>PVKB01002212.1:0-307933 GCA_004027205.1 Ctenodactylus gundi | reverse complement strand
GGCACCAAGTCAGAGTTGAATAAGTAATTCTGTACACATTACAGCAACAGAAAAGACCATCACAGAGGTGAAATTGAGACTTGAAATGGTAAGAAGCATCAATTAAGGAAGCCAAGCCAATATGAGTTCTATGAGACACAAAAAATTTAACTATGGTAACTCGGCCTATTCACAAGGTCAGAGAACAGGAAAAAAAAAAGAGTCACGAAGAAAAGAGTCCAAAGGCAAGCTGGTGAAGAAGGTGGGCGAGGCTGCTGCCACAGGACTGGCGTAGGCGGAAGTTGCCAAACAGCAGCAGAGCCAGCTGTTCACAGAACAGCTGAGTACACAGCAGGAAAAGCGAAAGCACACAGTGACCACAAGGACAACCTGCAGCCCGTTCTGACAATCTGACATCCAAGATGAGCAGCTGGAATCCACAAAGACAGCACTAAAACCTACTTTTTCTATGGCCGAATGAAACTTCAACAGCTCAACTGACACGCAGAAGATGTGGGTGCCTTTCAGGATGCGCTTGTCGCAGCTGAAGGAGGAGAGCTGGCAACAGCTGGGTAGTCCGGGGCCCTGGCGCCACGTCACACCAAGGGTAGCAGGAGAGCAGCAGCGACAGAGACACGTCAGCGGCGCCTCTTCACATCAGCCCTCCAAGACTCAGGCAACCTTTCCTACTGCCAGCACTAACACCGACCTGGGCAAAGGATTCTGGGAAAGGCACTCGGATTTAGCTGTATCAATAGAGTACAAAGCCACCACCATCTTTTTTTTTATAAATTGATATTTATAAAGCACTTTTTACTATGTTTACAAATATACAACTTCACCTCCAACTGTGCAAGGACCTCCCATGACTGAAAACAGCTGCCTCCTTTAAATAGTTCAGTCTCATATATCATTTTATCCATCTTAGGGTGATGTTTGTTCCTCTTCCAGTTGAATATTGATTTTACCTTGATATCTTTTAAAGTAAGCTTGAGTAATAGTGAATAAATATATATGTATATATATCCATATGCATACATATACACATATAAAAATAACAAAAATTAACATAAGTATCTTTTATATACACATATATTTATAATATACATGTATGTATATATAGTAGCACATACATACAAACATGTTATTTCATATTTTTCATGCTTGTGTTCAAATATCCTTTTGAAAGAAAGTGAGAATAAGTCTTGGCTAAATCTGCCTTTTTGCTCTGCAACCAGTCCCATCCTAGAAGCAAGCACTTAGAAATTCTTTCTCTCTTCACTAAGCATGATGTTCTCCAGTTTCTTCCATTTGCCTGTAAAAGCCTCCACGCTGTTGGACTTTATAGATGCATAGTTTTCCATTGTGCAATACTCCCAAGAACCATTTAATGTTTTGTTTTAAATACCATGCCATTTTTTCCACTGTTCTGCTATATTGCTCTCCAAGATAAGTAAGAAGCACAGTTGTCCTTCAGCACACTTAGAGGACAGGTACCCACAGAACAAAAATCCACAGATGCTTCTCTTCCTTATGTAAAATGGTGCAGCATTTGCATATAACATACCTACATCCTCCCATATACTTTAGATCATCCTTAGATTACCTAAAATAACTAATATAATGTAAGTATTAAGTAAGGAATTGTTCTATTGTATTGTTTAGAAAACCACGACAGGAAAAAAAAAAGTTTCACATGTTCAACACAAATACAGTTTTTTAAAGTATTTTCAAGCCCCGGTTGGTTAAACCTGACTGTAAAATCTACAGACAAGAAAGGCTGACTGTCGAAAACAATGCATTATTTTAATTGTAAAGAAGAGAATTTATGCTGAATTATAAACTCACGGCATATATTCTTGCACCTGAGAATATGGCAACAATCGTGTTGAGAGCTAGATAAACTAGAAGACAGCACCAACACCTTTTGAAACATTTGGAAGCCTAAAAGTGTTGTTAAAATATGTTCCTTCAAATTCAATCTCGTGGCCACCATGCATGTTATTATCCACCAAGAGGACAGCTTCCACCCCAGCTGGCCCCAGAGACCAGACCAACAACTCTACATGACTCTCACTGCTCAATCACCCGGTGGGTAAAATACTACCCCTGAGCCAGCCTTAAACCGAATAGTGAAATGTACACAGTGCACACAGCACAGTCATTCTTCAGAGAACCATGTTAACAATGTCAGATATGTCTGCTTTGAATCGATTAGTCAGCACCTCACTCCATCGCTGAGATCTATTGTCATGCAGAGAAGAGGAAGGATGCGGAATGAGTGTTGAGATCATTATTTCACAGCACCTATCAATCATATGTTCTAAAAATCATTTGCACGAAGTTCAGCTTTTCAAAAAATGACAATTTCACCAAAAAAGCAACACTTTGGTGAAATTGAAGGAATACTTAGGTTGCAAAGCACACGATGAAAGCATTAGTCATGTGTAAAATTAAGCACAATGGCTAGATAGCATTTCATGTTAGGGCTTTTTTCACTATTTCTTTAAAATATTAGAAAGCCTTGCTCATCAAATCATGTTATAAATCAAATGTGAAATGAAACTTGATTCCAAGTGTGAAAAGATCCACTTTCTAAACTACAATTACCTTGGAGATTTTGCTTCCCTGTTACATTAATAAATAAAGAAAATTAAGGACTTATTAACAAACCAAGTTCCTCCTTCTGTCTAAGATAAGGTCTTAATGATTAATCTTTTAGAATTCTTAAAGAAAATATATTCTTGTCATTTCTCTAATTTTTTTTTCAACACAGGGTTTCAACTCTATAGGCTGTTCTGGAACTCACTATGTAGAACAAGAAGGCCTCGCACTTAACCTCTGCCTCAACCTCTCACAGTCTGAGGTTGCAGGTGTACACCATCATGCCCGGCTTACGTGGTGCTAAGAAATTGGTCCTAGAGACTTGTGTTTACTAGGTAAGCCCTCTAACCATAGACTTATACTCCCATCTTCTGTTTCACTTCTGTTTCAGCTTTCCAACCAGTTCACTATACCTCAAAACAACAAAGAGCAGTCATTCTCATCCCCACCAGCACCACAGCTTTGACCACGACGGACTGTGCTTACGCAGGTGTAAAAATGAGCAGAAATGACTGAATGTGGCAGTCAAAAAATGTGCTGGGTCATGGCTGGGTCAGCTTTACAGCCATGGACCTGCACATGGGGCCCGGGGACGTCACAGAGGTTTCTCAGGAAGTTAGAAAGGAACCAAGAGTCCATTTCTTTCATTAGAGAGTCTATATCATCTGTGACGACATCTAACAATCTATGTACGAGTAAATGAAAAGGTAAAACAAAAAGGATAGCAGAGCAGACTTCGACTATAGAATTATTTCCAGATGATTAATAGTATGGGAATAAAAAAATCAAGTCATAGAAGGAGAGGAATCTTATTGACAATAAATAAGGAATACAGTCTCGCTTTGGAACAATGAAAATCGGGCCTTTCACCTCAGCACACAGCTAGTCTTCACACACGTGAGCACATGGGCACCCAGACACACACACCACCACCAAGGTCAACATTAAGAAATAAAAACAAATCAAGCAAGACAAGGGCACGAGCATGAGATCTAGCATACTTGTACTGAATCTGAAGAAAAATAGCCTCGGGAAACAAGGAGACACTCTGGAGAAAAGTCAAAGATTATTGTGAGTAGCAGCTTTTACAGATGGCACAGAGCTCCAGTACGAAAGGAAAATGCATCCCAATTTGACATGTGCGCACTCTCCCTTCTAGGATTGTGGTGAAGCTTGAAATTATTCTTCACATTGAGATGGGAATCTTGATTTTTGGTATAGAACATCTGCCATAATCTCAGAGAAGAAGGACTCAACTCAGAGTCTTTGCACCCTCCAGTACAAAAACAGGATGATATATTCTGCTAACTGTGGCTTAGAGGGAGAGCAAACAGGACCAGGTAAGTGATTAGTGCTTGATGGATAGAAGAAAGAAATTACATAGCGAGGTGTGGTGGCACACGCCTATAATCCCAGCACTTGAGAGGCTGAGGCGGGAGGACAGCCATGTGTCTGAGGCCAGCCTGGGTTATCTGGAGAGCTCAGGATGAGCCTAGACTACAGAGCAAGACGCTGTCTCAAAACAACAACAACAATAACAAAAAAACACAAAGGCACAATTAGTAGAAGACTGGTCACCTGAAATATAAACAAAAAGAAACACACCACACAGCAGCATGCTTTCTAAAAATAAAGAATGTAGCTCACAAGAAAGAAGGGAAGAAAGAGAAATACAGGAAAATACAAATAAATGTAGTGGAAAGAAAAACAAACTAAAAACAGTGAGCTGATTTTTGGAAGAAAACATCACAAATCAGCCAAATAACATTAAAAGACAAGAACATTAGAGAATAAATTTTTAAAAGAAAATAAGACCACAATGGTAAGTCTGAAGAACATTGCCCAAAAGGGACAAAAAAGGAAATAAAATAAGACTCACATAAGTTGCATAAAGGAACCTTATTACTATCTCTTAACTGAATCAACACAGATGAAAATCTTGTTACAGGCAAAGAGAATAAAGCTTGTACTAATCAAAGTGAATGCAGAGAAGAAATACAAAATCTGAAATAATCAGAATCTGAGGCTCTCATCTGGTCCAGCAAGTGTTTCTGTGCCGTCACAACCAGGGAAGGCATATTCAGCACTTCTGAAAACTCCAAATACTCTCACATTTCAAGATAACTTTCTACATCCGGACACTTTGAAGGCACTGGCTCCAGGAGCCTCTCTTGTCTCGTCACACCCACGATCGTCCCGAGACTGACAGGAAGGATGTACTTACCCATTTAAAAAATGGAAATTGAGGGGAAAAGCAATAGCTTTGTGGTTCTTGACGTCAGCCCACGCCACCCGTGTATTATTAGTTGCTTGCTTGCTTTTCTTTGTGTACGGGGATTAAGCTCTGAGCCTTTGCATCCCCAAACATTTATTTTCGAGTTTTGATTTTGAGACATTGCTGTGCTATGTTGCTAAATTACCTGGATTGAGCTGGAACTCGCAATACTCCTGCCTCCGCGTGCTGGGCGTGCAGGCCTTTTTAGTTCCCAGAAATGCCTCTGTCTGGTCTGTGCAACCAACTGACGCTGAGTGGCTGTGTGGGCACACGTGCACCCTTGAAGACAGCATCAGCCTGGAGTCCTTTATATGTCATTGAAAAATGTCCTATACAAGTCATCTTTTTCCAGATCAAAAACAACTTCACAGATATAATTTAAATGCTATCTCCAGAGAAGCTGAAAATAACTCCGATTGGATGAAATGCTGTGCAGGTTCACAGAGACCACTTACAAATAAACAACCTCATTGAGCCTGTAAATACTTATAGAGCACATCAGAGCAAGAAGAGCCAGCAGAAGCACAGGTGTGCACAGTCACTACCAATATTTAGCATAATTTAAATGTGGAACATGTTGAAGTAATTTATGGGACAATGCGGGCACTTGAGGCTCTCCCAGGCAAAGAATGACAAAGGAAACTGCCCTGTGAGAGGGACATGTCAACTTGTTGAGACTGAGGGTGGCCCAGGACAGAGCTTTCAGGTGTGTGTTGTTGACTTGGGGACCAGAAAGTGAGCGAGTGGCACTCGCCCTAACAGACTGAAGTAATTAAAGGAAGGAAGAAGAAACAGTGTTATAGCTTCTTCCTGAGGAAGCTCCAGCCCGACCAGTCTGCAGACGCGTCTTTGCTCCCCACTCCGTTGGCTTCTGCCTGAGCAGCTCTCCACCTGCTGCGTGTGCTTCCCCCATGGCCGGCTGCCCACGAACGGACTGCGTGAGGCCTCCTGAAACAGTGCGCTTCATAAACCTTCCCTCCCTTGGATTGTGCATGTTCAGTGTTTTGTCACAGCAAGGAGGAAGTAAGACAGTAGCTCGACAAAGAAGATGACGTCTAAAGAAAGAAGCTGAGTGATTCTGCAACGTGGCTCGCACACTGTGTTTCACCTGTTTGCATCTGGGGAGAAAATGTTATCCTGGCAAAAGTCATTTAAAAATATTTCTCTGGCTCACCTAAAACCTAGTTAAATGTGACTCATACATTGGTGAAAAGTGAATGTATATGATCTGTGTCAAAACATGAACATTCTAGGGTACAATTCCCTCATCTTAGGGGTAAACTTTAAAAGGTTTTGGCCCTGAGTAATGAATCATTTCTTAAGGAATAGATGTTCGACTAAAGACATCTCTGAAAGTCCAGAGGCTGTGTAAACTGTGTGTCTCATTTTGGAAGCCAAATGAGTGTATTTTACGAGACTGTATGCAGTGCAGGCTGTGTGTCCCTTTGCCTTTCCATTGCTTTAATCTATTAATGCTGCAATCATCTATCAGTGGTTTACTAAGAAGGTCATTGAAAATACAAAAAAAGAAGCAGGGGGGTGGAGTGTGGGTACACCAAAAGAATTCTGATTCGGGAGGTTTGGAACGGAGCCCACACAAGAAACACTACTATATGCCACCATAACCATGCACATGAACTGTACAAAATTTTAGACATCATAAAATAGAATATTCCTTTACATTCAGTGCCGATGAACATAAGTCTTCTCCTCATAAGGGTGCTCTGTGTTTGCAATGTTTTCATTTCAAGGATTTTATATACTCAAACACCTCTTAAGAATGTCACTATGGAATTAAAGCTGTTACTTTTAAATTTCTTTCCTTTATTCCATTACTTTTAACTTCCACAAACTCATCCCCTGAGTGAAATATCCTGCAGAATTTTCAGAAGGCGTGAGGCAACACTGGTTATATTCCTAATTACTACTGATAAGAAAGGAAACATTCACTGTTCTGATGTGGTCATTAGCTAGAGACCAAGGAAATGATTGCAGTATCATAGAAAATCCATCTACTTCACTTTTAAAACACTCCTGCCAGGTTGAAAAATGAGGAATTTCAAAAACCATGAATGTTCTCATGAAGCTTTTTATATTAAACTGCCATGAATTAGACTTTTTTTAAAGAAATAAGCAAACAGCTGGCCTCTAACCACAGAGCAGGTAACTAATCATGGTTCACATGTAAAACAAAAGTCCACACTTAGTGAGGAGCAATTTTACTCAAAAGTATTATTACAAGGACATATATATCTAGTTTGTATAAGTATTGCCCCTGGGAAGCTCTGACCATAAAATCAGCAGTATCCCAGGGATTAGAAAAGAAGAGATTTTCTTTTAAAGAGAGAAGTGAAAGGAGGGGGAGAATTGGGGTTAAAAAATAAAAGGCTGGTGTGATGGAAAAATTCTCAGGAGATTCTGTTCTCAGGAGGGACTCTTCCCAATGGACTTTATGCTGGCTTGGGTTGGGTGTGTGCTTAATTTCCCTGATGTGGGGGAAGGAGAAAAACACAACCAAAACTTAGTTATCAAACATTTTGTTTTAATTGGCCCACTGCATGGGAGGCAGTTCTGCTAATCACTTAAGAAGTAAAGAGTGCAAGTTTGGAGGGTCTGGCTGGCCTAGTAGACAAGAGGTATCTGTGAACAATACCTCTATCAGGGGAGGAAGAAAGACTCGGTGCAGTGAATGGATTCCCTGGAACCTAAAAGAATGGAGATAGGAGATTTCTTAATATGCAGTGCTTCCCAGGCTCACAGGGCACTGCTAGAACTCAGCAGTGTCACCTGTTTTCCAAACATCACTGTGAAATACTCCACACAGCTTGTGTTCCTACATCACTGAATGTCTTTCATAGATAGAAACCAATTCCATTCCACATTGATGCAGAGATTCCGTTGTCTTGGGGGTGACTTTCTAGTTGAATGAGGTAGACAGTCTACTTGTGATAAATATAGACACAGCAGAAAGAGCTTCTTCTGCTGGGGGGATTCAGAAGAACAGACTGCACTGTGAGGAGCCATGGAGAGAGGTGCCCTGCTCCATCACTGAAGTATTTTTCCACTGCCACTCAAGGTAGGATCGGTTTCACCCAGACAGTGTGATCAAAATTCTGGTGGCCAATTTTAGATTCGTGGAATCTTATATTTGAACTGTTAGTTGAATTCTATGAAAGTGATTTTTTTCTCAGTAAAATAAATTGATACTGGTTATTATGTTCTAAGTACTACCATGGGTTGCTGGAAACAAAGGCATTACTCATATCTAATTTTAAATTCTCAGGACTTGCAACTCTGGATAGAGCCAAAGTTTATAAATGATCTAATGTTTCTAAATTGAATCTAGCTTTCTTAGAAAATAGTTTCTTCAGCATTTCTCTCTAATAAGCAATCTGAATCCAACCATCACCTTTCGCACATTCCCACGCCTTCTCCCACTCCTTTCCTCACTGTCATTGTCATTTAGCACACATAGCCAGGGAGTGACAGGCCACTTCCATGAGCTATGTACATGTGCCCACCTAGTCCAGGGGGGTCTCTGCTAGTCCAGAGAAAATCTAATAATTCCAAACTATAAATTTGCATTCACCCACTGGTGGAAATGGAGTTTCACTATGAGACTATGAAGAGACATGGACCTGTACGTGCTAAGTGAAAGAGACGGGGACATAAGCAAGTTCCGGGTGCCAGAATGGGGAGATGGAAGATCTTTCCATACTAATCCCTTGCCTTGGGCCCAACCCTGTTCTGTGATTCCTATCAATGAGGGAAAAAATTACATAGTTCTATCAGCTGTGCTAGAATGTAAGACATAAAACCATAAACTTTATGTTCATGAGCACCATTTGGAGCTGGTATCATTTAAATCATTGCTTTCTTTTTTCCCACATTTTATTGATATGTACACGTGCAGAATTTAAGGTTTACAATGGAGTTGAGCATTTTGTGCACATACTTTCCTTATCAAGGTGACAAGGACTTTACTGCTCTCCCTTTATCCCTCGCCCTGTCCTCCCTTCCCTCCCTTCACCGCCCCCCTCCCCTTCTTTCCCTTTGTTTTTCCTTTGAAATTCCATGAGATAGTTGTGGTCTGGGTCTCTCATATCAGAGAGACCATCCGATGTTTCACCTTCTGCTTCTGACTCACTTCACTAAGCATGATGTTCTCAAGTTTCTTCCATTTGTCTGTGAAAACCTCCACGCTGTTGGACCTTACAGATGTGTAATATTCCAGTGTGTATAAACACCACAGTTTGTGTATCCACTGGTCTATTGATGGGTATTTTGGTGACTACTATTTAGAGTCATATATATATATATATATATATATATATATATATATATATATATATTAAAATAGGTCCTAAAATTAGTTCTTAATTTCAAAACTTCCATTTTGTGATTAATTTTAATTCTTTTTATCCATAGTGTTCCTGCTGTTCCTTTGAACCTGATTTTTAGCTTTAAAAAGTACTGATAAAAGTGGAGAAATATCTATGTAGAGAAAAAAAGTAAATCTATGTTAAATTATTAAAATTAATAAGTGCATTCAGTACATTTAATGGTAACTTTACCACATAAAAGTCTGAGATACATATATGTTATGTGTGTTTATGTGTGTATATATATTATGTTTAAGTATGCACCCATATATATGTATATATATATATATATATGAAACATTAAAAACTAATTTTTAAAAATTTAAATGTAATTTTAAATGTTTGTCAATGGCCTCTAATAGGTTAAATGCTGAAAATAAATTCGATGGTAGATATACAAATTTTCCACATGAAAAAGTCATTGCTTTTCTCAAAGGTTTGGTTAGCGCACATTGTTTATATAGGTTAATGGCGAACCTGTGTAGGTTAGGCTTCACTTCAGCCAATTTGGACACACATATAATATTCTTTAGTCATTTTTCTGTGAGCACCTCATCCCACCCTCTTCTCTAGTCCCACATTTCAATATGTGTACTATGTTTTGATCATATACTTGTGCACAATAGTCACTAAAATAAATTAGGAAAAATGAGGTAAAAGAACAAATAATCTATGCTCATGATTTGGAAGGAATTACATATTTTAATTTTTCCATCAAAGATTGGTAGTTCAAGGAAACACTGAGAAAATCTTAGGTGATTTATTTTGTGGTAGAAATTAATTAAATCTTGTAGTTTACATAAAATTACAAAGAACAATGAAAAAACTCTTAATAAAGATACAAACAAATACACTTGTTCTACTAGAAATCAAATATTATAACAAAATTATTGGAATAAAAAAACTTTTGCTATGTTTTGGATCTGGAATGTCCCCCAAAGCCTCATGCAGTTAAATGTTGTGGGTTGCCCATGGATTCTGCGTGCTATTGAAAGGTGAGGACTGGCTGGGATGGTGGGTTATAGGTGTGTGGAGGAAGACAGGTGTGTGATAGATTAGGGGTGTGCTGCACATTGTACTTGGATGGCATATTACTAGGTATATGACCGGGAAGGGGTAGGCCACTGGGGCTTCACCTGGAAGGGATGAACACTGAGGCTGGACCTGGAAGGAGTGGGTCACCTGCACACACCTGGAAGGATCTGGGCCACCTTGGCCCTACCTCACCAGCTCGGATTCTTCACTGCTATGCCCTGACCACTCTTCCTCCACCTCCACCTCCACATCCACCCATGAGTAGACTGTAAGACTTTCTGAAACTATATGCTATAAACAAATCTTTAAGTTGCAGATGTGAGATATTAAATTACAGCAAGAAAGCAAGTCACTAAGACAAGTTATAATGGTGAAGGAATGAACCAATAGAGCCAATAGAATAGGAAAATTTTATAAAATGAAGTATATATTTAAATGAAAGACCAAAAGATCAAGATGCTCAGGCCAAGGAGACTCCATGACAGGCTTCGAACTCCCCTTTCTAACTAGCAGGCCTGAGTTTCTGTTTCCCCGGAGTTAGATAAACACAGCCTCTAATCCCCCTGAGCTTAAGAAAAAATTAACTTTTGGCTCTAAACCTGCAACTGCGCCAGGAACAACCACAGTATGTTTCTGTGTATCCAGAGGTCGCCGGGGCTGATAGATTGCAAGTTTACAGACGCATAAATTTCCTGATGCAGAAACAATGTGTGTCCCACTTCTCTTCTGTTCTGTGAAAAATCCCCCTTCTTGCTTCTGTGAGTAAAAACATCATAAGGTGTGCGGTCTCTTAGCAATGCAAGTCATTACTCAAACTTCAGCTGATAGAGACTTTCCACTGAGCACGTATTACCAATCAGAGCAGCACTTTGACCAGTCATAGATTCACAAATTATTCTTGCATTAAATGTTAAACAATCAGCTTTTGTGGTAAACAACTTACGTGATTTCTGTTAAAATCTTGTAAATTTTTTGTTTATAAAACCCCAGTGAAAACTGCACTTGGGGCTCCTCCTTAGCCTCCACTACACTGGACAGGGAGAGCCCAGTCTTGAGCATGCAATCAAGACTCTTGTGTGCTTGCATTGGAATTGGCTCCTGAGGTCTTCCTGGGGACTTCCGATCTGGGCACAACATAGGAACAATTAATTTAAGAAAGGGGATATTTATTTCTAGTCTTTTGACAGATCTCCCTACTGCTATCCAAAGTGGTTGTGCAAATTTACATTCCCACCAACATTGCAGGAGGGTTCCTTTCTCCCCACAGCCTGGCCAGCACCGATTGCTATTTGACTTGTTGACATGGGCCAGTGAGATGGTGTCTAAGCATTGTTTTGATTTGCATTTCTCTTACAGTTAGAGATGTTGAGCATCTTTTCATGTATGTATTGGCCATTTGTACTTCTTCATGAGTGAACTGCCTCTTCATTTCATTTGCCCACTTTTCAATAAGATCCTTTATTTTGGTAGGCTTACTTTTCTTCAGCTCCCTGTATATTCTAGTTATGAGCTTCTTATCTGAGTTGTTGGTGGCGAATATTTTTTCCCAGTCTATTGGTTCTCTTTTCACATTGTTGATAGTTTCCTTTGTTGTGCAGAAACTTTTTAATTTGATAAGATCCCATTTGTTAATAATGGGGATAATTTCTTTTGCTCTTGGTGTCTTGTCAAGGAAGTCTTTGCCTACCCCTATGTCTTTTAGATATTTCCCTAATTTGTCTTCTAAGAGGTTCAGTGTTTCGCTTTTAACGTCTAGTTATTTGATCCACTTTAATTTAACTTTGGTGCATGGTGATAGGTGTGTGGCTAGATTCATTCTTCTGCATGTGGATGTCCAGTTTTCCCAGCACCATTTGTTGAACAGGCTGTCCTTTTTCCATTGTATGCATTTGGCCCCTTTGTCAAAGATTAAGTAATTGAGGGTATTTGGGTTTGTCTCTGCAACTTCAATTCTGTTCCACTGGTCTATATGTTTTTGTGCCAGTACCAAATTGTTTCTACAACTATTACCTTATAGTACAGCCTGATGTCTGGAAATGTAATGCCTCCTGCCTTGGTCTTGTCGCTCAGGATTGCTTTGGCTATTCTTGGTCTCTTTTGGTTCCATACGAATTTAAGAATTGTTATTTCAAGTTCTTTGAAGAAACTTGTAGGTATTTTGATAGGAATTGCATTGAATCTACATATCAGTTTAGGTAGTATAGTCATTTTGACTATATTTATTTGGCCTATCTATGAGCTGAGGATGCTTTTCCATTTTCTAATGTCTCCTATAACTTCTTTCTTCCTGTAGTTTTCTTTATATATAAGTCCTTCACTTCTTTAGTTAGGTAAAGTCCTAGGTATTTAATTTTTTGCTGAGCTATTGAGAATGGAATTGTTTTTCTGAGTTCTTGCTCAATAAATTCATTGTTAGTGTAAAGAAAAGCTATTGACTTTTTTAGTGTTGATTTTGTAGCCTATGACATGGCTAAATTTTTTTTATTATTTCTGGAAGTTTCATAGTGGAGTTTTTAGGATCTTCCATGTAGATAATCATATCATCTATAAATAAAGAAAGTTTGACCTCCTCCTTTCCAATGCAGATTCCCTTTATTTCATTTTCTTGTCTGATTTCTATGGCAAGTTTTTCAAGGACTATGTTGAATAAAAGTGGTAAGAGTGGGCCACTTTGTGTTGTTCCTGATTTGAGGAGGGAATGATTTCAATTTTTCTCCATTTACTATGATATTAGCAGTAGGCT
Organism: Ctenodactylus gundi; assembly: GCA_004027205.1. Lineage (NCBI taxonomy): Eukaryota > Metazoa > Chordata > Mammalia > Rodentia > Ctenodactylidae > Ctenodactylus > Ctenodactylus gundi. Next base: position 294,915 of record PVKB01002212.1, on the reverse strand, counting down.
TGACATATATGGCTTCTATGAGTTTTAGGTAGGGCCCTTCTATACCTGTTTTTCTTGGTTTTTTTTTTTTTTTATCATGAAGGGGTGCTGGATTTTGTGAAAGACTTTTTCTGCATCAATAGAGATGATCATGTGGTTAAGAAAGGATATGTCTAAAACTTTTGAAGAAATAAAGATGGACCAAGAATATAATCCAAAAGGAAAAACACTGACATTTCACATGTACTATATGCAGAATCAGTCTCAATTACATTATTGATGCAAAAGCAAAGCAGGATTACAAAGATTTCAGAAGATATGATAGTATCTTCATGACTCTGAATACAGTAACATGTGTTAACTAACACACAACAAAAAAAATAAGGTGAATTGTTATCTATTAGTATTAAAATATTCTACATTTCAAAGGCACTAGTAAAAGAAAAAGGAAGTCGAAGACTAATATTCACACGTATCTATAAGAAAAAGAAATTGAAAAACCTAGGGAAAAATAGGTGGCAGACTTAAGCAAATGATACTTATGAGATGTCTTGATTATCCAGACAGTCTTCCTTAAGACTGATGGAGCTGCTATCATCCTGTACCCCCTTCCAGCAGGAAATAGCCAGAATGGTCATCATCCATTTTTCCCCTTGCAGCAGCCAGGCTTTCCAATAAAAAGAGGGTCTAAGAAGCCGGATTTTATTAGGCAAGTTCAGAGTAGCTAGGCTGAGTGGGTCAAGATTTCTCCAAAGGAGGAACTCATCCTCAGATGAAGAACCCCTCCCACATAATTCTGCTAGCTTAAGAAAGACCACACCTTGGAATGGCCAAGGGCAAAGCTAAAGTGAGTAGGTCTTGAGACCATAGATCCGCACAAACCAGGGCGTGAGGTCTTGTCTTCAGCTCTCCAATTTGATGTTAAACCAATGAACTACTTTTATGCTAATATCCATCCATCAATAAATGCCATCTCTGAATAAGAAAATAAATATGCATGATCTATAACAAAACTGTATAAATGATGACGGTAGCTGCTAAATAACTGGCACCTTTGACCTTGCCCCTCTCTTCAGGGGAGTTCTACTTTCTAATTCACTTTCTCCTAGGTACTCAAAGTCACATTTATTTTTAAAAATGATACCCATGTTATTTTATATGCTAGATATGAGCCATATTTAGGTGCCTATAAAACTTAGAAAAGATCCTCAAGTATGTTGATCATTAGGGAAGAAGAAATTAAAACTTAGGCTGCTTTAATAAAAAAGAATGCCAGTATCACAACTACTGAGGAATTGGAACAATGGAGAATTTTATAAACTGCTATTACCGGTAAAAGTGTAAATTAGGTAAAACCACTTGGGAAGATAATTTGAAATTAATGACTATAGTTAGAAATAAAACTATCATATGATTCAATATTTCCACAAAGGTATATGCAATAAAGGAATGTGTGTAAGAGTGTTCATAGCGCTGTTATTGGTAATAGCCACCAACTGAAGAAAAGAAACCCTTACTCACACAAATGCACATGCACGCACACACAAAAATACAAACAGAAACTAAAGTTCATTATCAGAAAAGCAGTAAGTAAATTGTAAAAGGTTTATATTCTACATAATGCTATATGTAATAAAAATTATGTTTTTAAAATGCAAACAAAATATAACACAAATAATATTTGATATTGATTCAAACTAAAAGACTTCCTAAAAATACCACACAGCATTAAAATATCATTGAACATAAATTAATATTAGCAAGAAAATAAATAAATCTTGCAAACATAGTATTGAGTCACATCTGGATGCACGCATACTATATACATTAAATACCAACCAACACCAAAAATAAGTTAATCATAGCCAAAATAGAAATCACCCTTGCAAATGTAATACTGAGTCAAAACTAGACCCATATATACTGTGTGCATTATATGAATTTTGAAAATAAATGACAATAAACTATAATATTCCCATGGCCTGAAGTCTGTCCCTTCCCAATGCAGTTGTTGAAGTCCTAACTCTGAATGTGGTGGCATTTGGAGGTGTACATAAGTGGGCTTAGATGCAGTCATGAAAGCGAGGTCCTTCTGTTGAGATTAGTGCCCGTGTCCTGAAAGTTATAATGGCTCTCTCTGTATCTTGATTGTCGACCTGGGAGAAGCCAAGTGAGGACATAAGAGGTTGGCCAACTACCCCTAGGGAAAGGGCCTCGTTCACACAGTGATCCTGCTTGCACACACCTTGATCTTATGTTTCCTGTCTCCAGAGCCATGGAAAATAACTGTTATCTGTTCTAAGCCACGCAGTCTATTTTGTTGTGGTAGCCTGAACACTTGTGGATGCAGGACTATGTGGTAAAATTATAGGGACAACAAGAGAGTAGATACTGGAATAGTCAGCACAGCGGTTCCATTAGTAGGGACAAAGGCAGTAGCAATCGAAAGAGCTGTAAGGAAGGATCTTCCATGGCACCAAGCTCAACTTCTTGGTTCCATGACAGTTACTTTGGTATTTCTTTTGTGGTGATGACTCATTGAGCCATAAGTCTGTATTTGGTGTACTTTTCTGTTTATTTGCTGTATTTTTAAAATGTTAAGAAGATAAGAGTGCTAATTATTCTTGGAGGCCAACATAGGCCAAGTAACCATCTGCTGAGTGTGAGTCTGTCATTTCACACACATGCCTTTTATTTATGCAACATCCAGTTCCAGCTCAGGTTCATCCAACATCACAACCATTACAGAACAAAGAACTCTTACAGGAACTTGAATCTTACTGACCCACTGAGGCAAAAGCCACTATTAGAACTATTTGCCTCTAATAGAAGTAGGTAGGTATGCTGAGGAGCATCGTGGAGCATCTGCAATGCCAGGTGAAGTCACTCATATGTTATTCTCCTTGTCGGTGCTTTTGTTTCTGTGTTTCTCATATCCCAGAATTAAATGCACCTAAAATATTTATCAAAATTTAGGTCACTAATCAACCTGTCGGAAAGTAGAATGTAGAGACTCACACAAATACACTTTAAAAAATAATCTAGCTAATTCCTATACACTTAGGCATCAGGCTTAACTGCAGTAAACAATGTCTAGCATGATAAATTTTCTGATTAGAGAGTAACATAGTCACAGTTGTAAACCACATTGGAAAACCCAGATGTAGGCAGTTACTTTTGTCTGTAGTTTACTTATAATGAAGTTGAGGGCAATAAGGTTATACAGAACACTAATCAGCCAGGTTGGTTCCAGGAACAAGCAACACTAGGAAAGTTGCCCACAAATAATTTGTATTGAAAAGTAATTCTGGCTGATAGAGCGGCAGTATTTTTGAAGCACATGCTTCAACTTCCTGCTGTCCCTTGAACCAGATGGACTATAAGACCCTGACTCTACTTGTGATATACCTCACAGAAGACAGGTTATGTATGGGGTAGTATTCTACTGTGACCAGTTGCACCGTTGTGGCTGGAGAGGGGCTAAAGCCTAACTAGTTCTATAGTAAAAAATGTAAATCAAAAATGTAACGTAATAACAAAATGTTTTAAACATTTATTTTCAAACATTATTTTGTAAATGTTATTATGAATTTCTGTCTGTAAATGCATTTTTTTAGTCTGGTAATCCAAGTGGGCTTGTTGCAGTGAATTCAATCTGCTTGCTCCCATAACCCAGTGTACTTTCCAACACCCAGCTTGGAAACTCACTAAGAAAAAAGGATCAGGGAAATGTAAGGATGGAACACGTATTTACTGGCTTCCTACAAGCAGGTTTATTTCAAATTATGCTCATGATCATGCTAGAAATACAACAGAGCCAAACAGAAGTACTACTATTAACCAAGATACACTGATTTTAAATTTTAATTCATCTTTTGTATTCAACATCATAATACAAATGATGAGAGTTACAATACCAGAGTTCTTTACTAGGGACAGTTTTGCCTGCTAGAAGAAACTAGCAATGTCTGGTCACGTCTTTGGTGGCTCAACTGCAGATAGTATTCCTGGCATCTAATGATTCCAGGGCAGAGATGCTGCTAAACACAACCACAGTACACAGGCACCGCTGACACAAAGAATTTACAATCCCAAGTGCAGAGAGTGCCACGGCTGAGACATCTCGATCCGACTCGTTGGAGAGTCTCCAAAAGGAGGAAACCATGTGCGTGTATAGAACAGTAGTTGCACAAGACAAGAAAAGTAAGTTTAATGTACGTTTTTAATTAGCTTCAATGTATGGGTGATTGGAACATCTGAACATTACATTTTTGAGATTTGTTTATTGTTATGAAGAACATATGTGAAACGAGGTTTTTATTATTTGTTAACTATGGGAAGCAGGGAGAGCCATGAGTGAGTTAAGCTAATCCAGAAAACCAAGAACTGTACTGTCCACAAGCAGAACTACAGCTAGCAGGGAATACGCATAAAATACAGGGGTAAGGACAGATTTTCGTTGTATACTGCGTTAGCCAAACTTTGACAAAAGTGATTTGACAATGCAGATTTAGCATTCATAGACAAGGAGGTTACTGTAATAATCTTCTAAGTGTGTAGAGACATTAATAAATTACTATCTGAATTATCTGTGCCCAACACTTGAAAGGCAAGGAAGGAAAAAAGTGAGGCTTCTGGGTTGAAAAAGTCACATGAATCAGCACATAATACTGTGCTAAAGAAGAGGGAGCGAGATCCACCTTGAAGCCTTGGTATCAAATGCCCTAAGATTAAAATCAGTTCTTGTCTTCAGATCAATAAGCAATTAATTAACATGTCAGAATCTGGTTTCCTGGTTTGAGAGAATATTATTATTGAGGGGTTTTTGTTCATAATACTGTTTTCCAAGGGATGTACATTAATGTTTATTTTATAAGCCCCAAAATCCAGAGTATCAATATCTTTGTATGGTTTAAATATCAATGTAACAATAAGATTCTTGATCATTGAGAAATTCTGTGCCTATTTGATCTACTTTAAGATGTTGAAACATTTTAAAGATTCCTTATATTACTCATCACAAAGGTAAATAGTATTAAACACATAGGGACTTGCTTAATGATTCGTGTGATAAATCTGATATTAAATACAGCAAAATTTGAGATGAACGTTCATACACGAAAGCGCTTCACACCTTCTGTCTGTGAGAGAGAAATACGGCGCAGCCCCCATGTTGATATACCAGGGCCCACAGTTTACATCCTGTCTGCTACCTGTGTTGTACAGTCTACTAAATAACAATGGTGATTACACTCTCCTAGAGGTGAAGGAATAAGAACAATGTGTGATGACATGAAAATCGTAAGGCCATGAAAATTCACCGCTCATGGTCCATTATTCAGTGTGTGATTGGAATAGCTCTAGGCCCATTGATATACATACCACCTCTGACCATTTTTATCCTATAGCGTCAGAGTTCATGTGTTAATTGAGATGAAGCCTAAAATATACATGCTATTGCCCTATAAATAAATATGGCCAGTCCCTAGGATCGGAGTTATAAGCTGTGCTCTAGAACAAGATACAGTGATTTTAAATTTTAAGTGCCAAGTCTTCCCCTATTAGCCAGGAGATAGACAAGTTTTTTAAATTAGGGACCCCAGTATCTCCTTCTATGAAATTCATGGCATTGGTGACCAGCCCATAGGAGTGCTGCAGATAACAGATTTGTGAATACATGTGAAGCCCCTGGGGAGTGCCTAGAAACAGGGAGCTCTGCAAGTGCGTTATTAGCACTGGTTAGTACCCAGCTCTCTTACTGCTACTTATAGTTTTTCTGGGGGAAGAAACAGATTATCAACTTGGAAATGTGCAATTTTAAAACTTGCCCACTTATTTTAATCAAGAATTAAACATCTTTTACCTTCTAAATTTCAAAGGCCTGATGCTAAGCCAGTTGGGTTCCCTTTAACTTGCCCAGGTTCTCAAGGAGTTGAGAGCAGAGGGAAGAAATGAGAAAGTAGTAGGAACACATGGGTGACAGACTCATCCAGCCTGTGGCTGACTTCTAACCTTCCTGTAGCAGCCTGGTGTCAATCCGCACAGCATGCTTCCATGAGCATCGTTTTTATCAACTACATAATTTAAAACACTCTGCCAACATGGAAAATGCAAACTAGATGCCCGATCCTGCTGAATCACAAAAAGTGAGACTTACATATCTGCAGTTTTAGAAAAGATTGCAGGCAATTGGGATGAAGATTCACAAAGTTGCAATGTTTATTGAAGCTCTAGGTCAAGCATGTCCAACCTACGACCCTGTAATGATTTTGGAATGTCCCCCTGTACATGCTATGGCTTGGATCTCCCGGAACTTGGATGCGGTGAAACGTCTTTGGTTTCCATGTGCTGTTAAGAGAGCTGTGGGGTGCAGATTGGAGGAGCAGGGAGCTTTGGCTTGATCTGGAAGGAGCAGATTGCTGGTGCTTGACCTGGAAAGACAGACACTCGCTCCACCTTCCTCATTCTCTCTGCTCCCAGGTATCCCACCGTAAGCAGCTGTTCACTCACTGGGCCTCGTCCCTTCGCTTCCACAATTGCTGATACATGGGCTGGGGCCTTTGGAAACTGCGAGCAAAAATACAGCTATTCAGTATCACCAACGGGAAAGTGACTAAGACAGGTCATTTTTTTCTAATAAAAAATCTAAAAGATGTTTTAGCACTTACATGCATTAACTAACTTATATGCGGCCTAAGATGATTGCTCTTTACTCAAAGTAGATGAGGGTCAAATACGAACATGACAGACTGAACACACCTAGTCTATATGAAATAATGTGTCCAGCCCCCAGGTGAGGACTGTGACAACCCCTCTCCCCAAATTCAATACCAGTCTCCCTCAGGAAGTCAAGCGTAATGGAGAGGTTGGATGTAGACTGTTCTTCTCCATCCGAGGACTCCAAGAACTTAGGAAGGATCATGTTTGTGAACTAGCCATACATAGTAAAGGATCCTGTATACACTCAACCCTTCACCTCCTCAAAGAAAAACAAAATGTTTCTATCCAACAGTCACATTTTTTTCCTGAATTCTCCATATGGAGGTGAGGACTCTTTCCGCAACCTTATCAAAGAGTGCTAATGATAGATACCATTCAAAGTTTGAGCATGTAAAGCACGTTTTCTTCAAGGGTGATATTTCTATGAAAATTAGACCTTTTCTCCTTAAGCAATCTTGTAAGCTTATTAACACTTTGAAATCACTGGAGCACCTATAAGGCAGTGCTTCCATAGACCTGCTCTCCTCTAAACCGCTCGGCATCAATACAAAGTCTCATTAACCTTATCACTTTCTAGTCCTTGAGCACAATGGGAGACGTCAGGCAGCTGCCACTGTCTGTGTGCTCTAATGCATAAACTTAATGGGCTTCAGGAACAACAGTTCCAGCAGTGCCGTGAGCTATTCAGAGAGACTTTTCAGCTAGCAAGTATATTATTTTGAACCAGCTATTATTGGAACATATGGAGCCTTCAATTTTGGTATAATGATGCTTTTATAAAGGAGATTTCATTGAAACTTTGGCTACATTTCCAATTTCCAAAAAAAAAAAGTCCCTCTTTCCCCTACGGTCCTGGTGACATTAAACAATGCCATATGTTGACACCCTCACCTTCCTCATTGCCACCTAAGTTTGGAGAGATATCTTCACCTTGTGGATTCAATTGTGCAAAGTCTAGGGGAAGGCTGCAAAAGAAACTCAATTCTCTTGGAATTACTGAGAGAAAAAAAAAACACTTCTAACAGGGCTAAATTAGCAAAGATGTCTTAAAATTCCTTCTGTGGGTAGAAAAAGGGAAGAAAACAATGGATAAAGTATCTTTACACCTGCAAACAGTATCATCATAACCATACCCACTATATCCTTTAGGTATGAATCCCATTATTGAGCAAGTCACATGGGAGAAGTTTAGTGTAAGAGCAAGAGCAACTATGCACACGGGCACGATCGAAATACCAACTAGGAAAGCAATCATGGGCTGAAAACTGTCTTCACAAAAAATAAAGAAAAATTTAGACTGAATTGTAATATGAGCAAAAATATCTGCTTTATGCTATATTTTCTTAGTGAGTATCATTGCTTTCAATTAGGCAAATAAATTTCACTTGTGAAAAATACTATACTGGATTTTGCTAGGTGAAATCTAGTATAGTGTCAAAGAGCCGGGCCAAGGGAGCTCATTGGTTTGTCTGCTCTGTTATGGACAAGTGATAGCAGAACCCAAGAGCCCCACGCCTCTAAACAGATCTTCAGAGATTCTCTGGTTGCCCTTTAATCTGACTTTTACCCCCATCACAGCCAAGCCAACTTACACGCTGACTTCAAACTTTTCTACTTTATCCCTTCATGTGGGTGACACTTTGAAGAAAATAACTTTTAAAAAGTTTTTGAACGTCTCTCTCTTTCTGACTCTCATCTTATCCAATCTGCTTCTAAGCCAGTTTTTTTTTTAAGTTTTTGTTTCTGTGTCTTGTAGAGTTTGTCTTCTCATTCCCACCACTTCAGTGCAAACTCATTTCTCCTTATTGAAGCTAGCGAAATACTCAATTTCTGAAGTCATCCCCTTTGCTAGCATGCCTAAGTCTGTTAAAATATGAAGTCTTCTTGAAATATTGGTTTCACATCGGTCACTCGGCTGGGATATTCTCTTTGTCCACCGCCATTCATTTTGACCCCCTCCCAAATTCAGTCTTTCCTGTGGCCAGTGAAGTGAACATCAGCAGATAGCATCGATCAATCACAGTATGCTTTGGCTTTTCAATGAATTTGTAATGAGTTATCAATAGGAGTTTAGGGAAGGAGGACTGTGACCATTAATTATGTTTTGTCAACTTGAATGATTCAAGGATGCCCTAGCTGATGAGTAAGGCACAGTTTTTGGTGTGACTGTGGGTGAGTGTCACGCAGGACAGCAAACTGAGGAAGAAGGCGTAGTCTGTATAATAGGCTTGTGGCATGGCTCTATCACCTTCAAACACTGATGTCCCATTTCTCTGGCCTTCCAAAGTAGACGCACTAGCAATCCTGTACTGAGCCTCTGGCCTCTGGCCTCAGATTGGCATTGCATCATTGACCACCCCCCACCCCCGGTACCCCGCCCTCCTGCAGCCTCCATTTTCTGTCTGAGTATCCACTGGCTCCTCCAGCCTCCCATGCGCAGATGGAAATTTTGGACTCTTCCTTGCCTGATTTTGCCGGTGGCAGATTCTGTGAGCCTACCTAATAAATCTTCTTTCATGCACTTTTTTCTAATCAGTTTTGTATTTTAGAAAACACTGACTAATATAAAAACTTAGGCACCGTTATCTTGGCTGCCACCTTGCCGGACTGTGGATTGGGGGTGGCTGTTTTTCTCTAAGCACAGAACACATTTGCGCTTCATGGCCCCTTCCAAGCCTTCAGCCCTCCTGAAGCTGCAGCACAGACTTTCCTCTTGCGCCATCATGTCTAAGGTTGCTAAGTTTGGGTAGTTTTCCTGAATCCTACCTATATCTTGCTGAACAGTTATCTTAATTCAATTCTCTTCAAATAAACTATGAGCAGCCTCCTGTCTACCCATAAATATCAGCCTAGATATACCAACCAGATCCAAGTTAGGCCACTCCCAGAGGAACTTGCAATTCTCCACAGAATAACCTGCCAGATTCTCTTCGCAGTGGAGTAAAACTAACAGCATTATTATAAAATTGCAGGATCACTCATTTTTATTAGGCTTGATTAATAACTTTCCCAAGGTTTTTAATAGGCACTAGTGTCTTCTCTAATATGTTTGCTTAAGCTAACTAAATCTTATTTCTATAACCAAAAAGCAAAAGGATCATGCCCCTATCTTGAAATGCCATCATGTCTCTCTCCCTATGTCTGAATCAATACTCTCTAAAGTAGGTTGCAAACCCAAGAGTACACAAGATGACTACTATGATGTGGGAAAATTACTAGAATATCTACTTGCTATCAGAGTGGTTTTAAAATATTGATATTAATACTGACATATAGATAACTGTGCCCCCCCCCCCTCAGCCAGAGGTCAGCAGACAAAGCACCCTATATGGAGTCAGGGCTGCTGGGGAAAGAGTGGAGCTTCACAGGGCAGAAGGTTGACAGCCACAATCTCCTCCATTTACTTTTTACAAAGGTTAAATTCTAATGTCTTGTATATCCCTTCATAGCTTTGTTTAAATGCTAAGCTAAAGGCTGGAGACTTTAAAAAACAATGCCATGAGAAAGAACGTGACCATACTTATTTTAGAAACATCTAGTTTCACTTTTTATCTCATGGTGAAGTACTTAAAAAAGTTGCCAAGTTTACAGATAAGGTAAGCATTTTTTTTTTCCTTTAGAAAGATAAGTTTCCCAAATATATTGAATTATTGATGATAAAAATGTTATTACCTAAAATACTCAATCTTTACTGTCCCTTCAGGATAAAAATACTTTTACAAAAACTGGAAAATATTTTCATTTTCAAAGATGCTCCTTTGCATTTGTGTATTTGTTAAAGTTTTTCATTATGAGATTTAATTATAAAATAGGTCATTTACATACGCTTTTTACCTGTAAATTAAAAAAAAACAAAAGTAGAAATTTCTAATCAGTTTTAAATTCTCCAAATAGAAAGTATTGTTGGCTTTTGAGCCATTTACTGAAAATATAAAAAATGTAACACCTTCCAAATTTATTAAGAACAGCCTATCAGCATCAGTTAGGTTGAAAAATTAATAGCTAAATTTTAATTAAACACTTTTCATAGTTAGAAGTGAAAAATAGCATATGCATCATAATTATCACCTGTGGGCAATTATAGACTTTCTAGTTGGCCTATTCATCTCTCAGCCATAACAGCCATTCCATTAAAATAACACAAGGAAATACAGTGGATTAGAATTAGAACTTTCAGGATGCACTCAGAAACAAAGAATTAAAATCTAGTTTTCAAATTAGTGAAATATTTTAAATAATAATTAGCAAGAACCAAGAAATTTGGAGTAGAGCTAACAAAAATAAACGTAGTAATTAAAAATGTTCTTTACTTACTTCATCTTATGCTTAATTTTTTCATTTATATACCACAACATATAAAATATAATTACAGTAGTGTATGTATAACTTATGCATTATATACCAATAAAGTATATAACTTACATAATTATATAGCAATACTTTTATAATTTATTTACATAATTATACATACATAGTTATAGGTTTCATACGTGTCATTTTATATCATATATATTCACTTATGTTATTATAATAATGTATATATCATATATAATAATGTGTTTAAGCCAGCTATAATCATATTTTGTGAATAGATGTGTTCTTTAGTACACAAATTAATGTATATATGCGTTCATCTGTACTTACAGGTATTCCTTTTTAACCATTAAGAAAACATGATCAGAATATTGAGAAAACATCAGCATCAGTGATACGGGATTAGCTAGAAACCAAAGCGGGACTGAGCAGACCAGTGCACTGGTATTTAGAGAGTTATTTTGCTCTTTCTCTACTTCCACGTCTATTTTAAATTTCTTAGTTAAAAAAATCCTTAAAGCCAAAGATTCCTGTCTTCTCACTGACTTCTCAAATCTCATTGGCTCAGCGCTCAGCAGCCTTTAGTCCCCCATTCAGCGAGTGTCTGCTTTACTTGCACAGCGGGCGAATCCAGCGGGCGAATCCGTGCTCGGCTCCGGCTCCTGGGCTCTCGCGCGCCGCGTGCGCACGCACTGTGCGGTCCAGCGTTGGGCGCCTCTTCTGCTTCGGCCTCACCTGTCTCCACACTGTCTGCTTAAATCCAGCTTTCTCGCCACCCGGCAGGACGTGGCCGGAAACCCCTCACCAGCTGGCTCATCTCACTTCAAATTCGGTCGCTGCTCTCTGTCAGCCATGGCGAATTCCCCTTGCCCTGTGCCTTATGGCCTGCTCTGATAGATAATCAATTTTTCCTGCTCCCTGAGCATCTGTCTTAACCCAAATGAACTTCCGTACGCAGGCGAGCCGGCTGCGGGGAGCAGAAAGCTGTTACCGAGCTTTAGGTCGCTGTGACAGGACACCTGAGGGCGGACCTGAGGGAAGACCACAGAGTTAGGTGTGCTTCTCCTGCATGTTGCAAATACCTGACTTCGATTCCCCGCGGCCATGTGAACTGGGAGCAGTGTCACACACCTGACATCCCCACACTCCACACTCGGAGGCTGAGGCAGGAGGATTGCTGTGAATCGGAAGCCAGCCTGGGCTCCATAGTGAGTTCAGCCCCAGCCTGGACTACAGAGAGAGACCCTGTCTCAAGATAAATAAATAAACAAACAAACCAATAAATAAAAGCCCTAATGAATCAATTTAAAAGGAGGAAAGGTTTGTTTTGGCTCATGAAGTCATAGGCTTCAGTGCATGGCAACCGGGCATTGCTGCTCAGGGCTCATGTGGAGGCAGGTTGTGGCACAGAACACGTGACGGAGTAAAGCTTCTCACCTGTGGCAGCCAGGAAGCAGAGAGAGAAAGGCCCCGTGGCCTCCTGCCTTCCTCTGGCCCCACCTGCTGACAGTTCTACGCCTCCAGCAGCTGCGGGACCTCTGAGGTCCAGACCCTGACAGGGACGTTACCTGGTCCACCGTCGGGCTTGCCACTGGTGAGACAGCACTTCAGGAATATGAACTACACACTCCTCCACTCTCCCATCTAGGAGGGACAGGATGGTGACAGGGGCCTGGAGCTGGGTGACCCCCTTCCTCCTGGGCGCTTAGGCTGTGATACAACCCGGGGAGGACAGGTTCTGGTTAGTTCCCTTGAGGGCAAACCTTGCTAAGAAGAAAGATGAACCTTGCTTTTTTTCTTCCCCTGACAAACGTGTGAAGATTTCTTCCAGCATTCACCGTGACAAGCGGCTCAGACCCCCGAGGTAGAACTCACTAGAGAGCTTCCGTCCCCCCCGGGCGCAGGACTACGGCTTTCCACTCAAGCTTCTCCACACTCTGGCTGCAGGAACTCGTCAGTGACTGCTGAGGCAGCTTGCGACCCGTCTGTGTGCGCGTGTCTCTCCCTCCACTCCTTGGGACATGTTCACTCTGTGACATCATCTTTCTTAAAAGATCAAAGACGTGATATTGGTTGTCATTTGGTTCGGCAGTCAGCTGTGGGCAGCAGGTACTGACTTCCACGCTGTTAAAGTGGCAGGCGGAAACTGGATATCTATTTCAGGTCTTCTTAAAAATGAAATTGAAAGAAAGAAATAGCTTCGTGTTTTCATATAAAAATAATATTCTTATTGTAATAAGTACAAAATCAGTGAAAACATTAAGAAAGCAAATATACTTAAATTAGGAAAAAGAGAGAAAGGGAAAGTTTTAACACGAAGCTCATTTCTGCAATTCTTATATCTCTTCTTAGAACACAAAAGCAATCTTCTCACTCCATTTCTCCACTTGGGTGCCGAGTATCTCAGATTTTACACATGTGGCTCAGTATGATCACACACACATTGTAATACCAGCACTGTGAGAAATTGAGGCAGGAGGATCACAAGTTCGAGCTCAGCCTGGGCAACTTAACAATTTAGCAAGGAGACACTGTCTCAAAATCAAAAGTTAAAAAGGGAAGGGGGGGCGGTGCTGGAGGAATGGCTCAGAGGTTAAAGTGCTTGCCTAACAAGCACTAAGTACCTGCGTTAGATTTCCCAGCACCGCATAAGCCAGGTGTGGTGGCACACGCGTGTTACACCAGCACTTGAGAGGCTGAGGCAAGAGGACTTCGCAGGGTTGGAGTTCAGTTTCATAGACTGGTCTGGGTTCAATTACCACCAGCGATATGAGGAAGAAGAAGCAAGGAAAGAGAGAAAGAGAGAAAGAAAGAGAAAAAGAAAAAGTTACAGACCTTTAGATCTTAGCTCCTATTATTTCATCCTCACCTATATCTTTCAGATTTGCATATCTCAACGTGAGGCAATTCTTTTTTATTTGATCAGACCCAAAATCTCTAAAGTCAATCTTTTCTTATCCCCACCACCCTTAGGTCAGAAAGTGGTTGATGATCATGTTGAAGGGTGTCAGATTATACTACATTATGGCCAAAAGCTTTCAATCATGTCCATCTTTCATGAATGTACAATGGATTTTAATTATAAAATTTTTCAGTAGTCCAAATAATTACTAAGGTCTTGTACCGTCTCCAAATTTACAAAAAAAAATAAAAATAAAAAACTAATTTATCGAATGGTGGCCTCTAAATACCCTACCAAAATTACTCCTAAGGATATTGCTTACTGCAGGAATAGTGAGCATTCTTTTAAGAGAATTAGTGGCATCCTAAAATAATAAGATGAAAATTGGGATATTTATAAAGCTTTGGGGAATCTGCCTTAAGGATTTTTTAATAAGGGGATTTAATTACAACAATAAGGATCATAATATAGAGAGTAGGATTGGAGGACACAATGAAATATAAATTCTGATATGAAGGGCTCTCCCAAAATCTTAGCAAATAAATAATCGCCAGGTGCTCTCATGTGTGCATCCTCTGTTTTCCTGGGAAATTTTTCCTGGAATAGTATTGACGTTGATTAAAACAGTGGCAAGGAAGTATTTTCCATATAAGGTTGTCAAGGAATAGAGTCATAGAAATGATGAGGCTCATCCGTGTAAACAGGCCATCACTGCAAAATAAATGGTGAGATAATTAACTCATAAAGGGCAAACATTCATTTTGGCTCAGAGGTTTAGAGGCTCCAGGCGCTGACTGGGGACCGTTGCCTCTCGCCCTCTGCTGGGGATGCTGGATGCCAACGCCTGGGGCAGCATGGCAGAACAATATAGCTTCTTCCTCCCAGTCCAAGAGGCAAAGGAGAATAAGAAAAGCCGGAAACCAAAAGTCCTATTCAGAAGCATGCCCCAAAGTGGCCCAGAGATGTCCTTTTAGGCCCCACCTCTTAATATCTCCCTCACCTGTTCCTAACGACGTCATGCTCGGGCCTAAACCTGCAACACGCAGGACCTTGGTGGTTGTTCCAGATGCAAATGGTCTAGCATGGAGGAAAGCAGCTTGGGGCCTGGCCAAAGGTAAGCAGAGAGAACGGAGGACCTCAGGGCAGTAATCTGTCACTCCAGCTCACACCCCAGGGATCCATCTCTCCGTCAGCCCCATCTCCTAACAGCACACGAAAGTATCGATGGACAAATCCACTCCAGTTACTTTCCAAGCATGGGAGACTTTCAGGGACATTTTAAGACATACACCACAACTGTGATGCATTGGGTTGAATTTAAGTAAATTGATGAGCTCAGTTTGGTCACCAAAATTGTTTAAATATCTGAAAGTTAAAAATTGACCGTGATTATTGGCTTAATTAGATCAACTTCCCCCTATCTGTGGGATAAGCTGAGAAGCATATCACTGAAATATTAATTTCGGGGACTATTAACAACCTTTAAAGATCTCCTGGATACAGTATGTGCTTGCACTTGCACTGTTACCACCTTGGCCCAAACCATCATTATCTCACATCGGGACTATATTAATGATCCTTCCCTACTTCCTTCTTGCTCTTGAGTTCACCCGCCATAGAGGAGCTAAATCTGTTCTGTGGAAAGCTGTCAGACCGTGTTACACCATGGCTAAAAATCTCTACTTTTCTCACAGTAAAAGGCAGATTTTTTTTTAACTATGGCCTGCACAGCTTTCTCCAACCCATTAGCTCTCCGATTTCATTTCCTGTCGCTCTTGATTAACTCCTTGCTCCAGGCAGTGGCCACGAGTCTCCCCATTCTCTCATGTCCCTGGGAGAGCATACGTGCTCCTACCTCAACGCCCTGGCCCGCGCTCCGCCCTCAGCATGGGGCGCAGGGTCCTGTGCACAGTCACGTCATTCTTTACTTTCCTCCTATTTTATCTTTCTCCATAGAATTTAGCACAATTTAAGAGCCTATCGATGTAAGTATTTGTATGGTTAATTATCGCTAAAACGTAAGTTCTATGATGACAGGTTTAAAAACTACCTCCATGAATGGTAATGAATGGTTTATAATATTAGACTGACCACAAAGGGACAATTTAAGCTTTACCTATAGAGTCATAAAATAATACATAAAGGGGGTGTGTGCATTAAAAGAGCAAGGCTCAGAGCTCCGGACTGACACGGTGTGATGGAATCCCCGGGCGGGGACTGCTCTTGACGAGTCTCCCATCTCACTGTTTCTGTTGCTAAGTTTTTCTTCTCTCCCTTTGCTTCATTTCTCATATCCCGAGATAAACAGGAAAGATGAAGGAAAGAGACACACAGAGAAATAACAAAGAAACCAGCATGAGGCCGAAATGAGGAGAGAGGGAAGGAAGGCCAGGGCAGAGAAGGAGGAGGGAAAGGTATGCCTGTGGAAGGATTGCGTGGGCACTGATGTCAAAGGACTCATGGTGCACGGAAAGAAAGCCCACCGCAGCATCTGGAAGGCCATTCCATCCAGCCCGCGGTGCCAGGAAACCATCTAAGTGAGGCGATCGCTAGGGTGTGGGACAGGGAAGTGGGGCCTAAGAGCAGAAGGACGAATCCACTGCTTGTGAAGGGTTCACTTCGCTCTCAATACCAGGAGGTCTGATTTCCAGTTATTTCTGGAAAGCCCAGTGGACGTGGATGGCTTGAGCAAGACAGTCGCATAGGTGTTTCTCTTTTTCTTTCTTGCATTTCAGTTATCTCTGTTTGAAATATTATGCTCATACAACTCCACTTTTCTACAAGGCGAGCTAAAATTTGTTTTGTTTGGAAAGGGTCCAAGGGACAACAAAGCCTGGTTCTCAAGTGACAGCCTTTCGTTCCTTCACGCTGCGGTTGCTTTATTGTGTTGTACGGACCTTGTTGTGGTTAGGATCTGGAGTGCCCCCCAAAAGTCTCATTTATTTTAATGTTATGGATTGTCTATGGAGCCATGTAATGGTGGATTGGGGTCTGGCCTGGAGGGGTGAATTGCAGTTGTTGGGATTAGGGGCCTGTGAGTCAAGACTAAGGGCGTGTGACTTAAGACTGAAGGCTTGTGAGTTAAGACTAAAGGTGTGTAGTGGCCACACCTTCGATACCCAGATGCAAAAGAGACTAAGAGTGGGACTTGGACTAGTCTTGATTAGTCTCACTTGCCTGTCTGTTGGTGATGTCCTGAGAAGCTGCCTCCACCTTTCTGCCTCTGCCATGTATTTCAATTGTTGCGGGCCGTCCCTGAATGGACTGTGACGATCTGAAACTGTAAGCTAAAATAAACCTTTCCTTTCCTAAATTTGTGTGTGTCAGGTATTGAGTCACAGCAATGAAAAAGTAACTGAGACAGACCTCTTTCACAGTGAGCACTTAGCCAGTGACCCTGACAGGAGGCAGAACTCCAACCTAAATGTCAGCAAAACGAAAGAAATGCCAGTATTTTATGAAGATTTTGCTTACAAATTTTAAGTGTGAAAATGATGCTCTTTGCTTCTTTTATTAACATACTCCAATCTCTTTCACCTTCAATATTACTATAAACTGTAATGGTTCAAACAAAAACTTTTTTTGTATTAGTCAAATTTAGCCAGAGACCTGGTGATGACTGGTCATTGAAATTTTATCATTTTTGTCAACAGTAATGTAATTTCCATAACTTGTTCTGTGACATTAGCCAAACTTCCAGATGTACTTTCTGTTATCACATCTTCTCTTCTGGAATATTATTTTTTCAAAATTGTTTTAATTACACATTTATTTGATGTTATGAAAAATAATTTTTATTGAGAGCAAGAATTTAAATTTTAGGAAGTCTCTTAGATTTTTAGAAGGGTAGAAGGAAGAACCTTATCTATAAACTCTTACAAAGGTGTAAAACTAAGACATGTGGCCATAACTACTTTCAAATTAGATTTACTGTAATTAATAAATTAGGTAGAACTTTTGTTTTCATTACAAATCCAGACAATGTGTGCTTTCCCTCTCTAGATCCCTTCCTGCATTTCTGCCCGCCTAGAAAGAACAAACAGCATTATGTAAATTTCTACTTAGAATTTGGAACTAGTGGCTCAACCGGTTTTCATTAGGTATCTGGGAGCATTTAGATTCACAATTATTTCTCAAGGATATTAATAAATTTTATTATATTGTTAAAGAAATAACATGAAAATAAAACAAAAAAATTTTAACAGAACTTGATTATAATTAGAGCTAAACTTGACGGTTTATAAGTGTTAGAAAATATGCTAAATATTTTATATGCATTGTGTCGTTGAAAGACCATAATGTCACTGATCTGGATTGAAAGCAGATGCAATTTGACCCTTTGATGCGAAACTTGGAACATGGTTTGAGAGATGGTATCATTTGTTCAAAATATTTGCTCTTTCTCTTATAGGGCCCTTCCCAGCTCACTGAAATCAGATTTGGTCATGAGACCGACTTTGGCAGTGGACTATGGAAACTAACTGATTTCACATCCAATCAAAAGATTTCAAGCCACTACTCAGTTCTACACCTTTATTTTCCTTTTCCCTTGTGCCTAGCACTGTGCCTAATGGCCCTGTGCCTACAATCTCGAGCCCTGGATATCAAGGTTTAGTTTATTTATTTCACTTATTTTGCCATAGTCAAGATCCAACCCAAAGTACCCACGTGGAGCTGTATCTCTAGCCCACTCATTCTTTAGTTTTGATTTTGCTAAATTGCTCAGCCTGGGCGCACACTTGAGATCCTCCTGCCTCAGCTGTTCTGAGTGCTGGGATTCGGAGCTTGCATGGAGTTTTTTTGTCTCGCAGAGTGAAGCCTAGCTTGGCTGCTACCAACGCTAGATGGTCTGTGCTTCTGTTTGCTTTTTTTTCCCTCGGTATATGGAGAAATTTACTTGTAATATAATTTTTTTTCTTTATGGCAAACAAACTAAAACAAATCAAAATTTCCTTCTCTGCAAAACATTCTGAACACACCATAAAATCCTTCAGTTAAGTCTGTAAATATACAACATAATTAAATTAGGAAGGCAGGGGGATTACAGAAATGCCCGCTCTGGCTGGATGCTGTGCAGAGCGCATATCAAGTAGAAAAGCAAATACTTTGTCAGAGATTATTTTCCATTATCCACTGTTAATAACACCTCTCTTGGTACTCGCTAAACCATTTAATCTCGGTCGGCAAGCACATTTGAAAACAGATTCCGTTGACAGGTGCAGCTCGGAGTACTGCTTCTTCTCCAGTGAAATCGCTCTCCTCTCCCACTCACGCTCCTGCCTTTAAAATGGTACTTAACACCCACTGCCGTCCGGATGCTTTTATTGCTCGGTGATTCATCTAGTTTTTAATCTCTGGGTCTTTTCAGTGGGATGGTAGAATCACAGGAATTAAGGGTAAAAAAAATCATCAATTGCTTTTGCATTTCCATTTTTATGTTCACAGTCAGTGGGTGGCTTCCCAAGGACGATGCAGCTGAATAAGGAAGGGCTCAACCCAGCCCTAGATAACCAGCTACCTACCCCCTGAGGTGTGGGTGTAGGCTTTATTCAGGGCTACCTGCTACGTGTCACTCACGGCCCCCTTTGATATTTCACATGAAGTCTCTCTTGGCTCAGCATGTATGTACTGATTTTGTCTTGGATTAAAATCTGTTTTTCAAAAACAAGGTAAAGATTCACGTATTCTCATTTGCACCCGCTTGTGTGTCTGCAGAGTGACTTATCGATCTTTTTATTGAACACTCCTGGCTTCCTTTTTAGCAGACATGCCCTGCTACTTCCCAGCACCCCAGCTGTGACCTAAAGTCGGGCTGACAATGAGCTGAGAGGCAAGGGCGCTGCCTCTGTGGCTAGAGAAGTCAGGCATCAATGTCTGCATAAGCGGACTAAAAACTTCAGGCATCATGGAAATAGATTTGAATTTATCACTATTGCCTCTTCTTTATGGGCTGGGCCCAGCAAAAGCAGTCTGCCACCTCATGAACTATGGCCTGTGATTTTGGTCCAATCTGTAAGCAGATGTTTTCAATAAGACTGAAACCAATAATAGCTTGATCTTAGTCGCATAGATAAATTTTAAAGGCATTTGGTTCCTTCATATCAGCAGAGTTTTCCATTCTTAATGGTTATCTCATGACTCAAGGTAATAAAAATAATTCCAGGAAATTCCATAAAAAGAAACATAAATTACAGCAATTAAAAAAAAGGGTCAGACTTACCATTGATCATGTACCTAAAACATGAAAATCTGGGGATGACCACGTGAAATTTCTTCATATTCTTGTAATTAAACATTATTAAACTCTAGGTAGATCAGAATTATGCAACAGTTGTCTGGAATAATGGAAAATTTTATACATCTGCCCAGATCTGCACATGCCTAGTGACACGTGTCCAAAAGCACTGGAAATCTGCCTGGTACAATTGTAAAACTGACTAAAAAATTTCATTTAATTTTAATTAACATACACAGTTGACAGTCAGGTCTGGACC
The DNA here is from genome assembly GCA_004027205.1 of Ctenodactylus gundi. Classification (NCBI taxonomy): domain Eukaryota; kingdom Metazoa; phylum Chordata; class Mammalia; order Rodentia; family Ctenodactylidae; genus Ctenodactylus; species Ctenodactylus gundi. Next base: position 274,506 of record PVKB01002212.1, on the reverse strand, counting down.
ATGCATTACTTAAATTCTTACAGTCATAAAACTTTTAGCTTTTTGCTTCAGCTCTGATCTAACTGTTGGAGAGGTGGCTTCTGACACGAGGCTCGGACCCTGCTGTCACCACACTAGCTTGTGTCACCTACATGTAAAGCAAGTTGCGAGTCCAGGACATTCTGTGATTCAATCTGGCTAATCATTAAACTGTCATTGAGAACCATAAAACAAGTTCCTGCTCATTATCCTATCTAAAATTTTTTTAAAAAATAAATACTGGATTTAATATAATGAATGTAGAACACCTCACAGAACATTATAGACTATCTGGAAGGATGTGGCTTGCCTGCAGAAGTCATACAGAAGAAACAATAAAAGAAAAGGCTAGGTATGGGTGGGAGCGTGCAGTTTGGTGAACGGTAAGAGCAGAAAGCACTACTTCCACAGGAACACTAAGAATATTCTTTGTTTCTAGACCCTATTTCCTAATTATCTTTGTCTCTGCAGTCCTGAGAACAGTGATTCCAATTTTGTAAATAATCGGTGAATGTAATATGGATTTCATGGAACCTCAGTGATGGCATTAAGCCAGCTGTGTGGGATTCCAGTATCATGCACACAACATAGTGACTAATGAGTTTATTATCTCATTGTCTTTTGACTCTGACTTTATATTATGATCACCTTGGAAACTTAATGTTCAGTCCAAACCCAAAGGAGTGTGAGGTCTAAACCATCAGTAGCCTGTAAGAGGTTCCAAAGAGCGATAAAGATGGAGGAACACTGACTTTGTTAGCAAATTATTATAAGGTTTAGAAACAATTCAGAATCGAGATTAGATTTAACTCTCAGTAATTTATAACCTTAGGATATATAAAATAAATCTATAGCTGAACTAATGAAAACACATCACTCCTAAGAATGGAAAAATGAAACTATTAATTTTTAAAACAAGCAAGAGACAATCAAGGACAAAACCAGTGTATTCTATTCTCATTTTGGCTGCACATATTCATAAATAAGTTGAAAAACAAAGAAACTTTAAATGACAGGAACAAGTTTTAAGGGCAGAGTTTGGTTATGGAGAAAGAAATCGCTCCTGGGACATGAAGAACCTGGCTCAGAGGGCAGGCTCCTCAGTAAGGCTTTGGCAGAAGGGAAGATATATAGTTGTAGCTGTTATATGAAGAATAATCCTACTTGTCCACAATTTCTGTACCGTGAACAATACCTACTACGAAGTGGACACTATTCCAGACTCTGTGAAGCCCTTTTCCTTCTCACTTCTTTGAGAACTGGTGAGTTGTTTTAGTATTAAGATTGAAAAACACTAAACTGGTCAGTCATGAGAATTGACAGTAATTTGCACCATCAGGAGAGCAGCTTAGGAGATGACGGAGTTTAAAGCAGTTTCTATAACTGAGGTTCCTTCCTCTATTGTCTACACTTCACACTATCCAGGCTCACTTCATAAATTAAAAACAAATCCTTAAAAACAGCAGGGAAATAAAATTTAAGTTAAAGTTTTTCATTAAAAAACAGAACACAATTCCCAAATGCAGTTAATGAGAATAACAGAATAATTGTTGATAGCACAAAACACTGATGTACTCTTACCCTTTGTTGCTAAAAATAATAAGAGATTAGAGAATACTGACTTAAGAGAGAGAGAAAGAAAAAATAACACATCCATGTAACTTCGGTTGTAGTACACATTAGCCAGGTTTCCATCACTCTGTCCAACCTCTGGGATGATCGACTTCTGCAGAGAAAAGCTTGACTTTGGCTCACTGTTTTTGACTTGTGGGTCCACAGTCAGGGGCCTTGTTACTGGACTATGATGAGTCAGCAGGTCCTGGGAGGAGCCTGCTGGGGAGCAGAACCACTAGTGCATCCAGAAAGAGTGGGAGCTTCCCCAACCCCCATCAAGGACTGGCCGGCAAGGACCTAAGCATCTTCTAGTAGGTTCTGTCTCTTCAGTGTCTCACTGCCTTTTCATAGCACCCCTGAGGAGTCTGCTTCAACAAGTGGGCCAGGAGAGAGTATCTCAGGATGAAACTGCAGCCAACATATTGTTATAATTGCTCCATTTATTAGCAACTGTTCTTTTTTGCTGTACCTAATTTATAAATTAAGCTTTATTTTAAAGACATATGTATGAGAAAAAACATAACACATACAAGGTTCAGTACTATGTACAGCTGCAGGTCCAGGGTGGGTCTTCACTCTGATGTCCCACGAATAAGGGGAGCCTCCTACGTTATCATTTTCCTGAGTCTATTTTGGACAAAGTGAGTAGATAAAGAAGAAAAATCTTCCAGCATATGACTGATCACCACTGAAACATCCCATGAAGGCCACAGTGAGTAGGAAAATTGAAGAAGACTTAGCAGATTGAGACCTGAAGACTCTGGGAGTAAAAATAAAGGTTAAAATTGTTATTCATCATCACTAATCTTGTCACCATTATGAAACAGAAAATTCCTTCTCCCATATGGTCAGTCAATCAGCTTCCTTTCTGTCAGAGTGGAGGTTTTGGCACCAGTTCTGATGCTGCATAACAAATAGAAGTTCCATCCCTGCAGGCAGAGAAGGGAATCTGATGAACAATTTTAAGAATTGTGGGATGAATTACTCCATTCTTCAGATTTAGGAAACAAATTTGATGACATATTTTAAGTAAATGTACATGGGCCTACTTTTAGAAGGCTATTATTCATACAATATACTGTTAAGATTCTGACTTTTTAAATTTTCAAGTAAGACAAATGAAAAACTGTGAAAAGTATAAAAGAATAATGGAGTTCTCCATATTTATTGAAGAAACACAAATAAATTAAAAATTGCAGAGATTTATTCAAAACCTGGAATAGTGTTTTAGTTTTCAGGGAGTTGAAATAATCCAAGATAAAACTCTTTCTGCATCTGATGAACCATATGATTATTGTGTCTTCATTCTGCATTATAGATGGGAAAGGAACCTATATGTTTGCCTAAAGTTTTCCAAAGACTATGTAAAAAAACAAGAATAAATGTCTTTTCTTTCTGGCTCCAATTCTTTTTCTCTTTTCTCTTCTGCTTGACAAGATGACAGCATCCTCCTACAAAAACAAAAAATCATATTCTAACTATGTAACTCTCATTGACTTAAGTAAGCAAGCCAGGATCTAAAAAAGTCCATCTACACTGAAAATTAAAACGAGCATTATTCTAGAACCTGTGTTCTTTTTCTTCTTCTTTTTTTATAGTTACTGTTTAAATCCTCAGAAAAAATCAAAATCACAGGAAACCATTCAGACTTTTCTGAATAACTCAATGATTTCAGAGGCATAGCCACAATGTTAATTCAAGAGCACTCCCAAATTTCAAACTTTCGTTGCATATAAGTAACCTTCCCAGCAATAACCATTATGCAAATCTGAGTGCCAAGGGAAAACCACTTTTGAAAACTGCTACATGCATTTAAGTAAGCAGCTACTGAACACAGAAATGTGCTTGTCACATTCTGCAAAAAAGAAAAAATTATTTCTCTCTAGAAACATCAAAATTGGGATGCAGAGAGACTTAAGAACAGGGAACGTATGCAGTTCAAAGTCAACTAAGGTAGCAAGTGGACTTTTACACAGACTTTCCCAGTTCATAATCTGATAATTCACTCACATGTGAAAGAACGTTTTCGGACTTCTCTTACTTTTAAAAAATATTAATTAAAAAAGCAACTCCTTCCTGCTTTCCAATGCACTAAATCTCTATATAGCTCCCTTTTTTGTTCATCAGAGATGAAAACATCATTTTCCTATTAGAAAAACAAGTCTGAATCAGAAATCCCTTTGGCGAAAGCATCCAAGGCTAACCTTTAAGATCACACAGGAGTTGTTTCCGCCTCAGTGAGTTCACCATCCATGTGTCCGCACCTCTCATTTGCTCAAGGTTTTGGTTCAGAGAGCTGCGTTTGGCTTTTAAACAGGTGTTTAAGGACAGAAAATCTGCATCTAAAAAAGCATATTCCCTTTTTATGAGAGGCTACCAAAGCTCCAGTGCTCCTTAGAATTCAATGAGTCATTACTGTGTCCCCACAGGGAAAGTCATGATCTTACAAAGCCTTAAATAGTTCAAGAAAATTCCAGAAGAAAAAGTATATAGTGCTTGTCAAGTCAGATGGAAAGGACCTGCCTAAAACTGCTCATATTTGCAAAAAAAAATTAGAAGTGTCAATCAATATATTAACTATGTAAAAATCTAAGTGAATACCATGTATAAAAATAGAAATGTAAGTATGTTTTTGAGATCTCAGTGCATCATCTCCCTCTCTCAGCTGTACAAGTGCCTTACGGGGAAAAATCCCATTCTCTTCAGCCCAAATGCATTTGTATCCCGATCGTAACATATTCCCAGTATGAGTAAATAATACCTGTTCTGTGTCTGGTGACTCTAGGCCAAAGGAATGAAAGAGACATAGGCATGCATTTTGAAGTATGGGTCAGCCTAAGGAAACACAAAGTCTGAAAATCAAAACGTTTAACTTAAGGTCACAACTCATGAAAATCTTTCTCTCCCTCTCTCTCTCATTCACTGTTACAATTCAAGGGGTTATAATCAGTCTATTGCCTATGTCAGACACCATAACCATATAGGAAAACCTCTTTTTCCTTTATTTCTTTCTTTTATCTCATTTTTTGCATTCATTTTCTTTATTCTTTCTGTCATTTGGAGGCAGAAGAGAAGAATTTCTTTAAAAGTTGTTCATGTTGCTATTAATATATGCCACTTAAATTGGGAAAATAAATGTATGTTGATCCATATGTCTAACGTATATATGTTCAAGTTCAGTTCTTGTGATACAGTTTATAGAATGTAAATCTCCTACTCTTTGTTTCCTTCAAGATTGTATCTTTCTTTTTTTTGATGTATCAAGGCACTAGAATACTGAGAAAATACTGTAGAATTTTTCCTATCATTTAAAAAAAGTTTCATTCTCTGTTGAACAAAGCAAACTGTTATCAAAATACATGGAGTTTAAGTTTTTACAAATTACAATTAAAAGACATAAAGCTATTAATGCCCTTGAAATGCCTTCCCTCCAAATACACGTATTCCATGCTTCATGACAATTTCTGAAGCAATTTTGGATGACCAAAACTGTGAATGCTGGTGCCAAGTGACATACCACAGAAAGGCAGGCTTGTGAAAACACAATGATATACACTGCACCACCTCATTCACCAAATTTAGCACCATGGAATTTCTGGCTCTTCTTCAAAGTCAAAATGACCATAAATGGTCAGTATTTTGGATTGATTCAGAATGTGGAGGCAACCACAACAGTGCAACTAAAGACAGATACTCCTGGCAAAAGACTTCCAGACCTGCTTCAGAAAGTGGTAGGAATCATGTAGTGTTCAAAATAATAGGGAGGATGCTGGGGCCAAGAAACAGGAAAGTGTCTTTCATTGTAGTTTTTAATTTAAATGTTCACCAGCTTACTATCAAACCTTGTAATTTATATACTTTTTAAGTGTACACATTAATAAGTTTTAGCAGAGTGCACTACATTCAAGATATGAAATATTTATTTCTCCGGTGCCCTGCTGCAGTAAACACCCCAAAATGGCAACCCTGGCTCAAAGTGAACACTGATCTTTCTGTCAGTATACATTAGATTACAAATTACAGAATTTCATACAGATGAAAATATGTAGTATGGACTCGTTTGCTCAGGGCTTCATTCTTTCAGCGTGGTGTTTTAGAGATTCATGCATGTCTTTGTATTTATCAGAAGCTTTTCTTGGAGTTTTGGGCTGGCGAACAGAGGCACCCATCCCTGAATTTTCTCTTTCAAGGTAACAACAGAGCACAACATGAGTCTGGTTGCATGAAGAGGTGGGTGACTGCAGGGGAACACCAGAAATCAGCAAGAGAGGCCCTGAAACTCTTTAAGATCAAAGTACGCAGACATCAGCCGCCCAGTTCCACAGCCAGGGTGGGAGCTGTCCCCGCCCATCTCATTTCCTGGAGCTGCTGTCCTGAAACTTACGTCCTTTACAGGAGAGAATGTGAGCAAGAGTTCCACCTGCTCTAGCAGTGCAGATGCTGTCGGTCGCAGCTGCTGGAAGGTTTCCTAGTCCTTGTAGGCTGGCAGCTCACTTAGGTGAATTTGTGCTGCAGCTCTACCTTAGAGAAGACTCTCTCGTCAGTCATCTCCCAGGGCCCCTCGGGGTGCTGCAGCCAGGAGCCATCTTGAGAAATGTGCAGGTCTCCGGGCTTGAGTTGCCCTGCAGGTCCAGTACCTGGGACATCCCCATCTCCGGAACTCCACAGAAATGGCCCTGCACTAGAGGAAAGACACAACTCTTGGAAACCAAGTCAGCCTAGCGGAAGGACAGGGACCTCACCCTCCAGGGCGCTCTTCACTGGGGAGGATCTGAGCTATGACATGGGTAGGAACAGCTCTGGAGACCAGATGATAAGACACTTTGCCCTCAGATGATGGTGGGACCAGCCATGCACAGATGCCTGCAAGTTCCAGGAAGGTCAATATGAGGGTCTTGCCACCTCTCCCTCCCTTGCCACACCCAGTCCCATTACTGACAGGGCTAGGAAAGAATATCACTGTTTCCATTGCTCCCCACTGAGGCCACCTTTCGCTATTTCATGTGTGACCATTTAAAACATTTTACCACTTGAGGGATTAGGAAGCACCCAGTTAATCCATAGGGTAGACGTGGGTGTGAGTGACTGAATTATGGGCCAGCAAATGAGGGAAGAACACCCACCTAGGATATGGGTCGCCCAACCAATGACTGGCAGCTCAAACTAAACAAAAATGAAGAAAGAAAGGAATTATTACAGCTTCTTTGGGAGAGCTCCAGTCTTTGGCACCCTGTCACGACAGCAATGGCCTCCTGACTTTGCATCACTCATCTCTATCTCAGCTTTTCAGGTCTTCCCTGTTGGACATGGACCTACAGCACAGCCTTGTATGGGCTGCCGTACAGTGCTGGGCTGGTGTTCTTGTCTCGTGTCCAAGCAGCTACCACACTCTTCAGTTCTCACATGTACAGGTGGCCAGCCTTGACTCTCTCTTCAGACTGTACATACGCCAGCCTTATAAATTCATATGTGTGTGTGTGTGCGTGTGCACGCACACTGTTTCTCCTAACCAATATACCATGGATGGTCGTCTGGTGTGTGTGGCAAATTGTCTTAGTTACTTAACTCACTGCTGTAAGAAAACACCTGACATCTATGACAGGAGAGCATGGATTTATTCAGCTCACAGGTTCAGATCTCACACAGTCTATTCAGGGCAACCAGCAATGGTGGAGTGTGGAGAGCTGCTTACACCATTGCAGAGAGGAGACAAGTGAAATAGAAGCCAAAAGTCAAATGCATCAAATTGATATGTGGAGACTTAAACAATAGCTAGGGTTTCCCAGGAAAAAGCTATAACAGTGGTTCTTCTTCCCACCTTTACTTAGTTCAAGATACAAATTGGGACCCCCATTCCCAGTGTGGGTGCCCCTCCCTCAGTTCCTCACCCACAAGTCAACAACATACACCTGAAAACTCTGCCCTGACCCCTCCCCACCAATCTCAACAAGTTGACACAACACCGCCATTGCCCAAATCTGAGTGTCTCCACTCCTGCCATGTCCACAGAGACAGTGGACCTCTCCAGTTTTGCCACAACAAGCACTGTGCCCAAAATCATAAATTAAAATAGAAGGGTGAAATTATGGTTCACAGCTACAAGCAAAGTCAACATTACATAAAAAAGCAACACCCAAAGACCTATCTCCTGAAGAAGCTTCTAAGAAAACCAAGCTATAAGAGGCAGTGATGGCTGAACCACCTGCTGCACAAAACTCAAGAGCAGACAGAGACCTGACATCTACTGAGGGACAGAAGAGGGAAGTGGTGAAGCCAACCCCCAGCACTGCAAGTTACCACCCTGTAGCACCGGAAACCTTCAGAACATGGTTTCTACCCTGGCATTCTTTTCAATAAACCTGTCCTGAAATCCTGATAAAAATTACAGAAGCAGAATGTTTACATGAAACAAGAAATTGCTAAATAATAAGGGAAAAGCTAAATTCATTTGGTCTTATTCAATATTTAAATTGTTGAGGGTTACATGGCCGGGCAACACCTCTGGTGTGTGATTTATGGTAATAGTTGCCCGGATTGTGTCACAGAAAGTCGAAACTGACTTTTGCTGAAACACTAATTCTTCACCTGGTCTGGCAGGTATTTAACGAATGACTGAAATGGATTAAGGGCCTGGCATCTCTGTCTTTACATTGTATCATTCTCATTTCCTGTCTTAATCCCGGTGTCAGATCCTACTCAGCTTTGTATGTAGACATGTTAAGCATTTAAAAAGTGTTAAGTCCAAGACTACAACACAGGATTCGCTTAGTCCACTGGAGGTTGAAGTGTATGTGTTTTCCCTCCCTTTCTCTCTCTCACTTTGGTGCCCCCATCCTTGTCATTTTCATCAGCTACAGTAGTCCAAGTTCCTAAAGTCTCTCAGGTCTGTTTCAGAGACCAGACCCATGAGGCTGGTATATTTTGCACAAGATGATAGCTCCCGCTACATAAAAATGAACAAACAGACCATAAATGGAATATGGTCTCCTTGTTCAGAGAATACCTTGGTGCCTTTGTTGAACAATGCTGATTCCCTTCATCTGAAACTCCAATTCAGCTGAAAGACCTCCCCTCTCCAATATACAGCTGTGTCTCTGCAAAAGTGGAGTATATGATTGTGTCTCATTTTTACCATCTCTGAGTGAAAAGGTCCCATTATTCAGTACCAGACCACAAGAAAAACCAAAAAAGCAAGATAATATAATGTAATCAAGAGAACATAATAACTTTATAGCAACAGGCTCAAACAGATGAAATGCAATGATAATAGATGAAATGTCTAATAAAGAATTTAAGAGATGAGTAGAGAGACCAGTGAGATCTGAAAGAATGAAGAAAAATTGTTAAATGAAACTAAAAAATTAATGAAAAACTCTAGTACAGACAGAGGTTTTGAATAAGAAAAATGTCTTAAAGGACTCAATAAGTCACATATGCACACTGCTGAAAATCTCAATAATAAATTATAATAATAAAAAATCTGAATTTGAAGACAAATCTTCTGAAATACTTCAGTAAGACAAAAATGTATTTAAACTTGTGTTAAATCACTAAGAAAACAAATATTATCATTTTCACTATACCTGAAGATTAAAAGAATGAAGTTATGAGCATAGAAAGCCATTTGAGAAAGTAATAGCAAAACCCTTCTCTCTTATTGGAAGGATAAGAACTTCATCTACAAGAGACACATAGGCTCTAAATAGACAAGACTAGAGAAGAACTTCACCAAGACGCAGCTGTCGAGTACATAAGATAGAAAGATTTCAAATTCTTCCGGGAAGAAAACACCAAGTCATGTTTGAAGATAGTACATTACAATACCGTAGGGTTTTCAGGAGTAACCCTGACATAAGGAAGGAGGGGAGTGATGTATACCTAGCAAGGCTATCGTCAGAGATGAAAAACAATTAAAGAGCTTTTGGGACAAGCTAAGACTGAGGGGGATTATGACCATAGGACAAGCCTTTCACAAAGATGCATAAAATAATTTTATATTTAAAGGTGAAAGAAAGATAACTTCTAACATAAAAACACATGAAATTATAAAACTCATGAGAATACAGCAAAGAGAAACAGGAAAGAATCAAAATTTATGCAATAGGTCAAAAAAGTAAACAAGAGAGGAAGAAAAGAATGAATTTTCCAAACAACAAAGAAAATTTGAAAAACAACAAAAGTAAGCTTTTGACGATGAATTAAACTACAAGAATAAATGGACTAACCTCTAACTGTTACACCAAAAGGATGATCAGAGCCAGTGTAATAAAGTTAGAGGGTTCTCCCACCCATTAGCACCAATGGACAGGTCATCCAGATAAAAACAATAAAATCAAAAATACTCAGTTAAACTATGACGCAAAACAAATGGATGTAGCAGACATTTATGGAATATTCCTTTGAACACTGTAAAAGGTACATTTATTTCATCAGTGCACAGGAGGTTCTATAGAATAGACCACTGAAAGCAAAGTATGGGATTAGGGCACAAACATTTTAATAAATTTTAGAAAACGAAACCGTAATTTCTATTTTCTCATTATAATGAAATAAAACTAAATTAATAAAGAAAATATAGAAATTTATAAATACATGAGATGTAGTAATACACTTTGGAATGATTAATGAGAAAGCTAAAAGAAAATCCCATTTTTTCTTGAAACAATTATAAATGGTAACAGAATATGCCAGAACTTGTAGATGTGTCAAAAGCAGTACTCAGAGGGATGTCGACAGCAATGGATGCCTGTACACCCCCCCAAAAATGTCAAAAACACAACTTAATCGAACACCTCAAGGACTTTGAAAAAAAATGACAAAATGAACCCAAAACAGTAGCAGAAAAGAAATAATAAAGATCACAGATGAAATTAATGAAATTAAGACAAAAAGTGTACAAACATTCAACAAAATAGCTACTTATATAAACTAAAAAACAAAAATAGAAAAAAGCCAAAATAAATAAAATTAGACATAAAAAATGGAGCATTACAACAAATCCTCAGAAATACAAAAGGTCATTTGAAGTTATTGCAATAACCCTATGCTAAGAAATTGAAAGTCTAGAAGAAATAGATGAATTTCTGGACACATAAATTTGAACCAAAATTGAACCAGAAGGCCATTGTTTTTAAAAAATGGAATTTACTGTGAATCCACAAAACCCTCCGGTATTGGGAAGATGATTGGATTGTAGAGTTGAATGAATCAAGTGGATTAGCCTATAGACGATTTCAAGCACTCTTAGAAGGTGTACCTAGTGGTAGAAATGGATCACTTGGGGACATGACCTAGAAATTTTCATTCTGTTTCTTTTGCACCTTTCCAAAATCTGCCTCCCTTCTTACCATGCCCTTCCTCCACTGCTGGCTGACCATATCCGTATTGAGACCTTCTGAAATTGTGAGCTAAAACAAACCTTTCCTCATTGAAGTTGTGAATGTTGAGTATTGTGTACAAGTAACTAGAAAGTAACTAAGAGACTACTTATAATTCATGTGTTTGTATTAATAACAAAAATAATGTTCCATGCTGCTGAGTATGCTGAAGCAGAAGTTTTGAACCCAAGACCAGCTTGAGGGACTAAGTAAGACTCTGTCATGAAAAAAGAAAAAAAAAAGGTCAAGGTTGTAGGTTTGTGGCAGATCACCACTGATTTTAAACTCCGGGGCAGGAGATGGGGGAGGGAATCTTAACAACAACAAAGCCTAAGAAACAAAGCCCAGAATAGTATTTTCCAAAATTTTAAAGAAAAATAAATGCCAATTCTGCTCAATATCATAGAATTCAAAGGGAAGGATCCCTTCCAAATTTATTCTATGAGACCATCGTTGTCCTGTTACCAAAACTGGACAACACAAAACAAGAACCAACAGAAAACTACAGACTACTATCCCTGCTGAAGACAGACCCAAAATCTCCCAACAAAATATTAGCATATTGAATCCACCAGTGCATAAAAAGATCACTTACTACAATGAAGTTTATTTTATCCCAGGGATGAAAGAGTTTTAAATATATGGAAATTAATAAGCACTATATATATATATATCTATATCTATATCTATATATATATATATATATATATATATATATGTATGTATATGTATGTATTTCTATTGGTTATATATATATATATATATATATATATATATATATATATATATATATTTCTATTGGTGATATATATATATATATATATATATATATATATATATATATATATCATGGTAACCAAACCAGACTGGTATTGTCCAAAAGACACATAGACAAATGGATCAGAATAGACATTCATGAAATAAACCCACTAATTGTTTGGCACTTCCAAAAGAAAAAAGATTTTTGACAAAGGCACCAAAATATACAGTGGTAAAAGAAAGAGTGGAAACTTTTAGACTACTGGAATAAAACGTAAGGGAAACAATTTAAGGCACTAGTAAAGAAATAATTTTTTGAGTTGGAAGATCTACAAGCACAGAAAACAAAAACAAAAATTGATAAATGGGATTATATCTAATGAAAATATTCTGTACAGCAAAAGAAACAGCAAGACAAAGAGATAAGCTATAAAATTGGAGAGATGTTTGCCAACTATTCATCTGACAGCACGATCATATTCAGAGTATTTAAGAAACTGTAAATCAATAGCACAATATGATGTTTTCACCCTCATTAAAATGAATGTTATTTTTAAAAAAAAAAGCTATCATTAGACATGGAGAAAAAGTTATCCCTACTCACTGTTGGTGGGAATATTTATTAGTATAGCCATTATAGAAATAGTATGGAGATTCTTTTTTTAAAAACCCTAAAAATAGATTTATCATATGATCCATTGTTTTATTTACTTAACCATTGACATAATACTCAATACTCATGAGTTAGAGGAGGTAAGATTTATTTTAGCTCACAGTTACAGAAGGTCTCAATCCATTCATGGGTGGTTGGCAATGGAAGAAGCCCACAGCAGAGGCCCAGAAAGAGGAAAAGCTGTTCACAACATGGCAGACAGGAAGTCAGTTGAGTAAGGAACAGTAGAGCTAGTATATATCCTTCCATGTCATGTCCTAGGGATTCATGCCCCACCACTTAACAGCATATGATTTCATAGGTATTCCACAATATACAAATATATGAAACTTTGGGGGAACATTTTGGATCCAAATCATAATATTCCATGCTTGGCTCCCAAAAGACTCATGTCTACCTCCTTACGCAAAATGTATTTAGTTCTTCTCTAAGAGTTGCCAAAGTCTTAACAGTTCTAGCGTTGCTAAAAAGTCCAAGTCCAATGTCTCTTCTGAAACACCAGGCAAACCCTTTGTTGTGAGCTGCTGTGTAAATCAAAGAAAAGTTAAACACTTCCAACACAAAATGTCATAAGATAAACATTCTTGTTCCAAAAGAGAGGAATAGGAGGATAGAAACCAATCAGTTCTAAACTTGGTGGAGTAAGGGTTCGATCCAGTGGCTCCATTCAATCCTATAGTTCCAATCCAGCACACAAGGTAAACTGGAAGGCAATGAGTTCCAAAGCGTTTGGGTGGCCCCACCCCTACAGTGTTGTTTCTAGCTGCAACCTCTATGACTTCTCACTTGGGCTTGCTCAGCTCATAGCCTATGGTCTTCCTTAGCAAACAACACATGTTTCTGGCATCTCCAGATTTCTGGAGTCTTAGACTTCTCCTTCACTGCTTCATGCGCTCCCAGGAGCACATTGCCTAACCTCCAAGCCTTCTTCTGAAATCTGGGTGGAAGCCTCCATGACCCCACAGTTCTTATATTCTGAGTTCCTGTTAAGTCAGCACTGCATACATGGTGCCAGCATCTTCCACTGGATTGAGCAGTAGACTTGCTCCCTAGGATCATGGTGCCATAGTAGCTTCTGAGTACTCGCATGGCTGAACAGTGTGGAAATTCATCTTTCTATGTTGTCCTGCAGTATGATCTGGAGGTCTCTCTTCAAAGCAAGGCCTTTTGCCTTTCAAAAGCCAAGCTAAACATTTAATTAAAGGTAAGGTCTTGCTGATCCCTGAGAAGCCACCAAGGCATTTTTTTGTAGACCTGATTCCAAATACTTGGTTTCTTTTTAATGCTAATCTCTTTAACAGAGCAATGTGTTTTTCTGTCCCTACCTTAGAGTCACTTTTTTTCTGGCAACACTGCAAACTTCTCACATATAGATAAGTAAAATGTGCTCCATATGCAGGATGGAGCAATCCTCAGCCACAAAGAATGATGAAAATGAGTTTCTGAAGCAATACAGATGAAACTGTAGAATGTTATGTTTAGTGAAATATACCAGATACAAAAAGACAACTAATCCTTGTTCTTTCTCTTCTATGAAAGCTTAAAAATGATTCAAAAGTAAAATAGTGATGACTGGACACTGGCAATATATTATTGTCACACACTTTTTTGAACCTGACCATAGTTATTGTAGTGGATTAAATCTTGTTTTTAACTCCATTACTTCTATTACTTGGTGTTTGTTCTCATTTGCTAATTTCTCCTGCCTGATATGACCCAATTTTTCCTATGGGTTTTCACGTAGCAGTTCTTGATTGGGTACTAGGTAGTGTGAACTTTACACAACTGTGAATGATGTGTTGTTTTATCTCTTTTTAAAGAGGGTGCAACTTTTTATTATGCAGATCTATAAATTATTGCTGATCACCTTGATACTTTAGGACCTAGTTTTAGTTCTGCTAAAAAAAATTCCCAACCAGCTGTTACTCTAGTTTAGCCTTTGAATTAAAAAATCTATATTTAGATATTTATTACAGCATCACCTTACTTCCAGAGGAAACTATTTATTGCTGCATAACAAATTATTCCGAAACATAGAAACTTAAAACACATATCTTATTCTTCAGTATGTGCTTAACAAGAATCTGAGCACAGTTCCTCTGGCTCCCTGTGGCTTCTCAGGCTGTATCCCAGGGACTGGGACTGTTTACTCTCATAGCAGAGCTAACATATACTCTTCCTAACTCACTCAAGATTTGTTTGCAGAATTTAATTGTGAAGATCTCCATTCTTTCCTTACCTCGTAGCCAAACTCACAGTATGGAATCTGGCTGCAGCCAGAGCAAGGCGGCAGTAGAGCAAGAGAGGAATCAAGTTCTATGTGAGCTAATGTGGTTTTCTAATCTCAAAAACGACACTCCATCATGAATACAGTATTTGATTCATCACAGATGAGTCATTACATTCTGCTCACACTTAAGGGGAGGCAACTACAAAAGTTCATGAGTATGAGGAGGTGTGGGGCACAGGAAACATCCCAGAGCTAAGAACCCCAGCCCTCCTGCTGAGGTGCATTGTTATTAGGTCTCTACAGAGAGTTGGGGGAGGGGCTTGGCAACCTGGAAGGCCCCAGGTTATTATGATCACAACCTAAAGGAGCTCTGGAAATGTTTTCCTTTACAGCTCCCTGGTCACAATCACTGTTTGCCTGACCTCACGAGATGAGTCCCTAACAAGTTTTGCTAGGTATTTAGCCACAGGATCAAGGGGACCCACCTACAAAGCTTTCTGGAGCTTCCAGTGTATGGCCTCCTTTTCTCTGTCACTTTGTCCTCTAAATCTCAGCCCTCCCCTGCAGTCTCCCGGTCTCTGGGCTTCTTAGGGTGCTCTTGCTCTCAGCGCTGTACCCTCACCCTTCCGTGTGCTCTGGAGGGGAGCTCCAGCACCAAGCCTGGGCCACTGCAGACCTCACTTCTGTTTTTCCTCTGGCCCTATGGCTCACAGTTCCTCTCCCTTGGTGTCCTCTATTTGATCACAGATGCATCACCTCTTATGTTTCACATCCTAGATATTTATGAGAGGTTGGGAAGTCCGGTCCCAGTGAGGTGACTCCATCACAGCCCTAAACAGAACCCACATCTGAATTGTGAATCAACAGCTTTATTCTCCTATTTACACTTTCTACGGTATGGCTACAATATCTTTTGCTTATATAAATGTTTGTTTTATATTAAAAAAGTAAATGCTTAAATGTTGAAAAGAAGCTAAATTAATAGAAATATTACTCTAAAATTATTTCTTTGTTATAATAAAAGGATAATTTTCCTTAGTATAACACAACACTTTCAAATTATAATTTTTATTTCCAAAAATATTTCAGAAACATTTATTCTATGTAAACCATGTAAGAGAGTAACTGGATATGTGGTGTCTTATTAGAACTCATCAAATATTCAGAATCTTAAACATTACAGAATTTCCTATTGTTCATGTTACCCACATTTATACATTTTAAACTACTAATATCTTCTGCCAGGCTTTTTGCCTCCACATTTCCCTTGATGGTGATAGCACTTTCAAAGCTTACAGATGACAAATTCATCAGATTAATAACAGCTGCTGCTGCACTCGGCTACATTTCCTAATATTTTCCTTCCACTGTCATCCATTTATCATGTGGTTATCTACAATGTCTGGAAGACGGGAAGCTAATTAAGCAAAACCCCAAATTCTCTTTTTCACCTGTTTACCAGCTGCTCGTAGCACCCTCACTCCAGCTGCCCAGTGAGGCTCCTGTCCTGTGAGCACGTTTGAGTTAGTCAAGTTTCTATCAGCTGCACGAACATTTCCCCTGGGTACAGGCTTGGTGGCAAGGCAAACTCACCCTGGCTGTACACGCAAGGAGAGAGGATAGTCACTTCCGGGAAACTGCGGTGAAAAGGAACGTTAAACACCCCCTCCTCTTACTCTTCCCATTGCTTGGACTCGGTTACTGTAGAGTTCGAAAAACTGATCGATAAATTACATCCACCATCCACCAAGCTGCACCCGTAAGACCTCTCAAGATGTAACTAACACAGTTCTCCTCAGAAAGATTTAGTACTAGGTATTTTACAGTGCTTCTTAACATCGTTTTGTTTCCTGTTAAATATATGGGCAAAGAGAAGTGTCTAAGCTCTTGTACGAGAAGGTGACCGTCAATAGCTATGATATGCTGTACGTTACAAAAAGCTGGAGGAAAGGATTTCAGTATTTTCAATGTAAAGCATGCCACACGTTAGAGAGCACAGAGATGCGTAACGGGATTTAAACTTTACATAATTTATACATGTATCAAGACACCATGTTAATAGGTAAGATGTTTATGTTTTTACTGAGTGGCTTTAAAAATAAAATTAGAAATCAGAAAAAAAGAGAGCAAGGAACACCAGGAAAAATTACACCACTTGTCTTTGCATATTTGCACCGGTCTGCTGGCAGTAATCCAGTACGACCCCATTTTTGAGTTTACAGAGAGCTTCTATCTGTGTTTTCTGACCCCTGTTTTCTAAAATTTTAATTTTTGGGTGTAAAGGCAAATTTTTAGACTCGATCAGAGATGAAAATAGTTCCCAAATTATTCTGAAATTATGACTGTGGATATTTCTAACACAGTGGTTCTAAGGACGTGCTCTTGGGTTTGTGGTACTAAAGGTTTAAGTGTGTAATCAGATTTTACTCCTGGCTCAAAGACTAAGGTTGCCTGTCGGCACAATCTGAAAGGAAAGACGGCTGCCCAATTATCAGAGGTGGAAAGGGGGGGCAAAATTGCCTCACTGGTTAAAAATAACTAATACATCTGGAAAGGTGTTTTTGCTAGTTAATTTGGATTTGGTTATTAATAGCAATGACATCTTTAGTAAACGGGTCGAGGCCGAGTGGTAAAGGTATTACGCTAAACTGAGCCTGTGCTTCACCTATATTCTTATTGTGATTTGCAAATGGAAATCTTTTCATATTTTGCATATTTCAATCTTTTAATGTTCCAAAGTAGAATATTAACATACAACAATCTGCTGCATGGAGTTGTGTCACTGCGTTGGACAGAATTTAACCCTGCCTACCCTGAGAGTTACTGAGCTTCCTGCTGAACGTGGAGCTGACAGCTGCTTGTGCTCTCTCTCTTGTCCACAGCCCAGCAACGAATTCAAAGAGACAGTGGCATTTGGATTCTAATGCACATCCATCCCTCTCCTGACTACAATTGAAACATAAGCAAATATACAATGTTGCCTGACTTGATCAATTGTAATTTAATTACCATGTCATTATTCAGACTGGAAATCCTTTGTTCTCAAAGGCATACTGAAGCCATCTTTTGTAAACAATTTTAATAAAAAATTTGAACTAAAATACTTTGTCTACCCAGAAACCAAGGAATATAGGAACCCAAATTTGATATTTGGTTTAGATAATTTAATAAACAGCAACTACCAGATAGATATTCTCATCCAAGTGATTCCTACTGGCTTCAAAATTGATCCCAAAGTTTTAAGGATACATCAATTACTCAAGTGAAGAAGAAAATCACCTTTGGAAATTTCATAATGGGAATCCAGAGAAGCTAATTTCACTACGAAGGTTTTCCTTTGCACCTTGGGTTTTCTTTCATTTTTCAATCATCCTGTTATTTTCGGGGAAAAAAATATTAGTAAGAAAACACTGGAATAAGATAACAATTCACAAAAGTCTGTGTTTACTCAACAGATTAAAATGAACTAACTAAACTGAGCATGCTAACTAAACTGATTTTACTAAATAATTTATTCCATTTATAAAGTTCATTTTATTTTTGGTAAATGAAATACTATAAACTTAGTTCCTTTTAAAATACATACCTGCGTGTGGCATGAAAACACACCATAAACTGTGTCTATCTTGTGCTCACAAAGTGATCTCCACATTGAAATTTCATCTGCTTCTGTATTTACAAATTGATTGGCCAGTAGTTCCAGATTATAAAGAGCAGGAATACGGACACTGGCCCCAAAAGATCCCTAGCAACCTGAAGACAAGAAGTACGATGAGCTGCCTTCTCTCTAGGCAACACAGTTAGCAACTACAATGCTTTTTCACCTGAGGTAACATGGAAGTTTTTATTTCTAACCTGAGGTGTAGAATAAGAATTTGTCTTCAAAGTGGAGAAGTCCCCAGTAGCCTGTGTGGACAATTAGGACTGCTCTTCTCACATTGGGCCCAGGTGCCTTTCCAGCTCAGAGAATTCGGTGGCTGGACACCCTCGGCCTCCTTCATGTGCACAGCTGGGAAGTCTTGTCCTCCACATTCGTGAAATCTTAACATTATTCTACACTCTAACGGAGAGTCTTGAAGTTAGTTGATTTGCTTATTTAATCACTATTATTTTCTGTGTTCCCTTTTTTGTTCCAAAAAGGATATAAAGTGACCTGTGAAAAGGGACACAATAAAGCAAGATAAAATGTGTTAAACAAGAGGAGGATGAGAGCAACCTGAGGCAGAATCTCAGCCTGGAAAAAAAATAGTCAAATTTGCTACAAGTGAGTCACAAACATGGATCTGACTTGCTTAGAGCATTGTAGAAGAGTGACAGGTACACTTCAGATTTCTTTCTGTTTCTGGAATCAAAACAAACGAGGTGATCGCACCTGACTTCTACCTTGTCACAGAAGTGAATGTCCCCCAGCAGGCTGTAGGGTGCAGTCCGCATTCAACCCGGCCTTGCCACCCACCAGCATGACCTGGAGCGTGGGGTTTCCCTATTTTTGTCTCTTCTTTTTTTCAGCTTCCAGATGGTGATGCTTAGCAATTCTGCAAGCACTGGTCACTCTGAGGGGCACGTGAATTAATCAAGGACAAATGCTCCACAAAAAAGTACCTGACATGGAACACTGACCATGTGAGCATGGAAGGAAATATATAGTGTATGGCAATTTTCAAATAAAAAGCATGAACGCCTGTTCTAAAAACAATATTGTATGTCTGTAAGTTACTTTTGAAAGCTTTTACTTTTTACATTTAAGGACTGTAAAGCATCGATACTGGACCAATATTAAAGAAACCTACTTCTAACCCTGTTTCATTGTCTATAAGGATTGAGCCGAAAATACTCAAGGTTTGCTCCAGCTGCAAAGTTTCTTATTAAGGCAAATTTTGGCCTAATAAACACTTGCAAGAAGTATATACTTTTTAAATTTAATTTTATTTGATTCATAAAAACATAATATATATATACTAATGGGTAACTGTGTAATGTTTTCATACACAATACAGTATATAAATCAGGTTAGATATAGTTATCTTCTCGAACATTTATATTTATTTTTCTTGAGACAGGGTCTCACTGTGTAGTCAAGGCTGGTTCTAGGCTTCCTAGGTAGCCCAGCCGGGCCTTGAACTCATGACAATCCTCCTGTCTCAGCCTCCCAAGTGCTGGGATTACAGGTGTGTGCTACCATGCCCAGCTAATCTTTATGTAGTGTGGGAAAATTAATTCAGGGCGTTGTGCATTCTAGGTATAAGCACTTTAACCTGCCCCAATTTATCATTTCTTTATGGTCAAAACATTTTTGCCTTAAAGATAGGGTTTTACTCTGTAGTTCAGGCTGGTCCTAAACTCACTGTGTAGTCGGGATGGCCTCCAACTCATGTCAATCCTCTTGCCTCAGCCTCCTGAGTACTGAGACTACAGGTGTGAACACCACGCCTGGCTGGTAAAAACTTTTTAAATCCTTTTGTCTTGCTTCTGGAAATAGACAACACTTCTTCATTATGTAGCTTCCCTGCCATGCATCAGCACCTCAGAACTCCTAGGTCCTGTCTGTAACAAGGTGCCCATAGAGTCCCCTCCCCCGCTCTCCCTCCCCAGACCCTCAGCCTCTGGTAACAAGCATTCTACTTTCCACTTCGATGAGATCGACTTCATTTAGATTCAGAATGAGCTTACCTGTTGCTTCTCTTCACATACCTGTCTTGTTTCACTCCCCAAGGGGATCTCCAGCTCCATCGCATTGTTGCAAATGACAGGATTTCACCCTGTGTTACAGATGGTAGGATTCCGCTGTGTCAACACTGTGTCAACAGTGATTGAGAATGGTCAAAAGGAGATAAGAAAAATACAGGTCGCTCTTAAAGCATTATTGAAATGGGTCACTTGACGCTTAAGGCACACAAATATACACACACATACATGTGTCTGCATGCAGGTGTGTGTGTGTGCATAATTCTTTGTGGTACTGAGGGCCTTCTGCCTGAGCTACATCCCCAGACTTATTTAATTATTTATTTTGAGACAGGGTTTCAACCACTCGCTTGTTGCTCAGGCTGGGCTTCAACTTGTGATCTCCTTGTATCAGTCTCCCAGAGCGTGGAGATTACAAGCATGCCCTATCACATATAGCTTATATCTAGTATAATATTTTCATATGTGTGGAGATAAATGATATGCACATGGAAGGGTGGTGTATAACATGGAGATGTAACATGTATATGGAGATAGGTATTATTTACTTTACATAATATTATACAGAGTAAATTACAGGAAATCAAGAAAAGGAAATAAAAAATTAAAGCATAGAACAGTGGGAGACCTTGGCTTCACATCATAAAGCTTGGAAGTATTTTAATTATTATCTTCATATTTAGAGAAAGCTAATACAAAGTATATTTTAAGATGAGGTAGAGTTTTGTTCATGAGTAACAGAGAATACACATTGTCTCAGTGGAATGATGTAAGTTTAAAGGCGAAGATTAAGGTCTTCAGATGTGTTTAGGGCTTACTAAATACAGCGAACAAGACAGTGCCAAAATATCATATATTTCTGATAGTATCTTATCTTTGAAAGTGGTTGTAGCAATCATCTGGTACAGAAAAAATTTCCATTAATAGATGATAAAGTGTGTCTGTATAGAAGCCTTAAAATCTCACACGCGTCAAGTACTTCATGATGCAAGTTCCCATTGCTTCTTTCAGCAGTCTGAAAACTGTGCGTGGCTGTCATCGAACTGTTTTTCTGATAAACTGGAGTGTGACCATTTGCAATGCTGTCCCCTGCCTCACCCATTCTTGAAAGGGTTTTCTGGCACTTGTCTCACCAAACAGGATGAAGGCTGATCTATCATTCTTCTACTCTTCAGATGCACCCAAGGATCCTTCCTATATGATCACCTAGGTATATTTTGGAAGCACAAAAGGGGGGAAAAACAAGTAAGGAATAATTAGCTAAAAAGAGATCTTCATAAGTTGGAGAAAAGTCCATGATTTGTTTATTAGTAAGTTTAAGTTATTCTTAATAGAAGATCTTGGGTTCTGAGTTAGATTTCTTATTCTTCCAATTTGGTAACATGTTCATTTTCAACTCTGCCCCTTTATTTTCTTATTCTTACTTAAGAAATTGTCTTAGTTACTTTTTGGTTGCTGGAACAGAACATCTGATATCCACAAATTTAGAAAGGAGACATTTATTCTAGCTCAGTACTAGAAAGTCATGGTTCGTTCATGGTTGGGTGCCTAGAAATGGTGGAATCATTTCTTGGGGCTGAGGTCAGAGCCAGACCCAGTGACAGAGCTCCTCGCAGCATGGCAGAACAGAGGCAAGTCAGGGAGAAAGGGTGGAAGCAGCTCACAACCCTCTAGATCAAGCCCCGAGCAACCATGCCTTGCAGCTAGGTCCCGCCTCCAAAGAGTACACAGTATCCGTAGGTACAGGAGGTTTTTTGGGAACCGTCTGGAGGCAAACCACAACAGAAGTACACATCGTACATACCTGAAGGGGAAACAGCATGATCACACAGGTGGTTCGCCCAGAAGAGGTCCATCCATTGCACTCCAGATGTGCTGAGCTCTGTGATTTCTGCAAATGTGAGAAACTCAACTGCCTTATTTGTGGTATTGGTGGACTGTGTTTGTACCATCTCTTGTCCTGGAAAAGAAAAAAGAAAGAAAAGAAATACTTACCATTAAATTAAAGAAACTAGCAAGCAACTTGTTCTAACTAAATTGCAGCTTCCAAGACAACAGAGCCATTGGCCGTTGTCAAGGGGTCTGGTGAGAAGGCAGTACATCAGTAACAAAATACCACAGGCTGGCCAACTTAAGCAGCACAAGTGTATTTTGTTACAGTTCTGGAAACAGAGATCACAATGACAGCCTGGCTGGGTTTTCAAGAAGGCCCTCTTCCTAGTTTGCAGATGATCACCTCATCACTGAGTGTCCTCAGTAGCAGGGAAAGCAACAGTGAAATCTCTGCTCTCTGCTCTCTGCTCTCCCAGGGTCTCTTCTTCTAAGAGCACCAATCCCGCGTGAGCTCCCCATCCTCGTGACATCATCTAAGCCTCTTCGCGCTCTTCCCGAGGGCCCGTCTCCAAATGCCATCACACTAGGCAGCAGCACGTGGGCTGCTGTGAGTTCTTCAACATATAAATTTAGAGAAAATCAATTCTGTCTGTGAAATACTCTTAATCAAAAAGTCACAGGAATAGCTACGTGTCTGTCATGCCAGTAAAAATGAACAAGGGAGAAGATTAATGGCCTACGAGGGAAGATGGGGAAGAGTGAAGTACTGGGGAGCCGGTGTCGCAGCTTAGGCTCCAACTGCTGTTTGAATGCCCCTGTGAAAAGCTGGCAAGGGACCTTGCCAGTCAAAGCGGAGTGCCAGTCACCCTGGTCAGAGCCCACAGGACCCGTGGGACATCGCGGGAGCATGCGGTGGCCCACTTTAGGAAGTACGGCACTAGTTCTAGCAGTACCAAAATGAGTGACAGGCCAGGCTCCAGATTCTCAAAAAAAGCATGCAGGAGTCTTAGCAGTGCCATTTTAGGAAGCCAGTCCTGTATCTTAAACAGATTCGGAAGACATTTTGGAAAAGCAAGCAGGAAATCTGAGTCCTATTGAACTATCATTTTATATAATTTTTCTATTATCTGTTTCCATGATATTTGTGGACGATTCAGGCGTGGCTTTTTATATGATATCTATTTAAAAAGAGAAATATCCTGAGGGGAGGCTCAGGCAATTGATGACAGTTAAGGTGCAAAGTCATTTCATACAGTGGTAAATGCACTTAGCTACAAATCTGGAGTCTAGATTCCTAGCTGTCACACAGTAGCAGTCCCAGAACTCTAAGTTCATTCCCTTCTCTTTAATGGAATGTAACAACCAGTTTCTTTTTCCTGTACTTGTCTTGTATGAATACTTAGTAGGATAATTTTAATAAGAATTTACTAAAGCCAGAAGGCAGCCTATGATAGATATATACTGTAATATATATATACTTATATTATATTGTGTAAGATAGATATATAACAATGGGTATTGGATTTTTTTTAACTCTATTACCTTACATTTCCTTGAGGTGTCCCGGTTACACTCAATTAGTCCAGAGATGGAGAAAGCGCAGGTAAAAGAGATGGAATGTGCTCTTGTTAAAGAATAGCGGGGCATGGGTGAGGAGCTTGGTAGGGGTGGAGCTCTAG
Organism: Ctenodactylus gundi; assembly: GCA_004027205.1. NCBI lineage: Eukaryota > Metazoa > Chordata > Mammalia > Rodentia > Ctenodactylidae > Ctenodactylus > Ctenodactylus gundi. The sequence goes on along the minus strand of PVKB01002212.1, from coordinate 250,638 downwards.
GTCTGTTCTGTTTTAGGGTCCAGTAGGTGAAGTTACCACCTGACACGCCTGTCTTCTGTGATGCCAGGCACTGTCATGGCAGGGATGCCACCAGCTGGCCACGTGGCTGTCTATTTTAGGATCTCTGGTGGGCCAGCTTACAAATAAAAACACCTGATGCTATTGTGATGTTTCAATATAAAATCAGTATGCTTCAAACTGAAAGTTTATCCTCAACTCTGTTTTTCTCTGGTGACTACAATTTTAGTCACTAGAGCCTGAGCAAGCAGACTGTCCTTTGTCCCAGAAATCTTCTAAATACAAGTTAGAATTTTGGGGGTTTCTAAATAGGGATATGTGTGCATGTATTTGTGTGTGTGTGTGTGTGTGTGTGTGTGTGTGTGTGTGTGTGTGTGTATGCGTAGCCCATACATTGTGCATGCAATTCTAATATTCCTGCTCCATCACCAAAGATAGTACAGTGCCTTGTGACCTAATACTTCCTTAATTTTGTACCAAAGCAAAGTTTACAAGTGTGCTAAATAAAGCCTCACAATGAGTTTCCATCAGGTCAGGAGACTATCTAGCTTCCAAGACGTTCAAGTTGGATAGGCTTTGTCCCCGAATCAATATTAAAAGTTTTGGTTTTCAGAACCACTTGGTTTTCAGAAATTTGAGGATTATATGAAATCTACAGAAGAAAGAAAATCCTGAGGATGACACCTCCTTTTTTTTCTTTTGTTGTTTTTTGTTTGTTTGTTTTTTTGTCTGTGTGTTTTGAGAGGGTCTCACTCTATCACTCAGGCTGGTATTGAGCCCAAGCTGGCCTCAAACTCACAGCAATTCTCCTTCCTCAGCTTTCTGATCGCTGGGATTACAGGTATGTGCCACCATGCCTGACTTAGGTAGTGCTGATGAGTAGAAGTTAGGGATTCGTCGTGCTAGGTAAGCACTCTAACATTGAGCTACTCCTCCAGCCCCTGGGGTTTGCTTTTTGCCCTCAGCAGCAATTCCAGTGAAGGTGTCAAGCTTTTTCAACACAGAAAAAACATGCCACTTCTCAGCTTTCATACCAACTTCTGAAGTCTGGCATTTGATGCTACTTTTCCAAAGGTTGGCCATGGACTTTATTTAATTTAGAAAATAAATCTCAGAGATCAATAGAACTATCTTTGTTTTCCTAATAATTAAGAAAGATACAAAGTTATGTGTGCGGAAGGTGAAAGCATGAGTTTGCAGTCAGTCAGGCAGACCTGCCTTCCAGTCGTGCCTCGACTTGTTTCTGGACACTGGCAAGTTACTCCATTTGCTTAGCCATGCGGCTGTCTTGTTTTAAGTTATAATATCTCCCTCACAGGCTGGCATTCATTGCTGTTGATTGAGCACCTGCTTAAAGGTAGGCACCATTGTAAGCACTGGGATCTATCAGCATTGCTCTGAGAATTAAGTGTGACAATGTATTTACAGAACTTAGCGCAGTACTTAGACCCGAACGGATACTTGGCAGTTGCTCTTATTAACTAGTGGAGGAACTGTGAAAAACAGCTCATCTCTCTAGGTTCACAGTCCATCCATTCTTTAAGGGAAATAGAGAAAGGTGGCTGTAGACGACCAGAATGTGATTTGTACAAGCCAATACGGCCCACGAGTCATATTAGATTTGCAAATTTTCTTGTATTTCTATTACTCTGGCTTATTTTAGAGAGTGTCCTACCTTTGTACTATCACTGAAATGCACCGGTGTTGGGACATGTCCCACCTAAGTGGGTGGAATCTCAAAGATTACCTATGTCACGCACCACACACTTTCATGGTTTGGAAGGATCATCTCTCTGCTATGTTTAGTCGCTTCTCCATTAGATGAATTAAAATGTTCCAGCTAATTGGGAATGCAGTTATTTTTAATAATAAGCAGCATGCCACTATTTTCATAACTGCAATGATGTAACACCATTTTCTTGGGAGAGAAACATAATGCAAATATTTTTAGCTAATGGAAGAAAGGTTTAATTTTAGAATATCATCGTCAGCATGAGTAAAACTTGTCAGCAACTTGCATTTTGTTCGTGTTTGAAGGGTCATATTAAATGAAGCAGCAAGATATTATTTTTATAAAACTGAGTGCTTCTCTCTTACATTTTTGACCTTCACTGGATTTTTAAAATCTTTATCATTTCCTGTACATGACAGTGTTACTTTAGTTTTAAATTTAAAAAGTAGAAGAAGAGGTAAGGGACCGAGGGTCCTTTGTATCTTGTGCCACACAATGAAGTGGGTAAACTCTGTTTTCACTGGAACTTTTCTCCAGTTGAACACTTGTTGTGCAGTTTTTAAAACACATGAAAACAAAACAACATTCACCTTAGCAGAAACATTCTTTTCTTAGCCTCAAATCACAGAAACAAATGGATAAATGGGAAGCATTTCCTGTGAGTCAGGAGTATGGTGCCTTAAAAGAAACAACCCCCAATCAGTTTATTTACACATTTTTTGGGGAAAATAATATAAGCTTGCTGATTAATGTTTACCAAATTATGCGAATTCTTATTGATAAAACATTATTATATTTTGAATAGACTCCACTTATTTTACTGGGTTTAAATTTTTTAAAGTCTCCAACCTTTATGTATGTTTAGTTTAGTATTATAACATTTTTGAGGATCAGGTAATAGAAGGGAATGTATCATTTTTATTTTCCAAATTCTCTAACAAAATGTTTGTTCCAAAATGAGTCTCATTTCAGGAATGTGCAAATGACATATTTTTTTTCAGAGAAATTTACAAAAATCTCTGAAGGTTGCATAAATTATCCCCCTGAGAGTTAGAAATTTTGACAGCACATGGATCATGTGTTTCGTAAGATGGAAGGTTACAAAAACAGTTTGCAAAAAGAAGTCCTAAGTAGTGGGGAATGGCAAGCTGAGAAAGAGCAAAGTGCAAGTGCACGTGACGGTCCTTGCTCTTGTCTTCCAGCCACAACCATCTGTGTTTAATGTGAGAAAACACTGGAGCCTAGATGTTCTAGAAGCGGAAAAGAGAGGAGCATGCCCACCTCTCGGGTCCTCCACACAGGGTTGGATCCAGGAAGGACTCTTATTATAAACGTCTGCTACGCTTCGGAAATTGGTTTGTGCGACCTCAAGGCTCCGTGAGTGAAGGTTTAGTCCCCAGTGTGGACCACTGCAAGGTGGTAGAAACTTTACACAGTGGGTCCTACTAAGAAATCCTTGGATTGCTGAGGGCGTGTTTCTCAAGGGATTCCTGGGCCCAGACGCTCTCCTCCTGTCCTGCTTCAGGTTGAGATGTAATCACTCACTGAGGCAACAAGGGCTTCTGCCATGGCAACTCACTGCCTTCAACAGAGCCCAGAGTGGCAGAATTGCCTGATCTTAGATTTGAACCTTCAAAATTGCAAGCTTTCTAAATCTTTTTTGCAAAATCAGTTCACTCCTGTATTTCACTTCAGTAACACAGAACTGACTAGTATGTTGCTGGTCTGTACTGCTTACCCTAAGAAGAGTTTGTAGACAGAGGTGCCCTGTAAATCACACATGGAGAACAGTGATCTCAGAAATCCACAGATGACTGTTGATAAGAGGAAATACAAGTTTTCTTTTTAAAAGTGCTGGTAAGTATTAATAGTAGAGAAAATCTTCAAGTTTTCTTATTTGGACCTGTGCTGTCCCTCTTATGAAGTGAAAAAGTCATAAATCTTTTTGGGGGTACTAAACCTCCGTTTTGATAATGGTAGCTATGGTGGTGAGAATAGGGGGTGGGGAATGTGAGCGAACTCAGCCTTTTTGTACTATATATATTTTCATAACGTTGCTGACTGCCTTAGCTAAAATCCTTCAAATGAAATATTCTTCTTTATGTGCTACAAATTAGAGATCTTCTCGTCAATTGCATGGAGCACACTGAAAATGAAAACAGGGCCGGTTAGTAATACTGGCTGCCTTAGATATTATTATATTTAATACACTTGCATAAAGCCATATAAATAGCTCTTCAGTTACTCTTGAAAATCAAGTAAGTGTTTTGAACTAGAAATAGAGTCAACATTGATACGCACATACTTCATCCTCTGAGAGCACAATTTATGTTCACAGGAGACTGTGCCTCAATTTATAAACTCTCTTCTTATCAGACAGACAAAAACTATTACGTTAGTGAGCTTCTTTTTTCTTTTTGACTATTACAATCCAAGATAACGCACACATAAGAAACAACGTAGGAAAATAACTTATTTCCTCCTTTTAAGGGACTAAATTATGCCACACGAGACACGGTAGGAAAAGAGAGGAACCATACCCACGAGTATGCCAGAGTCCCCAGTGCACATGGTCACCCGTGGCAGCAGAAAGACTATAAATGGCCAGAACAAAAATAGCGTTTTCTAAAGACGTGAAGGAAAAGTAGGTCTGAGAGAAGGAGGGCAGAATCATTCCTCATGCCTGCTTGGTGATACTTAAGGCCACAGGAAAATAAAGCAACCTGTCCCCAAGGAGCAGAACCCCCGCACGAAGAAGACCTAATTAGAAGGCAGGCGGCGGCGCTGAAGACTAGTAATGGATGAAGAGGCAGAACGCGGCCGTCGCTTTGCTGCAGGATTCTGTTTTCCCTTGAGAAGTCACTCCAGTGGATTGAAGAGTCCATTGCTCTACTTTTAATACAGTCCATAATAGTCTTGAAGCTGTGCAGTTATTGTAGCAGTCGCTTGCAAATTATGTATGCCACTGGAAAGACAGGCGCAACGTGAAGCCCGGAATCCTTTAAAATCTTCCTTTTTATGTTGATAGAGGACAAAGAGATGAGAAGAGCTCTCTGTGTGCTCACAACAAATTAAATGAAGAAAGCAAGTGTCAGCCCTCGTTCAGAGGGACTGAGGAAGTTTGCTCTGACAGCAGAAGGTCTCTGAGCTCTTCGCACTGAACACTGCTGCTAGAAAACGGCCAACTCACTTGTGTATCTGTGGCCCCAGCAAGGCTGAGGAAGAACGTGGCCCCTAAAGAGGCCGCCTCTCTCAGACAGTCACAGGGACTCAGGTCTGAGGATATTTGTTCCAGACGAACGGTACAAATACGCAGAGTCCGAACCTCAAGAAAAGATGCAAGTGATTACAATGAAAGCGATAATCTAGTCACTCGCTGGAGGTAATTATATGACAAAGATTGAGAGGATTGCCCCAGACGATGTTGACAAGTGACAGTGAGAATCTGTCTCCTTTGCCTACAGAGTGCAGATACAGACTGGACTGGAAGTTTCCAACGTCTGACGCACACTAGAAATTCCCGAGAAGCTCTTCCCACTGAAGACGAGACCACACAGAAGGTGTGTGTCTGGAGACACAATCTGACTGCAGTGTGCATTAAACGACCTCCAACTCTGGAAGGCTGAGGCAGGAAGATGGCAGGTTTGAGTCCAGACTGGGTACGTTAGCAAGTTGGCAAGACCCTGTTTCAAAATAAATAAATGAATAAATAAATACATAAATAAAATAGGCTGGGGATACAGCTCAACGCAAAGGCCTTGGGTTCAATCCTCAGTGCCATGCAACACACTCAGAAAGTCCTCCAGGTGGTTGTATTGTTCATCTCAATTTGAGAGCTACTGATTCAGACTGGAAATCCTTCTTTGACTCAATCCAACATCTGCAGCAATTTGGTCTTAAGCAAATCAAAACTATAAAAACTATAGTTTGTGTGATTGGACTTATAGTTGAGAAAACAACCAATTAATGTTTCTTCCAACCTTGAGCTCTTTAACTTATATGCATATGCCTGACTTACTTAGAATTTTTTTCACGAATGGCTGAAAAACATATTAAACATTAAGAAAATCTTGACCTCACAACTAATTAATAGTAAATTGATTTTCTGTTCTTTTTCGTGTTTATAAGTCTTTCAAAGATTTGCTGAGGTGAATATACTTGGTATTTTTCAGTTATCAAAATATCACCAGGATCAAAAAGCCTTTTAAGAAATAGCATGTCCAATATGACGTGATTATTTCTTAACAAAATCCAACCGCCATTGTCGCACCTCCTCACCGAGGACCAGGGCGCCACCTCTCAGACTTCCCCTTTCATTTCCTCACCAAGCTGAATCCTTCAGACCATTCCTGCTGCTTCTTCCTCATGTAAACCCAATCGGTTCCCGTGTACGTGCCTTGGATTTCCCACGCATGCTTCACGTGGACAGATTCAGTTTAAATTTCTGGAATCGACTCGTATTTTCCAACTGTGCATCGTAACATAAGCAACTAGCTTGATTTTTAATATCTCCATTTACATCCACTAGTGAATACTGTGCATGTGTGTGTGTGTGTGTGTGTGTGTGTGTGTGTGTGCGCGCGCGTGCGCGCGCTCGCGTGTGTGTGTGTGTGATGCATAAACTTTTTTCTCTTTTCTTATTTTGGAATAAGAAATGTACATATATTGGAAAAGGCAATGGTCACCTTTAAATTTAAAATCACACATATTCATGCTGCCTTTTATATGACCAAGGAAAAAAGTATAGAGATAATTTGTAATAATGTTGCTAAATCTACCTAAGCTTCAGCTTTCTAAACTGTAGGTGAGCATAGTAGCATGCTGGGAGTTATCTCACAGATCTCTTATGCTGTGTCAAGGTCGTGAATTCGGAAGAGTGATGTTCATGGAAGACTCACTTGACCAGAGTATTTATTTGCTGTTATTATTTTTTGTTCTTCCATTTAAAGCTCTATGAATAGAAAGGGCACACCAGAACGTATGTGCTACACCACAGCCCATAAGTCTACCTAAATAATTCAACTGCTTTTTCCTTACCAACTCAGATGATAAATTGTCCTTCACTAAGTTTGCCAACAGAGAGAGAAATTTCTGAGGAGCAAATACAAATATAGTTGGCATGCTTCATTATTCATGGATGGGATAATTACAAATATTCCTACTTGCTGAAATCTATTTGTGACTCTCAAATTGATCCACACAGCATGGCACAGTTATTTGTGGATGTGTGCAGGGCGGGAAATATTTCAGTCACATGCACGTGTTCCATGGCCTTCTCATTCTGACCAAGGGATGCTCTGCCTTCTTTTGCCTTGTAAATTAAAACATCTTTTCACCATCTCTTTGTTACCATAATACTCTCTATTTTACGCTATTTGTTGGCAATTTTGAAAATTAAAAGCGCTCCCAAATACAATGCTGAGGGTCCTTGCTGCAAACTGAATTGTTTCTTTCCAAAATTCATAGCCTCAGCCAATCCCTCATGTTCCTGTTAAAGAGGTAGAACTTTCTAGGAATGATGAAGGTTAAACGCAATCACTAGGGTAAGACGCTAGTCAGATAGTGCTGATGTCCTTAGAAAAAAGAAAGTATCTCAAGAGATCTCTCTCCAGGACACGAAGGCACACTGAGAAGTGGACCAGCTTACAAGACAGGAAGAGAGCCCTCACCACTGACTGAGCTTGCTGGAACTTCGATGTTCCACTTTCCAGATCTGTGAGAAAAGAACATTTCCATTGGTTAAGCTACTTGGTCTAATGCTTACATTGTGTTCCTAAGTGCAAGGAGGCCAATTTGCCTGACAGAGCATACTATTTTGTGAGATAAGTTTCATTCATGCATGAGTTATGGGGTTCTGGGCTGTGAGTTCAATGTTAATGAATCATCAATACAGTACAACCAGGAAAATGAAGAAGAAATCTGCCAGCTTGTGCGTGAGGCCTCAGTTAGCACCCGTGGGGTATGGTGAAGCTATGCAAGGGCAGTGAGAGGCGTGGACTCACGAGGTGACAAGCACCATGCCTGTCAGAATGCTGGTGAAGGTGGAGCACATAGAAATTCCTGGCTATGCACACGGTTTGTTGGCTTCATGTGTTTCAAAGGGTAAAAACAATTAAACTTGGAAGGAAGATGGATTCTACAGGTCAGGAGACTGAGGAAAAGCAATTTAAATTACTTGCGGCACGTAAAGGAGTTATGTGAGTGCTGCACTATTCCTTCAACCCTGAAGAGACTGGCTTTTTTTTTTTTTTAAACAAGGACTTTTTCCAATAAAGATAGAAAAATGGGCTTCAGACTCCTTGGCTTTAAATACTTCAAAACCCACATGATTAACTATTCAAAAAAAACCTATGCTAACTAAGATGTCAGAAACAAATATAAAACAAAGTTATATTTAGATCGTTTGATGAAATTGTGTGACCACAGGATTATAGAGCTCTTACCCTTGTCTTCGTTGGTTTCATATTTACTAACACAATGCTTGCCTGGAATTTGGAGAATATAACTATGAAAAGTCATGAAAATTACCTATATGTCTTACAGCTGCATTTTTACTTTAAACTTGAATTTGACATCCTGTGTTTATTTTACCCCTTTCTTCATAGCTTCAATTTTTTCATTTAAAAAATAACTTTGTTATTTTTTTGTATTTTTGTTGTTCCACATCATTCCTAGCAATTCCGTTTTCCTTCTCTTAATTCCACAGGTCTTCTAGATCTCTCCTTTGTCTCGACTAGTTACTAATTTTTTTTCTTTTTGTGTGTGTGTAGATTTGCTAGTGGTGACTTTCTGAGTTTTCTTTTGTTTGAAAACACTTTCATTGTGCCCTTCTTCTTGAAATCTATCTCTACCAGATACAGAATTCTGGTCAAAAGTTTTAGTTTCAATAATTCACTACCTTCTAGTCCTCCATGTTCCCATCGCAGATGATGGAATTTCAAATCATTGTTCCCTTGAGTGTAATATATCATTGTTTGTAATTGTCATCATAAATTTGCCTTCATCTCAATTTGCAACAAATACCTTGCTGAGTAAGATTGTCAACTTACCCTACCTTGATCTGGAGACTCGACACAAATCCAGTGAAACATTCCAGCTGTATTTTTGTAAATTCTGGCAATGGCAAGACAAAATAAATTTGGCAAAGGAATAAACATCGATCAACAGAATGGAAATGAAAGTAGGAAAACACACACATGGTCAGTAAAGGTGTCGAAGCAATTGAAAGGGGACAGGAAAATCATTCAAGAAAAGGTATTTCAATAAGATATTTTTGTGGAATAAACACCTCAATGCTTACTAATGTATAATATATATATATTATGTATAATATAATATATATATATATATATTATAGGAGAATGAACCAAAAGAGGAAAAAATGCATATGTATATATTAAGCTTCTTGAAAACCTTTCATGCTTCTCTAAAGGGATGACTGATGAAATGAAAACGGAAGTCACAAAACAGGAAGGGGCATTTGCACAATATCTGAGTGACACTCCTTGTACCTGCAATGTAAGCGGGACTTCTTCAATTTATAAGTATAATAAGAGAAAAAAGAGTAATCCAATTTTTAAAATTGGGAAAAATTTAAGGACACTTCTTAGCACAAATAATTACCAGTAATAAAACGTAATATAACAATATTAATAGGAATAAAACTTTGATGAAATAGAACTGCTGCATAACTATTTACAAGATTGTAATTAAAATTACAGAAATGAGTGTTGCCAATTATTTGGGAAAACTACATTGTAGCAAGAGTAGATAATTGACTTGCATTCTGCAAATGTGCATTGATTCCCCTAAAGTTGACAAAAACTAAAATACACATACCCTTATTTGTTATTATTTTCAAATTTTGAAATATTGCTTAGTAATAACTAATAAACTCATATACCAGGTATAATAATAAATTTTATACAAATAATCATATAATATGGAATTTTATTACTTGAGGGTATGCTAATTACCTTCCCAAGCACTTTTTAACACTGTCATCCTCATAACAACATTGAAATGAGGAATAAACAAATGATTTTTATCTCCACTTTCAAAGTGAAAAATCTAACACACAATGAGACTTAGATATGTGTGTAAGGTCACCCATCTACTAGCAAGTTTACTTGGGTGTCTAACCTTATCCCTCTTTCTGGACCCTAAGTAATACACCTGCAGGTTTTTGGACTCTATCAATGTGTACCTTGGAATGATTCTCAAATTCAGATGTGAATGCTCTTTTCTGCGTCTGATACTTTTGCAGTCTTATGCAGGTGACTCCGCACTACTTAACTTCGTTTCCTTTTAACTGCAGGCATTGTAAATGACTGGTCCCATTTTCAACCCACATATGGAGAGAAGACTACTTTCCCTAGACTGTGTTTATCTTGGGTGTTTAACGATCCTAAATTCAACATCCACCAAGGTTATAGCACAGGGAATTCTTCCAAAGCACCCACTAAAGAGAGATTCACTCTTTTCTGGCTCTCTGAAGCAAGTGCCATGTGAACTCCTGCCTTCTGAGTCATCTGCCAAGTCCAGCACATCGCATTCTGCCCTCCAGGCACGGGAGGAGTGAGCCAACCCATCACATTGCTGCCATAAATTTAGTTTAAGCTAGGAGAATATTTCTCCTGGGAAAGATGTTTCACAGCCCTCAAGCAATCCTTTGGACATTTTAAGTATTTTTCTTCCTCTGTGAGCATTTTCTATTTAAGGCCAAGCAAAAACATATTTTCTGAATCAAATATTCTTTACCATGGTGTGTTTACTGTAATACACAGAAGAGATCCAACACTCTGTGTGCACATGTATGTGTGTGTTTGCACCCACATACTTATGAAAGAGAGAGGGGCCAGAAGGAGGGGAAAAGGGCCACAGGAAGGGAAGAAGGAAGGAAGGGAAAGAAGAGGTATTACATGCCTGTTATCTAGATATGCTGGGGAGTCATTTCTTTTTGTGCCTGTTAAGCATGCTTTCAGAATGCTCTTTCTTCCAAGACATTGTTGGAGGAATTGGAAAGGTAATTTACTTTAGAAAATAGCACATATCCTCACTATTATATGTATAATTTTATGAAAAGCTTCATACCTTGTGGGAGGTAATTTTGTGGCATATATAACCGTAAGATAATTTTCACATAATGCGCTAAGATAAAAAACGCTTTCCTTCCCATGACGTCCATGTTCAGATCCCTAAAACCTATAAACTGTCTCCCCCAACTTGGAAACAGGAACTTTTCAGGGGTGAGTCAGTCAAGTATTTTGAGAAGGGGAGATAATCCTGGATTGCCTGTTGAAGGAATGCAATTCTGCCATCACCTTGATTTTAGCCCAGGGAGGCTTCTGTGCTCCAGAGTTGTCAGTTAATCAAGCTGTGCTGTTTTTTAATTGTAAACTTGTGGCTAACTTGTTCGAGTGGCAATGGGAAATCAGCCCACCTGGGCTACATGCAGAAAGCTCTTGACCTTCCTGTGTCACATTTCCACCATGGTGAGTCTTCATTTTGCACTCGTCATGGCTTGAAATTGGATCTGGTAAAAAGATGAGGTCCAAGTCACCTATGTTTAAGACGCTTGCAAGCTGTTTCCAATTTGGAATGGCCATTTCATCACTACAAAGGGGGCACTGCTGGCCTTCTGGGTGTTTCTGTAATTTGAAACTGTTTTCCAGGTGTGTCGTTTTGGTGGTATCTGTGCTCTCTGGGCCAACTTACAGAACCAGCACAGACCAAGCACTTAGTAAATACTGAGCTAAGGGTTAGAGAAAATGGCTACCTAGGAAAAATTTGTAGTAAAAGCACTGGATAGAGATTTAAAATATGTCCTTGTCACGGAAGTGTCTTCTCCTGGGTAGACACATCACCTTTGTCTGTATACGCTAGACAGGGCACAGCCCATGGGCCACAGTGACGATTACATCAACATCCAGTGAGGTGAAGTAGTGAGTTCACTGGGGTCATTTACAGGAGAATGGCTGAAGCCTCACCCCAAGACGCATAGTGAGGGCTGTTACAGGATGTAAGCAAAGGCCTTCGGCGATTCAACAGGAAGTTACATTACAGAGGAGCCCGCCCGCAGATGGCGACTTGTAGAAAGAGCGTGCTGCCTGCAGGACTGCTCTCTGGATAGCTGCTGTCTTTCGGGACTTCTGCGAGCTTTGTCGTTATCGCCCACTCTTCCGCAATCTGGTCCCGGGCTCTCTGCTTCCTCCCTCTCTCCTTTGCTGTGCACTGGAACACCCTTCTCTTCCTGCTCTGGCCTTCACTCCATGCTTTAGCCCGCTGACCTCACACGCCCTCCCTGGCGTAGCATTCATACAAGGGCATGTGCCGCTGCCCAAGCTAGAGCGACATGTGCCCTCAAGCAGAGGAGCGAGCTCCATGTGCCAGAGTGTAGGTCCCCCATGCCAGAGTACAAATGTCATGTGCCACCTGCATGTAACAACCGCGTGGCTTCATGCACAGGTGGAGCGGGCCGGTGAGCTGCACCCCTCCCTCCAGAATGGACCAAGGACTCATTGCACAACAGTTCTCGACTGGCTGTCTTTGTCTGAGCAGCCCCATTTGTTCTTGAGGAGTAAGACAAGGGCATACTTTTGAAGAAGCGCCAGTGTAATGAAGAATGATGTGCATATTAAGCTCACATGCTTTGGAGGCAAATGGCACAAGGATGAAAGGATGTAGAACCATCACCGCATGTCATGATCCAGGGGAGGCTCTGACATCAAACTGCATTGATTATCACACGGGCTCTTTCATTCCTGAGCTGTGAGGGTTCGAGGAAGTTACTTAACATTTGTGCCTTACTTTTATCTTCCTTTAAATGAAGAAATAAGTGTACTTACCCTTAAAGCTTGCCAAGAGATAAGAAAAACAACACGCACGTTCTGGACACAAAGGGAAGCTCTAGAGTCTTTGTTGATAGCAAGCCCCCCCAACCTCCAAGGTGAAGTCTAGGCTGTGACAGTGATTTTATTTTTATATTTAAAAAGATGTGTTCATGAGATGTTGAAAACCAACTTCCTCATTAAAACTTTTCATAGAATTAGTCTCGGCCAGTAAGAAGTACTTTGAGGAGTTAAGAGTCTTTTTCTTTTTTATCATCTCCCCACACCAATGTTGCCTTCTATTGAATTTTCTCTTTCTTAAAGCCATAGATCACATTACTGATCTTCTGAGCAAGGGGAAAGGGAAGGTAACCCCTCACCTTGGTCAGGGCCTTCAGTTGACATAGTGTGTGGAAAGTATGAACATAAAATCAGCTACTGGTTGGTGGTCTCTCCCGTGCTGCACCAAGTGGGTCTCCTGCTGTTCTGATGATCTGTGTGCACGTTGTTGCAGCTGCTCCGCACGACCATGGTCTGGGGTGATGTGGTCTGGGGAGAGCACTGCCGACATTATTCAGAAAATTATCACCAGTTCATTTTCCATCTGTAAGTTGACATTCTTCCTTTTTATATCTTCTATCTCTACTTTTAAAAAAGTATTGAGGCTCAAGATACATAAACTGTACATAGATTTGAAGTGTTCACATAAGGGAATTTTGACAACTATATGCACTACATAACAGCCTTACAAAACATTATCCAGACGTCCTTCTCATCCTGTAAAGTCCCTACCTGCCCACAACCAACAAAACCCCTTTCCATTTTCTATTATCTTAATACCAATCCATTTGTTTTTGGATTTCTTATAAATGGGATCATATACATGTATTCTGTGTCTGGCATTTTCTGTGCAGATCAGTGTTGATTGCCCCACCCTACTGTGGTGTGTCAGTGGCTCCTTCCTTTTTACCGGTGAATCGTGCCCCGTTGTATGAAGATATGTTTTATTTAGTCATTTCTTCTTGATGATAATTTGATTTGTTTCCATGGTTGATATGATTGTTGATCATGGTTGATCATGCATATCATGATTGACATGGTATGGGAACATACATTTTCACTTCTCTACAGCAAATACCTGGTTCCAGATTGATCATAGGCCCAAAGGCAACAGCCAAAAAAAAAAACAACTTCCAAAAGAAATCATACAAAGACATCTTTAAGCCATTCAGGAGACGATTATTTCTTAGATAGACACAAAAAGCCCAAACTGATAAATGATAAATTAAGTTATTCAGAAGAAAGTATTTTGTAAAGAAAGAAAAATATTACCTGTACATGTCATTTTAAAATGTATAGCATGTGTTCTGGTGTGGATCTGGAATGTCCTCCAGAAGTCTCATGTCTGGAAAGTGATACAGTCGTGAGGGTTAATCCATGTTTTTTCTGGGCTGCTAAGAAGCGGTCCTGGTCAGAAGAGGCAGGTCCTGGTCAGAAGAGGCAGGTCCCTGGGCGTGTGGCTGGGAAGGAACACTCCCGCACTCCGTTTCCTCTGCCCTATTCCTTCTTTCTAGGCAGTTGGCAGCTGTTCTCTGCCAGGCGCTTCTTACCATTGCCAGACCCCCGGGAATGTAGTGAGACCTCCTGAACCTGTGGGCTAAAGTAAGCCTTTCCTCCCTTACGTTGTGTGTACTGGGTAGATATTGTTTCCATAGCAACAAAAGGAAGCAACAAAGACAAAGCCAAGGAGTATGGAAAAGTTTTGAAATTGTTATATCTAAACAAAGAATTGTGCCCAGAATGCATACAGAGATAACTAACAAAAATACACATGAAAAAATAAAGATGCAGTTAAAAAAAAAGGAGGCAACACATTTGAAGGCCTAATTGCACAAAATTAATTTCTGTTAGAGGACTTGCATTATCCTCTGACAATGAAATACAGGCAAATGACACAAAAGTAAGTCCATTGACTAAATACCAATTCCAGGAATAGTCGGACTAACATGTAACTCATCCTCTTTCAACCTATTCTTCCACAACCTTTCTTCCATATCATCTCTTCATTTATCTCACAACCATTATTTTTGCTCCTGTACATCTGTGATGCATGATGATGACACTGAACTCGGGGAATCCGTGCACCTGCGTACTGCATCTTCATTATTCTGCTTCCCCTCTCCCTCCCACCCTGCTGCCTCTTCAATCCTCAGGGGTTCTCGTGGTTCTGTTCCTAAGCATGCCTTCTCCAGTGCAGCAACTTGGCCTCCCAAATCTCTATTTTCTTCTAGCTCTTCTGTTTTTTCACTAGAAGACATAGAACTATGTGTTAAGAGACATTTTTCTCACCAAAATAGCATGTCATACTTGGCTGGCAAGTTATGTAATTCTATTTGGTAATCGAACAAAATATTTTTTAATAAAAATTAGTTTTGGTTAAGTGTATAGGAAGAAGAAAAACAAACACTGTGAGAATAAAAGATAACATGAGGGGAAAGGACAGAAATTCTGTCTGGGTCAGAATTTGTCACATGATGTAGGAGACTGACTTCCTGAGCATGGATGGGTATTTGCAGAGACCTCAGGCCTTAGGCATCTCATTGAAATAATATGGCGTCTGAGATTCACTGCATCACGTCTAGTCAGGACCTCTACAGGCCGGCCTTCATTCAATTTAGCCTGATTTAAGTAGCCTCAGTTTCTGGTCTCAGTACTGTGTCAGCTGCTAATACTGTCTTTAATTATATCATCTAGATTAAAGTAGCAAAAAAAAATGAGTTTGTACCATATTATTCAGTAATAACTTGGAAAATAACAATCTATGACTTTTTCAAAATGAATACTGAAGGATTGTTTTCCAGAACTATTACAAATCTTGACTTTGGGAATGATTTTTAATTCCACAGACAATTTCCAAAAATGTGAATCAAAGGGAAGAAGCACCACTGAAGGGAAAACTGTGCAGTCATGTGTTTTTATTTTTGTAAAACTAAATAAAGGGATTATGTGGAAGCTTTCCATGCCTCTTCAGAAAATGACAGTTATTCAAGGCTCTGCTTTTATATTTTAAAAGGTATTTCAATTACTTTTGAAATAGTCTGAAATCACTATACTAAAAATTATGCATAGAAAAAATAAAAAGGGAAGAAAGGAAAGAAGGAAGGAAAAGAGGGAGGGAAAAGGAAACAAGGAAGGAAGGAAGGAAGGAAGGAAGGTAGGAAGGAAGCAGAGAGAGGGAAGGCAGGCAGACCAATCCCCAACCTACTGCACTTTACCAGGCATGCAATTACATCCAACAAGCTAGGAATTAAGAAGCAAGTATACTTAGCAGGAAGAGTACTTCGTTTAAGTATGACATTTTAAAAACTCGCGCAAGAGGAAAATTAAACACTGACCGTGACAAAGACACAGCTGTTAAGGTTTGCGGACCACACGAACACCTGGGTTCCAGTGCACACACACTCTAGGCCAAGGACCATGTCCCCTCTGGGGTGGGGGGTGTGGACCCAGGGCCGGGCTGGAACTGGGAGGGCAGGGGGACAGGACGAGGGGGTGGGAAGGAAATTCATTTCTGTTCCAAAATGGAAAACCCATCCAGAAAAAGTTCTTCTCGTGTAAGTTTAAAATGTCCAACTGAGAGAGAAGCGGCACAGACAACCACAGACTTCTCTCTGCACCCCGAGGGGCTCCTGAGATCCTTTCACACGTGTGTGACCGTCTTAGGATGTGGGGAAATACAGTGGATCTCTAAGAGGCCAAGGCCCCACCTCAGGAGTTTAGGGCAGCCCGCAAACCACACCGGGCTGCCCCAGTGAGAATACCACTGTTTCAGCTGCTGAGTGCACACTGTAAACTCACACCTTAGAGTCTGGATGCAGGGTTCCCCAAACTGTGATACCCACTGGAAAACAGATTCTATATTGTACCTACTTCTTTGCTTGTATTCTGATTGGCAGAGCCAAGTTCACCTAGCCAGCCAGTAGGAAGACTGAGAGAGTGCTCTGGCTTCTAACAGGGCACAGGATCACGTGCCCTAGAAACGGCATCCAAAAGATATACCTGGTCACAAACACACGATAACTATCTACTACGTCCCCCAAAATTTAAAAGTCTAAAATGTTAATATAATAGGTCAAATATATGAAATAATAGATTTTTTTGTTTTCTCCTCTAAATTCTGCCTAGAAACTGAAATATACACAGCATGTTTGACCTACTCAACATCACAGAACCTGTGTATAAACATGAGTTTCAGGACCACGGATGTACGGTGGGTTAGTGGAGCACCTTTGACTGGCATTGAATCTGCAGGGCCTCTTCCACTGAAGCAAGCATGGCTGCCTGACTCTGTCGAAACTCATTAGTATGATCAGCCACAAGCGACAGCTTTCCCTTCACAATTACTCCATTTCTGTAGAACTTTGAGGTGGCGATAACTGTCCACTGAAAATAAGCATAAATTATGAGGAGATTGGCCAATAATGAATGGTTCTTTCAAAATGTCATTCATATCTTAAATTCCAATTGTTACAAATTCAACATTCCAAACAAGGCCAACATCATTTTTTAAAGAGCATATTTGAAATTGAAGACCTTACTTTTTCTTTCAGAACTGAAGATGAAAATCAAGGGCACTTGACCACTGAACTATTAAATTTCCTTAGCCATTATTAATTTTTTAATTTTATTTTGGGACAAGGTCTTCTCACTAAATCACCCAGCCTGGGCTTGAACTGGGACTCCTCCTGCCCCAACTTCTTAAGTGGCTGGGACAACAGATATGCCCCAGCACACATGGCTGAAATTGAAGAGATTTTTAACTTCTTTGTCATGATTTTAAAATGAATTATATTTGGCCATACATGTTGGTCCATGTCTATAACCCTAGGACTTGGGAGACCAAGGCAGGAAGTTGCCAGGAGTTTGAGGACAGCCTACACACTGTACTTATGCACACTGTGTACTGTTGGGAGGTGAAATCTGGCTTGAAGGGTAGATACTTGAGGCTTGACCTGGAGAGAGCAGTGCTGGCTCTGCCCTGCCTGTCAGACTTGGTTCTGCTGTACCCCGAGGAGTCTTTCTCCAGCTCTGGCCCCACAATGTGATTCTGCCATTTTGCAGCCATCCACCTGGGAATGGAGGACCTGTGAGCTAAAATAAATCTCTCCTCCCTAAAGTAGTGGATGTTAGATATTCTGTCCCAGCAATGAAAAAGTAGCTGATATAACCTGTTACAAACAATTCAGCCTGATTTTTTAAGGCAATGAGAAGAAAATCTGGCTGCATGTCATGATAACCTGGGGGCAAGTGCTAAAATAAAGACTCAGGGTTCTGCTGCAGGGTACTGACTCACTATTGTCTCTCCTGGGCTCAGTGATCCAATCCATCTAATGCATTCATCTGGAATTGGATATTACTGCAATGTGTCCCCAAGTAGATCTCAGGAAAATCACACTGTTTCCATCTCATCAGAGAAGTAAGAAGGAAGAGCTACTACAGAAATAGGACCCTCATGTTTTGCAAAAGATATTGCAATATGTTACAAAGCTAAGGGCATGAGGCAAATTGGTCTCCCCAGGAAAATGCACAGAAAAGCCTTCTCTTTTCTGAGCTGAAGCTTACATATCCTGTATCACTGAAACACTGGGGAAAATATTTAAAGCACTCTTTTAAAGGGCGATAGAATAATAAAAACAACAACCTGAAATAGTGATCTGCACTTACTTGCTGTTCTTACACTTAGAATGGTCTATTGCAATTTCTTTGTTGAAGAGATATGACTCAGATATCTTCTAAGAAATTATATCTAATGATTGAAAATGATATAATTGCAATAAAGAGAACAGATTCCACGGCAAGAGTTCCATTTATGACTAATCCCATATTAGTCTCTTTATGCTACTTAAAAGAAAACAAAGAAGGAAATTGGACATTGGAAATGTGCTGGAGGCCAAAGATGAATGTTCCAGAAACTTCTGCTCTCCTGCATTTTATCTTCATTCACAACACCACGAACAGTGAAACAGTGAAATAGGGGGATTTCTAATTGAAAAATTTGCTCGAGTAAAGATCTAGTCCTTACTAAAAATCAATAATCTATTATTGACATTGTCTTTATTTTGGCATACAGTTTTCATTGTGTTGTTTCAAGGTATTTGAGATATTAGTAACAACTCTCATAGGTTTACTTTGATTCTTAGCTACTTTCATCACACAAGTGATTTTCTATGCAATCTTATGTTCTTGGAAGATGAATTAATCTGCTACAGAAGAACCCAAACACCATAGCCTCGTGTATTTGGATGTTGTGGAGTACCGATGGATACCACATGGTATCAGGAGGTGGGGCCTGGCTGGAAGGGGAGGATGCCTGGGGCTTGACCTGGAGGGGCATGTGCTGGCCTTCCTTGCCCTCCACCAACATGCTCACGACATGTGCTCACCATTGCTGGATGCCCCCTGTATGGACTGTGACCTTCTGAAACTGGGAGCTGGAATACATCTTTCCTCTCTTAAGGCATGGATGTCAGGTACTGTGTTCCAGCCATGGAAAAGTAACACAGACAGTGCACATGTGTTGAATCTACTACATTGTTATCCATAATGATGTACAATGCAGTAATAATTAATAAGCCAGCCACAGCTGACAGAGAATAAGTGCGCATGTCAACATGATGAGGAAGAAAAGCATATACAGATTTTTTAAAGTATTAACCAAAATTCATATTATATTTTATATAGAAGGATAGCGCAAATAATAATTTTATGTACTACTTACTATTTATAGTTAGCATTTAATGCTTTCGTAGCAATATGATTGCCTTATATGTGCCTTCCATAGTAGAAATAATGAGATGCCAGGCCAGGTGGCAAGCTTAATATCCCAGCATTTTGGAAGGTTGAGGCAGAAGAATTGCAAACTTGCACCCAGTCTAGGCAATTTAGTGACTTAGTAAGACCCTGTCCGAAAATCAAAACCTAAAAATAGCCTAGGGATATAGCATAATATGAAGGTCACGGATTCTACCCCAAGACAGCAAAAATAAACAAGAAATAAGAGGTTTTAAATACTATATACTTCATTTTAAAGAAAGACAAATTGTTCAAGAAACAACAACAAAAAGGTCTTAGAGGGAATAAGTTCAAGAGGTGCATGGTGGGAGCATGTTGGGGCCATGAGCTGTGAGGAGCTAGAACATGCGAGACCAATTTCAAACCCTGACATTATTTAAGCTTGGAGGGGCTAGAGGCAGTTCTCGTATCCACGTGGAGTCTGACCTTAGGCAAGTGGCACGCAGAGAGCTGGAGGTGATTTATCTGCATCCAGATTAGAGGATGGGCTCTTGTACATTTAGTAGACCCTTACAAAAAGAGGCAAAGGAGTTTTATGCATATTATTCTTCTGTGAGAAAATGGTAGCCCAGAATGTGGCTAAATTGATATTGACAGAAAGTAATAGGCTTAAGTAAACCCTGTAATTAAAAAAGATTCAAAATTAATGAGATAAATAATCAGATTATGAGAGTATAAAATAAAATTAGAACAAAATAAATATCAGTAGACATGAAAACCTTAAGGTCAGCATACAAATCAATAGCATCAAAATGAAAAAATCAATAGAAGTGGCTATTAATATCGAGTTATACTTATTAAAATGGTAAATACGAAGCCAAAGTGGCTAAGGAGAAGAAACAAAGAAGCAGATAAACTCAGGTATGCGAAACAGCACAGGACGACAGAGATGTTTTTAAAAATCATAAGAGATCGCTAGGAACAATGTCATTGTGAAGAGTTGGAAAGTTAAGAAACGTGTACTAAACATCAAAGAAATACTAAGACCAGCTCAAGAAACTATAAAGTATATTTAAGTGCTATTTGGGATTACATTCATAGTTGTAAAGAGAGAAAAAGTTCTCAAAGTGGGTAGTATTTAACTTCTTTCTTGAAATGGAGTCTTTTGAGCTGGGGTCAAAGCTCTGACAATCCAAAGCGTATGTCTTGTTTCTGTGACCTAAGATGGTATGTAGAGCTACAGCCAGTGCAAGGCAAAAGTCAGGAAGAAACGATTTGAGGAGAATAGAAATAAAACCAAGTAAATCATTGTAAGCTAATGTCACTTATGAACATATATGCTGATATCTTAAAACATTAAAAATTGAAGACAGACAAATAAGGAACATCTATGCTTCAAATTCAGCAAAAGTGGCATTAAGCTGGGGCATTGTTCTGTGACTGGAACCCTGGCTTAGGGAGCACAGGGTCCTGGGTTTCATCTCTGAGCATCACACAGTTGCTGGGCATGGTGGCACACACCTGTCATCCCAGCACTCCGGAGGCTCAGCCAAGAGGATTGTTGTGTGTTCAAAGCCAACATGGGCTATGTAGTGAGTTCAAGACCAGCCTTCGGCAGCACTCCAAAGAAGAGCCTGTCCCAAAAAATAAAAAATAGAAGAAGAAGAAGAAGAAGAAGAAGAAGAAGAAGAAGAAGAAGAAGAAGAAGAAAGAAAGAAAGAAAGAGCAAAGTTGGTAAGGAAAAGAGAGAATGTGCAGCAAATGGGAAGAGATAAATGGCAAATGGTATGAAAAACAAAACATTCATTTTATACCATGGACAGAAACAATATCTATATGAGTTAAGGTTTGAAAACTTAACATTAAAACATTACAGTGTTTAAAAGAAAACATGCCCTTATGAATTTGAGACTGAAAATGATTTGCTTATTGAGACACTATTTAAAAATTGTAAGCAACTTTAGTTGAAATAAGATGTTCTACATTATAAGAAATATCATAGTATCTTTTCCAGATATGAAGAAGATGTTGAGGGGAAGGCACTAGCAAAGGTTGAGACTTAAAATGCGTCAATAATTTATTCAAATTAACCAAAAAAATCTAAGTGAGCTAAAAACATGAGCAGACAGACATTTCACAGAAAGAGGCCCAGGCTGTCAATGTGTGTGAAGAGGTTATTCCATAGTCAAACCACAAATTGAACCAAAGGTGAGAACAAACAACTTTTCAAATTGTAACTTCCTTTGTAAAATTTTTTTAAAATTTTCATTTTTCTTATTTTGCTTTGCTTTATAGTTAAGAGATGAGATCTTCTTATATCCCCCATACTGGTCTCAAAACTTCTAAACTCAAGAAATCTTCCTGCTTCCTCTTACCCAGTATCCGGGACTACAGGTGTGCATCCCCTGCGGGCCTTGCAGGAATTCTAAGGCCCAGAACTAGTGACAGCACGCGGGAAAGAGAAACACATACAGTGTTGATGTAAGTGTGCCTGTAATCCTACCACCCTCAGCTGCGGGAGCAGGATTGCCATTTCATGCCCACCCTGGGCAACTTAGCATGACCTGTCTCAAATAAACAGTAAAAATAGACTGAAGATGCAGATCAGTTAAGAGGCTTTGGGTTCAGGGAAAAAAAATATGAATTAAACACTTGACAGAAAAGTCATCACAACATAACCCAGGTGAAAATGCACATACACTATAACTTGGAAATTCTAATCTTACTTAGGTTCTAAAAGCCATGCAAGAAAGTTCAGTGGAGCTTTGTTAGTAAAACTAAGAAATTGGAATGCCAATATCAAGTAGGAAAACCTTTGATTGAATATTAATTGAATGGAATAACATGCATACAGCCACTGACTTAGTGAATAGCACTAGTGTGTACCAGTATAAAAGATTTGCAAACTGTAGAGCAAGGGAAAGTTGTACTTCTGTGACAAGGCTGACCCAACTCCCACCTACAACTCACAAATTCCAGATTATCTCAGTCAGAAGGCACATGGAGAGCCTAAGGTCCAGGTCTATCTGGTGTGACTTATCAGGCAAAATCAAGAACTCTAGTTTAATTTCTTGGCCACCCAAAATCTGGAAAAGTATGGCATAAGAAATAGATAAAAGATCATTTTAAAGAAAATTCAGAAAAACAGGCTAGACTCAGAAAGCGACTTTGAAAGGATTAGATTTACAGATAAATAAAAGTTTTAAAAAGGCATAACTAAACAATGACAATTTATGTAATAAAAACAATCTAACATGTAGTACTATGCTCAGTTACAATTAAAGAAATACTTAGCAAGATGACAAATGTTTCTAACCCCAAGAAAGCATGATTTAGGTTGAGTATAAATTTATTCAAAAAGGGAGGAGAAAGTACAAATAACATGTTGGCTGATATGTGATCGAAGTCAATAACATAGAAACTGATGAATATTTTAGCAATATAAATAGAAATTTGTTATCTTACATCTGGAAAAGAATGTAGTCATTTGCCTATTGGAAATACCCTGTCCATCTGCTGGATTGCCACCATGGGACAGTATCACAAATGATAGGCAGGGGTTAAGTAGCACATAGCAAGTGAAATGACAATTTACAAAAAGAAAACATGCAGAGAGGCGAACAGCCCCCCAAGTCCCCACATGTCACACAGCCTATGTCCATCCCTGATCTGCAATCTGCTGAACAAACTACCACTGAAAAATAGCCAGACTCGTTTCTGGAGCATATGGTGACGTTGCATAAGGGGAGTGTCACATTTCGGGGAGAATCCCTCCTCACAGCCAAGCTTCTGGCTACCCTGGAGTACATCCACACTTGAGTGTCTTCGTGTCCTTCAACTCCCTCTGTAGCTTTCCATAATTTTTTTCACTCCTGTAGAGCCTAGGCTCTCATGCATTCTAGGCAAATACTTTTTCAGTCGGTTTGCCCGTAATTCTTCATACAAATACAGCAGGAAAATATTTAATCTCTTTAGCATACAATAGTTAATTGATATAATGTTTTATCAATTAAAATAAATGAAAGATATTTCATAATAACGAATGAAAATTTTTAATATAGAACCTCTAATTTTCTTCTTTTGATATAGAATGTTGTACAAATCTACTGGCACATAACACATTTAATTCATGTTCATGTCATTTCCACAAAATCTAAAATCATCCTCCTTTTTCAACTTTTATTTCTCCTATTTAAGAACTATGTCTCCAGTGTATATGGTGGTAAAATGACTTTGTACCGTTTAACTACTAACAAGGTGTATATAAAGGCAATTATAGTTAGGATTTACTAGATAGAACAGAGTCTCTCTTTACTTACTTAAGAGTCCTTACTCTGAGGTAGTGATAAGTAGCTATAGGTTCTTTTGAAGGGCCACATATGCAGAGTCTAAAATGAATTATCAAGAATAACTTGCCAAGCCAAACTTTGTTAAGACAACTATTTGCAGTAGCTGTGTAACTAAAAAACCACTGGCTTCTAAATTAGCCAGAAGCTACCAGATCAGGACGCTACTAGCCAAATTTGGAAGCAGAATTTCTGCTTCCCAGCTCTGGGACAAAGATAGTTCTCCTTCTGGTTACAGCAAACAGATCCTCACGAATCAGGAACTGCCTCATAATTGAGGGTAGAGGGGCATCTAAAGTTTGAGGAAATCGCATCACAGAATGCTCAAGTAGAATTGATGAAATCTGAAGTCGGACATCTACCGTTGTCCAATGAAAAGCTGCAGAAGGAAACTCAGACAAGATTTTATACCCTAACCTGTTATTGTTTGGATTTGGAGCGTCCCCCGAAGGCGTCATGTATATGGATATAGTGGATTACCTATAAATACTATGTGCTGTTGGGGCTTGATCTGGAAGGGTGCATGCTGGTTCTGCCCTTCCTCCCTCACTTGGCTTCCTGTCTGCCATGCCATGAAGAGCTCTCTGGCTGCTCCCTGACCATGTATGCTTATCATTGCTGGCCCATCATCCACGTATGGAGCTAAAATAAGTCTTTCCTCCCTTAACTTGTACATATCAGCTATTCTGTCCCGGTAAGGAGAAAGCACCTAAGACACGATTCTAAGGCAGACTTCCTTCTTCTTTGGGAACCCTTAGCCTCTGTTTTACTACTGTCAATAGATGGGATGAGGCATGCACTCATTTCACCTCTACAAAACCTTTCACAGCAACACCTAGCCTAGCGTTTTACCAGAAAACTGAGCATCGTGGCTTTACCAAGTTAATATATGAAGTTAACCATCACAGATGTTGACTATCCAAAAATGATCTGAGACTGATATGAATTTCAAAATTCAGCAAAAGTTCCCATAGGAAATTGATCAGCTAAAGGCTACCTATAAGACTTTGATCAAAAGCAAAATGCCATAGAACAAACAAAACAACTAGAAAAGCTAAAATAATTTTGAGAAGAAAAAGAGCAAATTTAAAGTATATAGAATAATTGATTCAAGATATACTGCCAAATATTATGATCGAATAATGTTTTGCTAGCACAAATATAGACAAATAAATCAATGAAAAAGAATAGTCAAAACAAAGCTTCTTAACTGAAGAGACTACTCACAGATAGGGAGAAAATGTAGCAAATTAGATGTCTGGCAAGGAATAGATATTCAAAACACACAGAGAACATGGAAGTACAACAACATCAACAGTACACATGACCCTATTTCAAAAGCAATAGGCTTAAAGAGACATTTCACAAAAGACATAGAAATGGTCAAGGGGTGATGAAAAATGTTCAACGCCACTGGTCATCAGGGAATTGCCAGTCAAAACTACCATGAGATGTCACCTCACAGCAGCAAGAACGACTTACCAAAAAGACCAAACATAATGGTGAAGAGGATTTGGAGAACAGGGAACCCTTCCTTGGTGAAAACACTAAGTAAGCACCACCGTTATGAAAAGCATTCTTTTAAAGAATTCAGAGTAGAACTAGTGTATGATCCAGCAACCCCACTCCCGGGTACATGGAATCAGTATGTGCAACAGACATCTGTGGTCCCACAGTGTAAAAAACAGACATCCCTAGTCCCATGGTTCCTGCAGCAGTATTCAAAACAGCCAGGAGGTAGAAACAAAGGAAGTTTCCACCAAGTTTTCACTGTAGTTTTTGAAATACAAATTCAAAAGAAAATGTGGTATACACATACAATGGAATATATTCAGCCATAAGCAACAAAACACTGCCACTGACATGATGACAGAAGTAGACATTTTTTAAATGTTAAGTGAAAGAAGCCAAATTCATCTGTGAAAAAATAAAAACACTTATCTTGTAGAAGTTGAGAGCAGAACGGTGGTTAGAAGATGCTGGAAAGATTCGATGCATGAAAGGATAGAGGCCGATCAGCTGCAGCAGGAGAGGAGCGGGAGCCCTGCATGCTGTCGTGAAGCAGGTGACCACAGATAAGAACGGACCACAGTATAAAAAGCTAAGGGAGTGTTCAAAACACTTCCATCCCGAAGGAGCAATATTTGAGGGGGTAGATGTGTTCAACTTGATTGAAACATTGCATAATCGCACATGTATCAAAATAGCAAGTTGCCTCACTAATATGTATGATGTTTATGTATTTTTGTACCAGTTAAATATAAATTTAATTCAATTTAAGAAAACAAAAGTACACTTGACAGCTGACATAAGTCAATTTATTTTCATTAAGTAAAGGAATCTTTCTAATAGATGGTCTTAAAACACCTGGATATTGTTCTTAAATGATAAAGTGCACCTTGATTTCCATCTCATTCTGTACACAAAAATTAGGCCAGGACAAACATGGAACTAAGCATAAAACTATCAAACACTTAGGGGAAAATAAAGAGTATTTTTATGTCATAAAAGAAAATAGATATTTCTAGGATGAAACAACAAAATACAAATTCAAAAGAAAAATAATGAGTCAACTAGAAGTTTTTGAATCAAAACTTTCTCTTCTGCTTATTAAAAGCACTAGTAAGAAAATTATGGAGGGGACATGACACTGTCACACAAGCACTTGTTTCCATCACAGGAAAAGACTATTATAAATAAATAAAAATGAACAATGAGACAGAAAGCAAAAGACTCAAACAGACATTTTGCAAAAAAAGATTTATGAACATCCAAAAGTGTAGGTAAAAATGCCTAGCATCATTAATCATTGAAGAAATGGAAATTAAAACCGCAAGGAGCTACAACTTCATACCAACTAGGATGATGAAAATTAAGAAAACTGGCAAACTGTATTGGTTATCCATGCTCTCGTATATAACCATCGACAGCCAAATCGCCCAACTCCTTTGGAAAACTGTTTTTATTTACCTGTAAAGTTGATCATATATCTACCTCATGACCTAAACATCCAAGATTAAGGACATGGGTGTGTGCACGTGTGCACATACACACACATACACACACACACACACACACACACACACGCACACAGTAGGAGATTATTCCATAATTAAAAAATGAGCTGGTAAGCACTGTGATTTATTTTAAGTGACAAAACTAACCACAAAGAGCACATGGTGTATGGTTTTTATCTGTCTGAAATTTAAAAACAGACAAAAATCACTCTAAAGCAATAGAAATCAGCTAATGGGTGAAGGAGACTTGGAAGGCAGATGTGACTGGAAAGGCATTTGAGGAGACTTTCAAAAGTTACAGCCACATCCTCAATCTTGTTATGAATGGTGTTTATAAGGCACTGGCACTGTACAAATCACCTTGTCCTCACCAGTTAGACTTGTGTAGTGTTTTGTAAATACATCTCTGTGAAGACAACACAGAAATTCTTAATATTTTCAACGAAGTTAAAATGGAGCAATTCCTGCAGCTCACACTGTGTGCAAATTTTGCCTGTGTGACATTAACAGAAATAAATCTGCCCTTCTGAACTACCTCCAGTCTAATAGGCAATTCTATCATCTGTCATAGTTAGATAACATTTTTAAATGTTTTCAAAAGATTTCTATTTAAGTACACAGCTGTTATTGATAGCCATTCTTTAATGAACTTGATAATGTATTTCAAAAATACCGAAAAAGTATTCTGAAGTTTTCCTCACAAATAAATGATTTTGAATTGTTAGTAAGACTGATACACAAACCTGGATTTGAATGTTATCCATTGTGTACAGTATTAAACATCACCTAGTAACCCATCAATGGTTACAATGTTTAATATCAGTTTAAAAAGTAAATTTAAAATTTTCAAATAAAGAAAGGTAGCTTTGGAATATTTCTATCAAAAATAGACAAGAATATAAAGGAAGCTTATGGAAGAACGGTGAAAGAGAAGCTACTGCATCGGATAATAGAAAGCCCTAGAAATGCTCTTCAGAAATTTAAAAAGCAACCTCTCATAAAAAACATTTGCTATTAAACTGATCTTCTTTCTTAGTCATAAGCTTTCTCACAATATTGAAAACAATCAGATTCAAGCATATGGATATTTCCAGACACAAACCAACTACACTCGAGATTTTGCACTGCAAAGTAGACCGACACATCAGTTTTGGGTTGATTTGTCACAAGTCCTACAGTTTACAGAGAAAATGCTGATGCAGCCTCAGTTTTGGAAATCAGATTGCCAGCACTCTAATTATATAAAAATTTAATGATATTAACTAAAGCTGAGCCTGAAAGCACTACAGATAAATTAGACAAGGACAATTCAGGAAACTTCATTTCTGAAGCAGAAGTGACAGCATTACTTAGTAACATGCTCAGCTCTTCATGACCAGCCTAACCAATGTAGGCTTGCTACCCAGCTGAGGCAAGAATTTGAAAATGGCAACCTTAACAATTCTGGAAATAATGGTTGCTTTGGAACAGAATGCAGATTTTCAAATGAGCCTGCCTTCGTACACTTCCTCACAGTAGCTATGCTGGAGCACAGGGACATGGAGTTTGTTCAGTTAAAACAATGACTCACTCCCCAGCAGAATTAAAAACTGACAAACATAACCTGCAATAGAAGTCGTTCACCAATGTTAGCCGTAAAAAGGTATTAATTGTCAAATATGCAGAAAAGTAATAAGAACTGAAATGTGGGGAATTTTATGGATCCAAAACAGCAAGGCTCACTAGCTATGGAAGTACCCATCACATGAAATGAGAAGTATCCCAGGTGATTCTTTTTTACCATTTAATAAAAACAAATGTCTTTCGGGAAATGTGACTGATTAATCATGAAGCAATTCTAAAATGGAGGAAATTCTTCTTGAAACTAATTTAAGGGAAATTGCCCTTCTTAGAACAAATACATATATGGGGCCTCTTAGTGAAGGACCTGAAGGCACTGGTATGTCATACATTTTAATAAAAACAATGGAAAAATACTATGATGCGATTTAGATACATTAGTCTTGTTACATTTGCTTGTTTGAATCTGAAGGATATTTTGCAGTTGTGTACAGCAGTACCACGTTAATTTCACCTTCATAGAGGGGAAAAGTGCATTCTGTTTCTATATATGACTTAAAGAAAACACTTTTGCTTTATTAACTTTATTTTTCAAATCCAAAGACATTTGAAAGGTAACTTGGTTGTGTAGAAGTAAACTGTCTCCTCAAGGATACTTCACCTGAGTGCTCATCTCCAGGCATTTCCAGTCCTCCCAGGGGCATACAAGGCACACCCAGTTCACTGTCTCTCAATCCACCTCGCTTTATTTATGGCTTAATCCCTTCAACCTCTGAATATAACTCATTGATTACATTTTTCTCTGTTGTCTCTTTGGTCCCTTTCGTTACTGCTGACAACCACCTAGCAGCCGAGTCCTTCTACCTGGTGTTTAATAGTGCAGAGTCAGAGTTCAATGTGTAGTAAAAACTAATAAAAGCAATCAGGAGGCAAAGTCTTGGGGAAACACTAGGTAGCCATCTGAAGGGCAGCAGAGGACACCAGTGACTAGAAGGTGGGAGGTATTGGAGCTGGTTACTGTTAGTCAAAAGAGCAAGGAGTTGTGCCGAGTTCCAGGAAAGCAACCTCTTAGGGCTGAGAAACTTAACTCCATTAGTATGAGCCATAGTTGAGCCCAGCTAAAGGCACAGAAGCAGTATTGATAGTAATACGATTGATTAGTAGAAAAAAATCGTTGAGGTTTTTGTTAAGTAAGAATATTTATTCGAAATGCATGCTAATGAGTAAAAATTGGCAGAGGAGAGTGAATGGTTACATGATAGGAGGATGATGGGTCAGAAAATTTGAAAATATAAGTGAAGCTGCTACACAATTATCCAACAGCTTGCCCTTTGGTAATGGCTTAGAAATGAAAAGAAACCTTCCTTTTCCCTACAATCTCTTCAGTAATTGTTTATATATATATATATATATATATATATATATATATATATATATATATGCTATTCTCGCTGACGTAAGATGGAATCTCATTGTTGTTTTAATTTGCATCTCTCAGGTGAAATGCTTGTACTGTTGGTGGGATTGCAATCCGGTTCAACCACTATAGAAAGCAGTGTAGAGATTCTTTAGAAAGTTGAAAATAGAAATCCCGTTTGACCCAACCATAGCACTACTGGGCATTTTCCCAAAAGAACTAAAGTCATCATATTATAGAGACACATACATGCCCGTGTTTATAGCAACACAATTTATAGTAGCTAAATCCTGAACTACCTACATGCCCATCAGCAGAAGGTTGGATAAAAAAAATGTGAGATATATATCTATATATAGAGAGATATGTATAGGTATAGATATACACAGTGGAATATTAATGGAAAGAAAAAAGGGGTCACCTTGAGTCAATAATGTTTTGTGAAAAGGTTAAGTACTACACAATGTCTCTCATGTGAGGTCGTCATAAATACATGTATAAAAAGACATGAACATGGTGAAAGGATAGGAAGAGAAGTCATGGACTGTAGGGAAGGGAAGAGACACTGAGAGGTGGGAGAGTAGAGAAGAGGGATGGAGTGGGGGGAAGGGAAAGAATGGTCAACAGTGACATACGTGGGCACAAGATCCCCAAGTTTTATGCAATTAACATGTTATTGAATCTGTAATACATTCATATTCAAATCAAAAATGATAATTTTAAAAATGAAAAGAATCATTCAAAATGAAAGAATTACATTCAGAATGTTTAGGTTCTCGGGTTGGGACATCAGAAAGGAAATCATAAATATTCAAATGAAATGGGAAAGAAAATATTCTATCAATCACATTACAAGTGCCTACATCAACACAGAGATAATTACCAGACCAAATGAAGGGGGTCAGAACTCAAAGAAACACAATGGCATAAAAGCACAGTGAGGAAAGCGTTTTTCTCTGAGACCTGATGGGTAAGTTGGAGTGATAGATGGAGAAAAGAGACAATGGCTGAAGGAAACAGTGTCCTCCAGAGTGGCATATGGTAGAGCCCTCCCAGCAGGAAAGAGATAGGTATTGTGGTTTATTAAAAAGTCCCCTAGAGGTCTCACACGTTTGGAAGGAGACTGGATCATGGCAGCCTGATCTCATCCGTGAACTGTTCTATTGCTAATTTCCTTCTTTTTTTTTTTTTTTTTTTTTTCTCTGTGTGGTACAGGGGATTGAGGCCAGAGTCTTCACACCAAGCTACACTTTCAGCCCAGTTTTATTTTTGATTCTGAGACAAGGTTTTGCTAAGTCTCTAAGCTGGCCAGGTTGGGCTCAAACTTCCTCAGCCTTCAAGAGTGGCTCTTCATGATTTCACTGCTGTTGTTCAGAGGTGGGCCCTGGACAGAGGTGAGTCCCAGAGTGCGTGGCTGGCAGGGGTGTCCTTGTTTCACCCACTCCCTTCTCTCTCAGCTTCCTGGCCACCATGGGGTGCAAGGTTCCCTCCCCCAGCCTCCTCTATTGCCACGGCTGTCTTAGAGTGAGCTCTCGGTATCGGACCAAGACCTCTGAAAATAGGAGCTAACATCAACCTCTCCTCCTTTGAGTTTTAGGTGGTTAGTATTTTGTCCCAGCGATAAGAAAGCAACTGCAAGAGACGAAGTTCCTGGTGCTCAGAGAACGAGTAGGTTGTATTATAGGAGATAAAAGCTAAGGAGAAAACAGAGGCTAGGCCATAGATGTCTTGTTTTGTTTTTAGCCACACTGAAAAATACAGTTTTTTTGTTTTTTGGGTTTTTTTCCCTGCAGTGAAGAGTCATTAAAGAGTTCTAAGCACCACAGTGACAGTGACCCGTATTTTGGAAACAGGCCTTGGCTAAAATATACAAAAGAATTGGAAGATAGAGAAGACAGCTGGAGGGAAACTTGTGAGGAAGCGGCCATGATCATGC
This sequence comes from Ctenodactylus gundi, assembly GCA_004027205.1. Lineage (NCBI taxonomy): Eukaryota > Metazoa > Chordata > Mammalia > Rodentia > Ctenodactylidae > Ctenodactylus > Ctenodactylus gundi. The sequence goes on along the minus strand of PVKB01002212.1, from coordinate 218,991 downwards.
AGGAAAGAGACGCAGCTGGGATCCAGGTGCAGTCGGTAGAGAGCGACGGATTCAAACAGGATTGAGGAAGAGAAGTCCCGTGAGATTCCATGAAGGATCTGACACGAGGCACGTGTGTGTGTGTGTTGGGGTGTTGGGGGGCAGTGGTGGCAGGGACCACATGTGGCAGGAAGAGGGTAGGTTCCTGGGGGCAGGCTGGGTTCTACACACCTGCAGAGAGTGCAGTGGAGATGCTGCACGTGTCTCTCACTGATGTTCTCTGTGATGAAAGGACAGAGCAGAGGGTGGAAAAAAGAAATAGGTGAGAATGGAGTTTTGAGATATTCCGTTATTTGATTTTTTTGGTTTCCATCCAAGGAGGCCAAGCAGACAGTGAGATGAGAAACCAGGAGGAGATACGTACTTTTCTCCAGCTTCAGTGGGGCATAATTGACAAATTAATCAGACAGGTTTAAGGTGTATACCATAATGATTTGATATTGTGAAATGATTACCACTGTCAAATCAATTAACACATTTGTCAGCATCACCTGGTTACTTATTTTGTTTACTTTTAGTTTATTTTTTGAGCAGAACAATTAAGACCATCTCTCCTTAAATTTCAAGTATATAATTGACTGTTATTCCCATATGTGCCACATGCAAACATACATGTACCTTAGCTTCCCAAGGTTCATTCAGTTTACCTGAAATTTGGCCCTTGATCGATCAATAAAGGATGAATTATCACGAGTATCCCTTGCCACTGAGAGATCAGTTAGAATGTGCCCTGGACAATTCTGGTGTATTTTACCTTCATTAAGGTAACCAGCGCTGTCAACATGGATTAAGTGGAATGAGACGTAGAAACTGAGCACTCTGAACAGGCTAGGGGGTTCTGGATATGAGAAGGAAATCCTAGAGAGAAGATGAAAGAGTGTAAGATAGGAGAAACTTGCGCTCATTTAAATGTCTGAGAAATACCCAGAAAAAGGGTAGTGAAGGAAACTCCAGGGGAAAAAACAGAGCTGTGAGGGATTATGTAGGGGAAAGGGTAGGTACCAGAGCAGGAGGAGAGGATTTGCTGTGTGGAGGGGCTGCTCCACATGCCACATACACCTGTAAGTTTGTTCAATGCATGTGAAGTTTGCTAGCAGAGTTCATGTCAAATAAGAGTCCAGCTCAGCTGCTAGGAAGGAACAGGAAGGTCGTACCTATAGTCACCAGCCCGGCTCCTGCCCAACTCCTTGGTGACAGGGACAAGAAAAGGATCTTCCTTAGTTCCCTACAGCACAGCATACAATAACGTATGCATATGCACACCTGCACACACAGGCAGCACAAGGCACCCGGGGGGGTGGGGAGGGTTTACAAAAGTAAAGGCAGGAACACTATTATTACCTTTTTTTTAATCTAACCCTCTGAGTTCATACTTTTCTCAGCCCTTAGCAGCTGCATAATAGAATGAAGCCGAGACGTTTTTCTACTCAGACTTAGAAACTGATTATATAATTTTTAAAATGTTGATTTAATTGATAACATAGTTTAGCTTTTTAAGCTACCAAGTGATTAAGGCATTTCAAGTAATTTTTGCATGTTTTGAAGTTAACACAGTGACCATATTTTCATATTAATAGTTGCAAGCCCATCTGTAGCTATATGTATTTACACTTTTTTATACGGCAGCAGGACATATGTTTAACGGGATAGTAAAAAGGCTCCCTAACCAAAATGACTACTGGGCCTGGTTCAGTTAGTTTACCACCAGAATAAAATGAAGTTATTGTGTTTTTTTAATGTGGTAAAATATACTGAAAGATCTAAAAAACAATATGGACAAAAGACTTATTTTCACTGGTTCAGGAATAATGCAAAATGTTAATGGATGACAGAGAAGTATAGAGTCAAATATATTTGCTTTGCTAATTTTAAACCACAGTCGAAGGTTTTAAAATGAGACAGAATAGTAAACAACATATGGAGCTGCTGGTTGTCCAGGAAGGACGATGAGCTGTGGTAGGGGCACCTGGCTGGTCCCCGCGAACCCAAGCCCAGTCCCAGATGGAAAACTGTTGCAAGCAGAAAAGAGAAAATGGTTTACTTGCTAGAATTTTCTTCCTCACAGTAATTCTCTGAGAACGATGAAACAGGAGGTCCCCCTCTTTCCATTGTCCACAGCCACAGGGGCCCCGTGCACCACCCCCAGAACTGCAGGCCCAGACGGCTGCCAAGGTCTTGCCCATTATTCTTGTGAATTGTCCTGTTTTCCAGACAATGAAACTCGCATTCTGAGCAATAATGGACTTGCCCAAGGACATCAGTTGATCTGAGTCAAAGTCACTGAAAAGCCCATATGTCCTGACTTGACGTGAGCAGGATATTTCCTCTACGGTGTGCGCTATTTATAGAAACTGTTCTGAGCATGTTAAACCTAATGGAAGCATTTCTCATGAGCTGGGGTCTGGCCATTCTCACTGCTGCTCATGAGAAAAAACAAAGATGAGATTAGTAATTGTATGTACACAACTAAAAGTGACAATCAAAAATTTTAATGAGATTAGGTAAATTTTTAAGAAATCACTATTGTCATTCTTTTTACCTAAAAGTTCTACCACACCGTATATAAAAAATGCTAAAGAAAATAGTAATGGTTGTACTGTTTTCTCTGGTTAGTGGTACAGATTTAACAGCTTTAGGCCACACAGATTTAATATCTCACAGGTCTATAAGTCAGACATCTGTGTTGGCTCAGTCAGTTTCTCTGTTTTGTGTGTCTGAAATCATGCTGCTCCTCTGGTGGCTTCTTCTTGTAGACTTTCTGGGAGAATCTGCTCCCTAGCTCACCCTGTGTGTTGACCAAATCCAGTTCTGTGTGGCTGTAGGTCTGAAGCCCCATTTTCTTTCAGGCCGTGCTGTAATGGGAGTAAGTTCCCACAAAGGCCTGTGTGTTGAAGGCCTACTTCCCAGATTAGTGCTATCAAAAAGTGGTGGCACATTTAGAAGTTGAGGCTTAGTTAGAGGAAGTTAGGCCATTGAAGATGTGCCCTAGAAAATGAGTACAGGACTCTCTAGCTTCTCTCTTCTTCTTGCTCTTTGCTTTCTGGCCACCATGAGATACAGTTTCCTCTGCTGTGTTCTCCACCCTGATGTTCTTCTGGGTCACCCCACAGACTCTAAGGTACCAAAGGTTAATAAGCCCTGGACTGACAACTCTGGAAACATAAAACAAAGTAAACCCTTCCTCCTTGAGAGTTGATCATCTCGGGTATTTTTGCCACAATGACAGAAAGCTTGCTAACACAGGTGTCAGCTGGAGGGCCCCCTTAGTGCCTAGGAGGAGCTTCTCCCCATTCTTACAAATAAGGAATCATAGGATTCAATTTAACCCACCCCAATAATCCAGGACATTTTTTTTTCTTTTTTATGGTACACGACCATCTTCCACCCACACAGCCCATCTCCTATTAAGGTACCATTTTTACAGGTGTTGGGAACAAAGTCAGAGAGCCAGGAAACTGCCAACTACAGTTACTTGATTCCAAAACAAAGCATAACAGAGCTTATCAAGTCCTTATGTGTGAGGTAACATGGACCGGAAGCTACAGCCCGATTCCTCAGCTTTGGTTCCCAGATCTATTCCTTGACTCTTTGGTTCTTACTTGTGATCTTGTGCCAATTCTAGACATTTGCTAGTCATGAGGACACTGTGGAAACTTGTAGCTCTTCTGAAACTTGGTACCTATCCAGTGGTGAGCAGCCAGCCAGCTAGGGGGTAAAACTGGAGCGCACAGTGCAGCCCACCCCAGAAGAACTACTTACTGACTCCTATTCAACAGAGCAAGAGGTTGCAGTAAAATGCTGTGGACTTGGCCTTTTCCTGTGCTGATTCAGTGAAGAGGGTGACTGCAATCCGTGTATTCTCCTATTCGATGTATTTGCTTGTGGCAAAAAATGGGCATAAAAATAATAAAACAATCTGGACTCACGCACACACAGGATGATCAAAAATATAATGCGTTTTTAAATTTTAAAACATTATTATAGTAAGACATGCAGTCATCAGTCACTCTCAACTTATTCCCCCTTTCATTATGAATATACCATCCATTGTTCTCAGCAATGTGTCTTTCACTGCAGAGGATTTTTTTCTAATCCCCAAAAATTAGAATGCATTGAATCATATTTAATTCATCAGGAATAAGCATGTGTTATACATAATGTCATACTAAGAACATAAGACACCAAGGATGTGATCTGATAGCAAAAACTGAGAATATGGATGCAGAATTTTAGTCAGCTTCATTTTTTCACCATTTAAAAGGTTTTCAAATATTGTTTCAAATGATTTCAAAATCTGCATTGGATCCTCAGTAGTGCATTTCTCTTTAAATAACTAAAGAAGGAAAAAATGTGTTATTTCATATTTTGAGAGGCTGGAATGTAGTGGACTCAAAGCATTTGCTCTCCTAAGAGGTTTATTATGTGTCTTATAATAATTAGACAGAATTGAGTGGAGAGCCCATGTTCACACCCTCCCTAATTACCACTACTTGAAACAAATTAGAATGAATCCAACTGTTTCTTACCTTGTCACAGGCAATATTGAGGGCAGTAATAATTAATTTTCAAATGGAATGAATTTCTACAGCTTTCATGTGGGTTGCATGCAAATTATGTCCAAAAGCATAATGTGCTTTTCAATCCAAAATGTCAGCTTAGAGAAAATAAAATACATTCTGATAAGCAATTTGATATTATTTCTTTTGTTTTTATTTATAGAAATATGGATAATAAATGAATAATCAATGTGAATACCAAAATGTTTTAGTTAGAAAACTTCCTTTACTTAACATTTTCTATCACGAGTGTGAACCACTCACAAATGAAGTCATATCTAAAAAATTAAATGCTGATCATTTTATTATGAGACTTTTTATGCAAAGCAATTCTCAAGAAAATACAGCCACCATATAATTAGCTTGTCCAATGGCTGTGGTACATAATTTAGTTTAACTTTAATTTATATCATTTTAAGACAAGAAATTTTTTTCTTAAAGCAGACAAATCTTTGGGCTTATTGTTTAAGCACAGAGATGATCAAATAATGCAAAATTTGTGGTTAAATCATTTTAGGAAAACATATTCATATTTAACTCCAGAAGCACTTAAAAATCCTTCAACTTTTTTCTGGAAATGTGGTTCAAGCAAACTATTGATTAAGCTATCCCTTCACATAAACTTGTTCAAGTGTGCAGTCCATTTCTTCTCAATGACTACCTAATTGTTTCTATTTTTAAAATCTCTTATCTCCTCCCATCCAGCCTATATATTTCTGCTAATTCATATGTGTCTTTCTTTTTCTCTCATCCAAATAACCATTATTTTTTCTCATTCTTCCCAATTCTAAACACTGTATAGAAGTGGAAAAAAAAGAAAGAAAAATTCAGCCATTCCGAATTTAATTCTTGTTTATGCCATCGAGTATTTGTCTGAATATGAGCAGTTTCAGGATTTTGAACATTCATTTTCTCACGACTGATGGAATAATACTTACAGAAATTCTTTGAAGGTAAAAAAATAGTTAAAATCATTAATATACATAATGTACATAATAGCCATCGAATATTTAGCCCTCAGAATATTCAATATAATATTGCACTAGAAGTTCAATGCTGGAAGAATAAGACGATCAAAGCAACAATAATCAAAACAGTTTGGCACTGAGGAGGAATAGATAAATATATCAGTGGAACAAAATGAGAGAACAGAAATGGATTCACATAAATTCTGTTAATAGAACTTTGACAAAGGAGCAAAAATAATACAACAGAGAAAACATTGTGTTTCCCATAAATGGTGTTGACTCCACTGACTATTCATATGTCAGAAAAATTAATCTAGATGTATACCTTGCACTCATCACAATAAGAAACTGAAAACTTATTGAGTTCTGAATGAAAAGGATAAGGCTACAAAACTTCTAAATGATCTAGGTACCGTGGATCTGGCCTTGATTGTCTAGTTGCAACACTAAAGGCACAGTCAATGAGGGAAAGAATTAATAAGCTGAAATTCATTCAAATCGCATTCTGCTGTGTGAGACTATCAAAAGAAAGAAAAGATCAGCCACAAATAGAAATATTTCAGAAACCCCCAAAACCTGATAAAATTCTGTTATCCATGGGATACAGCCAACTCATAAAAATGAACAAAAAAACAAATTTGATTTAAAAATAAACCCAATATCTTAACAGCCTCCTCACAGTAAAGATATCAAATCAGCGTATAAATATGTACTCCATACAGCATGTCATGGGCAAAGTGCAAATCAGACCAGTGAAGAGATAAACAGCCAAAATCTGAAACCGACAGCGCCAAATGCTGGCGAGGTGTCACAAGAACAGACCATTCACTGCTGGCGGGAATGACCAACAGCGCAGCTGCCAAGGAGGTCAGTCAGGCTGCTTCTTACCAAGCGAGAAGCGCTCTCCCAACACCCCAGCCGGTCCGCTCCTTGATTGCTTACCCAAAGGAGTTGTCTTTGCAAAACTTGGACAGGTGTGTTTGCTCCAGCTTTCCTTGCAATCCTCAAAATTTGGGAGAAATCGAGTTATTCTTTAGCAGACAGATGTTTAAATAAACTGTTGCACATCTAGATAATAGATATTTGGTGCTAAAAAAGAAGTCAACTGCTGAGACATAAAAAAGCATGAAAGAAAATTAAATGCATATTTCTAAGTGAAAGGAACTAATCTGAAAAGGGTACACATGAGTCCAACTATGTGACATTCTGGAGAAAGCAAAACTGTCATGATAATAAGAAGGCCAGTAGTTGCCAGGGCAAAAGGAAGAAAGCATGGGTGATTACGGGAGACACAGGAATCTTAGGGTAGTGAAATTATTCTGTGTAATACTATAATGATAGGAGATATATCATTGTACCCTTGTCCAAACCCACAGAATATACAATATGAAGAATGGGCCCTACTGTAACCTGTACTCTAGGTGATAACATTGCAACCTACATAGATTCATCAATTAAAATTCAAAAGTACCACTAATGAAGGATATAAGAATGTGGACAGGGGATAAAAGGAATTCCTGTACCTTTCATTCAATTTTGAACCCATGAGCATTCTAAAAATTAAGTCAATAAAAGTTCCTCCATGAATTTCTTCTCTCCAATAATTAACAAGAACAGGCTTGCATAATAGATTCATTCCCTCTGCATAGTCAATCTCTCCCTCTCTACAAGCCCAAAATCTTCACATTACGTAAGCATGCCTCTTTCCAATCTGAAGTAGTGATCTCTTCCTTCAACCGTGGGTACCATTTTGTCCACTTTTGTTTTCTACACAGCTGAGTTTACACATTTGGACAACAGTGGCTCATCTCCTTATGAATGTTAGGTTTCCATAGAATTCTTTCCTTATCCTTCTTTTTAACCAGTACACAATGGGCTCCATATCATCTATAAAATTTATTTCCAAAGATTTTGTTAGAAAGCTAGTGATTACAGAAATTCTCATTTATTGGCTGAGATCAATTGAATTTGCTTGTATGGTAGCAAGCTTCTACAATTCATGTTTTTAAAGATACTCAAGTGGCCGTAATAATGGAGAAAGTTTAGGTAAAATGAATCCAGAAACATCAAAACTTCCGAAAGCTTTCTATTCAGGACTCCCCTTTCTGAGCTCCAAATCCATTTTCAATTATCTTTGAAGCCATTATTTATAGTTCATAGTGCTGACAGTCTAGTATCATTGAAGAATTTCAAAATGAGAGAAATAATATTGTCCTTGGAGAACAAATTAGTTGCATATGCTCATTCTGAAGCAGGACAACTTTATGATCATCATTTATTTAATGATGGTGAAAATGACATTATTTTCACTTTTACAAGAGAAGGAATGGTTGCAGTAGGCATAGGACCTGAGGTTTGCAGACATTGCTCAACAGCGTAGAGGTGACATAATTTTTGATAAATGAGCCAAAAGCATACAATGGGAAAAGGACAGCCTGTTCAACAAATGGTGCTGGGAAAACTGGACATCCACATGCAGAAGAAGGAAGATAGACATACACCTGTCACTATGCACCAAAATCAAGTCAAAGTGGATCAAAGACTTAGATACTAAAACTGAAACACTGAACCTTCTGGAAGACAAATTAGACAAATATCTAAAAGACATAGGTGTAGGTAAAGACTCTTTTTCCCCATTTTATTGGTATGTATACATGCAAAATTTAAGGTTTACAATGGAGTTGAGCCTTTTATGCACATATGTATCTTGTCAGGGTGACAAGGGCTTTCCCACTCTCCTTTTGTCCCTCCCCTCCCCTACCCTCCCTCCCTCCTCCCCTACCGGACCCCCTGTTTCACTTTGTTTTTCATTTTTTAAGTTCCATAGGAGTTGATCTCTCATATCAAAGAGATCATTCGATGTTTTGCCTTCTGCTTCTGACTCACTTCACTAAGCATGATGTTCTCAAGTTTCTTCCATTTGCCTCTAAAAGCCTCCACATTGTTGGACTTTATTGATGCATAGTGTTCCATTGTATATGAATACCACAGTTTGCGTATCCACTGGTCTGTTGATGGGCATTTTGGTGACTTTCATATTTTAGCTATTGTTAGTTGTGCTGCTATGAACATGGGTATACATATATCTCTGCTGTGTGTTGTTTTGGCCTCTTTTGGATACATTCCCAGGAGGGGTGTCGCTGTATAGAAGGGGACATTTATTTCTAGTCTTTTGAGAGCTCTCCATACTGCTTTCCAAAGGGGTTGTACAAATTTACATTCCCACCAGCAGTGCAGGAGGGTTCCTTTCTCCCCACAACCTCACCAGCACTGATTATTATTTAACTTGTTGATATAGGCCATTCTCACTGGGGTGAGATGGTATCTTAGCATTGTTTTGATTTGCATTTCTCTTATGGCTAGAGATGTTGAACATCTTTCCATGTATCTATTGGCCTTTTGCATTTCTTCATGAGTGAACTGTCTCTTCATCTCATTTGCCCACTTTTCAATAGGATCCTTTGTTTTAGTAGGCTTATTTTTCTTCAGCTCCTTGTATATTCTAGTTATAAGCTTCTTATCTGAGATGTTGGTGGTAAATATTTTTCCCACTCTGTTGGTTCTCAAACACTCTTAATAAGACACCAAAAGCAAAAGAAATAGCCCCCAGAATTAACAAATGGGATTATGTCAAATTAAAAAGTTTCAGCAGGACAAAGGAAATTATCAACAGGGGAAAAATAGAACTGACAGACTGAGGAAAAAATAATAATAATTAAAAGACAGATGAATAACAAAAGCTGGGAAATGGATGGAACTGAGGAGGGCAGATTAAACAGACTCCAGGACAGGCCTCAAATTTACTCTAAAAGTTACTGGATCTAAGCCTCCGCTTCCTGAGATCATAAAACAATTGTAAAAGAATGCCCAAGGCCAGAATAGCCTTGGGGTACTTGGTTACCTACTTATAGCCAATCAGAAAGGGTTAATACAAACCTGGCATTCCTGGGCCTGGGGCAAAGTCAGGAAATTATAGATAGTTGCCCAGTTACAACTAGCCAATCACTCGATGCCCCCTTAGTCCCTACCCGCGCCATTAAAACACCATGCTCAGTTGGTCACATTCAAAAGGCTCCTAAAGGGTCGTGACGAAAGTTATGGCCACTCTGCCTCATCTAAGTGGTCAGCATCACTGTCATAAAAACTGTGTACTTACGATTGGTTCTATGTAAATAATGATATACCTGTGTCCCATCTCCTGAGACCACCCTGCCCCTACCTCATAAAAACCCTGCTCGGCCTTTGTTCTAGGCTCTCTGCACAGATCCACAGCATTGGTGAAGTCTGAGAGCCCGTGCTTAAATCTAAATAAAGGCTCCTTGTTCTCGCATGCCTGACTGCTTCTCTGGTTATCCGGGGCTCCCTGAAATCTGGGCATAACAGAACCACACTTAAAAGAATCAGTTTTTCATTTTGGTCACAATCAGTGAAAAGATGGAGACTTAGTAGACAAGCATATTAATTATTTTTAAGAATCATTTTGAAGGTTGATGGTAAATGTTTGAATATCTATCTGTTAATGGCGTTGGAGATCTTGGATCTAATGTGCTTAATTTCATGTTGATTAAAAACCAATCTGATTATCATATTGGTGTTCCATATGATACAAACGGAACCCTGCGAAAATCCTCACGTGGACCTGTCTTGCAGGCACTAAACACCTCTTTCTTCAGTATTCCCTGCAGATGCCTGTGCAGTGCCTGCAGCCTGTGGTTTCCAGTTCTGAAAGAGCTCCCCTTCAATCCTCCACCCACCTCCCTGACTCTCATTTTCCCCACCCACCTCTACCCATTTCATCTCCTGATACTCGTGAATTAGTCACTGCGCTGTACCTATCCTCATACACTCTTCTTGCTTGCAGGGAAGAGTGTGCTGCTTTCTCTACATTTATGCAAGGGCCATGCACACAACCATGCTATTTATGCCACTCATATTTTTATGTAACTGTGTTTTATCAATTCTTCCTTCTCTTGTGTCCCTTCTTCCTCTTTGTTTTGATTTTTTCCTAAGAATTTAACGTATCTAAATTCTGATCTTCAAGAAAAATCAAACACAATTGGTAACCACAGCTTCCTAGTATGGGTGGACTCTGTCCTGGATCCCCAACCCTTACAGCTGCCCATTACCAAATCGTTCTTCCTAATCTTGCAGCTCGCCCTAATAAGTACATTATTATTACAACTCCAAGAAAAAGCCACCTTCCCCTTTCTGAAAACACCTATGCCACTCCGTCATGAAATCTAAATTCTGTTCTTAACCCTTGCCTTTATGAGAAGTGTCAGAAAGGGCTGATTCTGCCTCTGTTTAATGGAGAGTTCCAGGTTTAGAGTTTGAGCAGTTAGGAAAGTAACAGTATCTGGGGAAAGATATCGAATTGCTAGTTATCAAGAATTTTGTAAACTTGCCTTAGTCATGTTAAATATGAAGTGGGTATTAGGCATCTGATTGGGACATCAAGTAGACAGCATGCATGCGATGTTGGAGATTGGCAGCTGTTAGAGTGTTTGCGACTAGTCTAGAAAATAAATCTGTGTGATACAAAAGATCACAGACTGAAAAGCCCTGGAAGAAAGGAGTTCTGAGTCCCGGGGCACTCCATCATTTATGAGAGCCAGACGAAAAGACAGAAGTGAAACAGTCAATGTTATAATAATTTAATTCAGCCCAGATCCCTCTTCTGAAGTTCAGATCCATTTCAACTTCAATTTGTCTAGGATTAAGTACATCTCCTTCCTCGGAACCAGACCTGAGTCATATTCAATCTACTCCCAAGCCCAATCAGTTCTACCAACCAAACATCCTTGAGTACATCCGCTCTCTTGGCTCTTTTGTTCCTACTCTCACAGTGGATCACGTGGCTCAGTCCTCTGAAGGTGGCTGCCCCAATCCGCTGACTTTATCTTTAGCTGCTGTCTGTCCTGTGGATGACCTGAAATTTAAATTATCAACCACCACACTCTTCTTTAAAAAACTGAGTACAAACATTGCCTTCAAGACTTGACATTTCAAACTTTTTTCATAGTTTTAGGACCCACCACAATTTGTCCCTAAATGAATGAATGAAGACACAGTTTAAGACTCATTTATGGCATGTTTTCTCAGTATACAATGGATTATTCAAAAGAGACATAAAATAGTAAAGAAAGTTTAAAAACAAATAGTCAGAGGTGAGAAATAGATTGTTCATCTTGCTTTTTATTTCAAATCAATTTAAATTTACAGAGTACAGAGATTATAATGATATGAAACAATACAGCTGGTGCTTGAAATCTAAGCTACTTATTTAAGCCATAGACCAAAGTTCCCAAGAAAAGGCTGCTGACATCAGTCACACACCCACCATCTAAGGAACAATCCGAAGGAAGCCAAAAAAAGAGGTTATTAAACATATACTATGGCACCAACATCTAGCAAGTTCCATCCTGATTTGACTCATTTAAATAACCTCTTTTATTTAATCCGCTGTGAAAATCCCAACTACAATGTATATGGTACAATAAATATAATAATGCAGATAATAAAAAGTCAAGATTATCCTGAAAATAGCATACTACAAAAGACATCAATATCAGCAAAGTTTTTGCAGCCATCTCGATAAATATTGTTTTGACAAATGTAGTAGCAACAATATTTGATACATTAGAGATTTATCATACCTATATAAAATTAAAACAAAATGCTCTGTTTTTACTTAATACCTTCTTGAAGATATTAAGATATTAAGCACATTTTATGTCAATTTGGAAAAGTGTTGGGCAATAATGTCCTCACAAAACTCTTGTTTCTCATCCTGTCTAGGGTTCTGAGAGGGCATCCCGCTTCATACTATCTTGTCCCTTTTTTCCTTCATTAGTATGGGCGTGCCCTGCATAAAAATCCCCTGGCCCCGCTGGGCTTTGACCCCAGGGCCAGCTTTCTCTGTCTCTAGTCTTTCTTTGTGGATACTTTCCATCGGTCGTTCCCTAAGTTTCTGCATCCTTTGTTTTGCAGTGTTAAATGCTATCCAGTTTTTTCATTTTGTTTTGTTTTTAATTTATATCCATTTAGTTTACCTTTTTTTGTTCCTAATTTGGTGATCAAGTCATTTTTCCCTATTGCATCCATCTTTTCCTTAAACTAATGAAATGTTAGAAGAGTCCTCTCAATGTCTGTCATCTCTCAATCTAATTCTGCTAACTGTATTTTCTCTTGATTACACCCTACATTTTTCAATATTTTATATACCTGTAATGTTTTATGATTGGTTGGGCATAGGGGTACCACTCTGATGAAAGTAAATTTTTGTTGTTGTTGTTTTTGTTTGATAAGGTTGAGTTTTGTTTCAACATTGAGTAAATAGACTGGTGATTTTTTTGATGTTCATATCAAATCAGAAAAGAAATTATCTCATGTGTCCAATTCAATCCCTGATAAATTAGAATTTTAGGAAAATTCTGTTGAAGCATTTGAGAACAATCATTGTGTTTATTTTCTTATATACTAAAATGATCATGTAAATGCTCATTATATTTTTATCTATTTAAAATAGTCTTTGCTTCTTAAAGTAATAAATTCATAATGTCTTCATACATAAATTAGCTCTACAATGACTATAATTTAACTACTTAGAAATGTAGTGAGATGGAACTGTTTACAATCCTTTTACAAAAATAAGACACATAGATAATGAGAAAAATAGAACTTAGATTTTGTTGTGAGTTTTGTTTTGTTTGTTTTGGTTTCATTTGGTTTGGTTTTGGTACTGGGGATTAAACCCGGAGCCTTTGCACTGGCCTATACTATCAGTTCTGTTTTTACTTTTTATTTTTGAGATAAGAACTCACTAGTTGCTGAAGCTGGGCGCATAGTTGCAACCTCACTACCTCAGCCTCCCAATGCTGGGATTATACAGTTGGGTCAGCATGGTAGGCTAGAGCTCAGTTTTAAGCTTTGTAATAACAAGTCTGACTACTTCTTCTCCATCTTGGGGAGGTGTGGCTTTTCACAGGTCTTACCTGACTCTGAAGTGTTCTCTCCCAAGACCTTCCCATTGTGGTTGGCCATAACTTCAATGTTTTCCAGTACTGTTTGAGTTCTGAAAATTCTATTTGGCTTAGAGTCATCTGGAGTTATTTTTCTTTCTGTCCATCTTAGTCCTTCTATGGCTACATACATTTTAGTATTTGAACCAGAAACCAAAGAAATAGTTTTACGGAGTTCTGAGTTCTTTTCTGCAGTATTAATTTCCCCTTGGTACCATTCCCAGGAAGCCCAGGCACCTCATAATCTCAGAGATCTGGTTTCTGCTTTATGTTCCCAGAAAACCTGCCCTGTCTGCTCAAGGTATATGAGCTTGTGCCAAGATTTGCCAGGTGTTCCCGTTGATTGGCAAAGGCCAGAAGGTGGGTGGAGCTCATCTCTTACTCCTCTCTGCTCTTGAGGCCCACTCCTTACATTGACGCCTCACCCGTGCCTAGAAGGACTTGATTCACTAGTTTTCCCAAGGTGTGCAGTGGCTCACAGGGAAAGAGTAAGTGCAACAACACCTGTAATGGCAATGGGCAATCTAGACTTTTCCAATGAATATACAAATAACACAATTTCTTTGTCCCAAATTTAGCAGGTTGTCCCAAGACCTGTCACCCTATTTAGTGACACAAAATTCTTCTTTTCGGTTATAATGTACAGTCACAGATAACACTTATATGTTAAAATAACATATAAAGTGAAAATCAGAAGGATTTACAAAATCTAAACTCAAAAATTTGGGGGATTACCTTCTGAGAAAAAAAAATATAGCTGAAGGAAATATAAAAACATTGTCCTTAGGGAGGAGTGTCATCTCTAAATCTGCTAATTCCACCATTTTGTGGCCCCCAAGTAATCTATGTGATACATTAAAGCCACTGGACTTATTTACTGGGGAGCCAGGATGTGCTCAGCGCCAGCCCAGTCTGCCCACTGCCCAGGTGCTTTCCTTCACCCCTTTACACCCTGAAACCTCCTGTGCTCCACAGCAACAAAGCTCAGCCCTCTGCGGCCCATGTTCAGCACAGGGACAGAGCACAAAGAACCACTAACTTATAATTATTTGGGAAAAAAAATACAATAAACTATAGAGATAATGGGCAAATAAAGATGTTCCAAAGTTGTATGAGACATTAATCTTTGTTTTAACCTACAACTTCAGATAGATGGTCTACGGTCACATATTTATCTGTGACTGCAGGCAAGTGGATGGACAAGAGGAAGGGGAGAAAGCTAGCAGAGGAAAAGGGGCCATCATAAAGAAGTCCGCAGACCAGTTCTTCTACGACCTTCTTATTTCTTTCTTATCACACAATGGTGAAGACATATTGCTCTGGCCTTTGTACCTATAATTCATCTCCTGCTGGGTGACGAGGTGGGGTGATGTGGCCTCAATTTATTTCTTCCCTGCTTGCAGTATCACTATACATTTATTTGGCTTCTTGTTAAAGTTTTCAGCTATAGTTTCAAAAAACTTTGACAGAAATTTTGCCTGAACACAAAAGAATGACAGAAAACACAATTGAAGCAGGGTGTACTCTGACTCACCCGTACTCTCTGAACTTTGAGAGACTGAAGCAGGAGGATCACAAGTTTGAACCCAGTCTAAGACACTGAAAACAACCCGTCTCAAAATTTCAAAAAAAAAAATTTTTGAAAGGGCCGGGCATGTAGTCCTATGCAAATACCCTGGGTTCAATACTTAGTACCTCAAAAGATGAATAAATAAATGAGCCTACTACTTAAAGGAGGTATTTTAAATTAATAGTTGATTTCAGGGTAGAGGTGCAAGTTATAAAGATCTAATTTTTGACAAATTAAATTACTATTCACTCTATATTTCAAATGATCACATAAACTGTATGCAAGCATTGCAGGTGTTATATACTCATAGTTACTCTTCAATAGAGATTTAGAATATGATACACAAAAAAACTCTTTTCCTCAGTCTGTTGTCCTACGCTTTCTTGTGTCGCTCTCTTTCCCACTCCCTCTGCCCTCCCGTGTTCTCTCAATTCCAACCACCCACACTCCCTTCTATCACTCCATCCAAGCGCAACCAAAATTTGTCCGTCCTCAGAGTGCTTTCTTAGGCATCCCAACCAAGAACAGGGCTATCTTTATTCGCTATATATTTGCATAGGAAACAATACTGAATCTTCGAGACTTCTTCAGAAGGTCCAACCCTCTAGATAGACTGGAAAGTCTCTCAAGTGTAAGTTAGCTTATGTGCTGCCGTATACCCAGGGCTTACCACAGTGCTGTGCGTGGAATAAATGCTCCATAAGTACACGATGGATAAATGACTCCAGTTTGTCATGCGACATCCTGGTTCTATTACTATTTAAAAGGTCCACACCAACGTGTGTGAGTGTACATGCACACAGTGAGCCCTTGATATCCATAGGACATTGATTCCAATGCTCCTGTTCCACCCCAACAGATACCCACACGTATGCCTGCTGGAGCCCCTTCCAGGAACCGGTGGTGTGCTTGCACAGGACCTATCTTCCTCACTTTTTATATCATCTTTTTTTTTTTTTGAGACAGGATCTCATTCTGTAGTCCCAGGCTGGTCCTAAACTCACTATGAATGCCAGGCTGACCTCAAATTAGTGACAATCCTCCTGCCTCGGCCTTCTGAGTGCCTTCACACCATCTTCATGCTACTTATGACTCCCAGTACGACGAAAACATTATGTGAGTGGGTGTTACCCTGCCTGTTTAGCTAATAACACCAAGAAAAAAGTCTCTGGCCAGGATAAGTACAGATATACAGTTTTTCATCATTTTTCAGTTGGTCGGATGCATGGATGGAGGCCCATGAATATGAATAATATGAAAGGCTGACTGGATATATTTGCACACGTGGATTAAAAAAAAATCCACAAGGTCCTTTACTATGGCTCACTGCAATTTCTAGGATACCATGGACAGAGCCAGAAACCATTGACATGATTATCTGTAGTTGGCCTCCAATAGTACTTAAGATGTAAAAATGACACCAGCCTATGATGGAGTCACTAAAATATACAAATTCATTTAATCACTCAAGTCCTGATTCACATACTACAATACATATACTATTTACCTCAGGTGTCCTCTTAATTTATTAGTTTGGTGGGGAAATTCAGTTAGGCTTGTTATATCTCTTACAGGTGTATATTTAATTAAAGCTATGTAGAGAATATTGGCCTCAGCAGTGATAGAAGACCTACATTTTAATATAATGACCTTTTAGATCTTTAATTTATGTAAATAAGGCTGTGGCATTAGTATAGGCATCTTTCCCAGCATGTGTTTGCAGGAATCAAATCTTATCAATATCTGTCCAACTACATGTAAGGCAGTTACAGGGGCTAACAGACGTTATTTATGTAAAATCTTTAAAAATACCATGGTTATGTTTTGGATATTAGATGTCCCTACAGGCCTATATGCTAAAGGCTTAGCCCCAGCCCAGCATGTAGTGCTATGGGGAGGTGGAGGGAACTTTAATAGGTAATGCCCAATAGGAGGAAGTTAGGTTACTGAAGTATGCCCTTAAAGAAGGTATTGGGATCCTGGTCCTTTTCCATCTCTTCCTTTTTGGAGCTTCCAAGAAGTAAATAGGCCCCCACCAAGTACTCCTGAAGCTAAGTACTACGCCATCACATTCAAAGCAACCCAGCCAAAGAGCCCATGAACTGAAATTTCAGAAACTGAGCCATACTAAACCTTTTCTCTTTTAAGCAGTTTATCTCAGGTGTTGTCATAGCCATGGAAAGCTGATAGAAAAGTTTAAAATAAATATTGGTCTATGATTTTGTTATACTCACCATTTGGAAGTGATTTTGTCATGATTTCCACCGTTGCATTTAAAATCTGAGGCGAGAGGAGGTCTGAGAAGTGGGCTGTGGACCCAGGCCATTGCACCGTGTCTGCAAAAGAAACTCACAATGACTGGTCTCCATTGTACTACCTTGAGTTTCTGCTCAAGTTTGTTATACCTGAGCATTGAATCCAATTCAAAAGCAGTATCAGCCATTAAATTGCCAATAATGCCTCAAATCACATTGAAAGGTTTGGTTTTTCTCAAATCCGGATTAATCCACATTGTGTTAGTTTTTTAAAATGGTTCTCAATTACTGCTTATTTATTAAGTAAAATCATGCAGATTAAATATACCTTGGATTTAACTGAAAAATACTGATATTTCAGAAAAAAAATGAGTCTATCGAGCGTTGTATTTTCACATAGTGGATGAAAGAAAACACACGCGTATTCTTTTGGAGCAAAATATATTAAACAATTGTATGGTGGTCGTGAATTTTGTTTCTCTTGAATAAATCTTTTCTCTTATACCATAAGAAGAGTTAAATAAAGATATATTTTAATTAAAATAAAATAAATTCAATGGCTGAATTAGCAAAAATATTTATACTGAATTACTTTAATCTACACACAAAGTGTTGCAAGTTATAGGTATCTCAAATCTTCTTTATTTGTTTAGCTTTATAAAGTATCTTAAATTCTCTTCTAATGGGTAAGTAGGTCAAATAAGGTAAGGTTGTCTAAATGATACAGTTTAGCGACTACCATCCAAACACATCAGCTTAACTGTTTCTCATTAAGAATATAATCTGCCTTCCTATCTTCATTAAGAAGAACTGCATCCAACGAAATATTTTACCGAGTAGCTTAGTTCAAAATGCTATAACTATGCATGTGGAAAATTGGAAACACAAATACTGGAGATTCTTTTTACATTAACTTTCAAACAGCTCAAGTATATTCTACCCTTAGTAAAATCAAGATTTAATTGTTCACATCAGCCCAGGTAAAATCACATTTATCCAAATGTACTCTGGTTATATAAGTGCATTAATTATATGCATTTATTAGAAACACGGAGTCTCAGCACAAAGCAGCATGATTGTGTATTCAAGATCCCACCTGTTCAAAACACACAGCACGTAGCACTTACCTCACATTCATCCTGCTGTGCAGCAGCGCTGCCCAGCTTCTTACTGCCGTCTAGCTACTGGTCAAATGTTGTCCATCCTCCCTCCCAAGATGCCACAGCTTCTAGTAGGCACCACTGCACTTCCAGCTTCTTTGAAATCAACATGTCCAAATGTGAGTGAAATCGTGTAGTTGTTATTTTTGTATGCCTGACTTGTTTCACTTAATGACCTCCAGTTCCATTCCCATTTTGGCAAATGACAGAGTTTCATTTTTATGGATGAGTTATATTCCAGTTTATATGACCACATTTTCTTCATCTATCCATCTGATGAACTGATGAGCTCTTAGATTGTCTTCTTATTAGGAGTACTGCTACAATAAAAATGGAGGGCAGATGTCTTCTCAACATAAAAATTTTGTTTTTGTGGATGTAGACCTTGTTCTCGTGTATTTACAGGTATAAAGCATATGGAATTGCTAGAGTATATGATAGTTCTGCTTTTAATACTTTGAGGAACCTCCTTACTGTTTCCCAAAATGATTGCACTAATCTACATTGTCTCCAACAATGTCTGAAGGCTCTTTTTCCTCCACATTCTCACTATTTGTTGCCTTTTGTTTTTTGATAAGATCCATAATTACTAGAATGCAATATTTCATTAGAGTTCATATATACATATTTTTAAAATTCTAATTATACATATTGTAGTAAATATATTTATATATTTCTTGTATATATTTATATATTTTAATGCTTTTAACAAAAAATTGACAAAAGTTTGAAAAGATATATATATATAAAACCTGATTTTAAAGTTACACAATGTATAAATGTGTCAAAATATCATATGGCACCCTACTAATATTAAAAGCTTTATATTTTCAAATACAGTTTAAAAATAATTTAACTTTTTATAAAAGTAAAAATCTTTGCCTGGTTAAATAATAAAACAACAGCAAAAGGTTAGCCCTCCATGATTTTACCAATGAGCGGAATCTCCAGAGCTTATTTTTGTTCTTTTCTCTTCTTGTTTGCAGAATGACCTTGGACAAGTTAACTAATATCATTTAATCTCCTAAGTTTCATTATTGGAATGTGCTGGTTAAATGAGAAATCATGCTTACCTAAATACTGTGTGGAAGAATAGAATTTTGAATCCGTCCATTCTTTTGAAACTGATCTCTGACACCACCTATCCACTAAAACACAATATTTTCATTGGCAAAAAAGAAAAAAGAAAAAAAAACAGTTTGCCAACAAAGGAAGACAATGGCTTCTTTTGGGTGTGATTCTTTTAGCTAGAGGTTATTATTTTATTGGAATGCATTAACTCAAAAAATTTAAACATTTACAGATAAAATCTTTAGTAATTATAATATACTATGAGTTACAGTAAAAATATATGTAATAGAATTATGTAAGGAAGAAATGTAGTATATTGAGAGAGAAGATACTATTTCAAACCCAGCACTGTTGTTATTTAATGACTGGACATGGGAAGCTCGTTGAGGATCTTGTTCTCATGTATTTACAGATATAAGGCTTGAAATAATCTGCCTGATGTGCATCTTAACAGCTGAAAAATCCAATTCAAAAACATCTGTAAGTCTTATATTGCCTTATTCATCTTAACTCATTATCTAGAAGTAGTTAATGAAAGTAACACAGCACTGGTGCAGTTATAGGCCCACCAACACTTCAGTGTGTGCCTAGAGATTGTAACAGGAACACATGTGTGATTATGTCATCAATGATACACAGAGGTGTATCAAGAAGTGGGCATGTAAAGATGTCAACAGGAGATAGAAAAGATTTAATAAATAAGTTTTCATCTGAGATTATCGTAGTGAAGAAAATAGCATCTTTGGGAGGGGGACCTAAAAAATTGGCATTTTTTGCGTGACTATCAGAAAATGTGTCACTTTATCTTGAGCCATTTATGCTCCTTTGAAAAGAACTTATCTGACTCACAAAACATAAAAATATATATTGATAAAACACTAGGTACCATGTGATATTTTGACACACATTTACATAGGGTAATGTTAAAGACATGGCAAACATATCCACCTCTTCCATTATTCATTATTTATTCATGGTGAAAGCATTCTAAATTTTTCCTGTACCTTTATGAGATCTAGGGTATATAGTTGTAATCTGATGTGACTCCGGGTACAGTGGCTCACCAGAACTCCCAGCTTCCACCTAACAGTGATGGGTACCCACCTACTGCCCACCTCCCCCATCTCTCCCTCCCTCCTACTCTTTCAGCCCCTAGCAACCACAGCTACTCTCAAATTCTGTGAAACCAGCTTTTCTATGTTCATAAAAATAAGTGATATCACATGGTCCTTGTCTCTCTGTGCTCAGATTATCTGCTTAACCTAATGATCTCTAGTTACATCCCTGTTGCTGCAAAGGACAGACATTCACTGTCTGTGTGGCTGAGTAGTGCTGTGTTGTGTACGTGCACCATTTCTCTGTGCCCACTCATCAGCTGTTGGACATTGCAGCCTCAGATTTGTGCTACAATGGGGATCCCAAGGCAATCGAAGTAACCTCCTGGTTTTCAGGTATTTGTGCGTTCCAATCACTCACACTTTTATACTTCATTATACACAATATATGCCAATACACCATATCCACTATCAGATCTAAACTCCATAAAAGAAGAATCCAAATCTTTGCATCTTTTACAGCATTAGGCACCATGTCAGAGACTTTCCAAGTAGCAGATTGTTAATAAGTATCTTTTTCTTTAATGAATTAATGGATATATGGCTAAAATCAGCCATTTAGGGTGTTTCTGAAAAAAAAATCTAGGCACTCATCAGAAAGGCTTCCTTGTATTTTTGTTCTTTTAGGTATGAAAACTTCAACTCACTGTTTCTCGGGCAAGAACAGGAGCTCACATCATAAATCCCACCATAAATTGTGTATGCATAAAAACACACGTATTAAGTGAACATTAAGCATCATGTTTTTAGGCAAATTTCAAATCAGTAAATAAAATAATTAAACACTGTTTCTATCTTTCATAAAATGCTTAAAAAGTCAACAAGAATTTTAAACTTCTGATATTCATCTTTTTTAGATTATTTTTTGGTTTTGCTACCGTTCTCATACACAAGAGAAAGATAAAATACAAAAAATCAATGTAGCAGAATTCAATTTTTTATATTTAAGCTAGAAAGAGAAAGAAGGAAGGATGAGTGAAAGGAAGGACAGAAAGAGGGCAGGCAGGAGAGTGGCCATGGGACAGACAGGAGAGAGACAGAGACAGATGGCAGACTAGATTGAAGATCGACAACAGGTGAGAAGAGACACCAAAAGAGAGAGACACCTTCTAAGGGTAGTGACAACCCGCCTTAATTTTAATTCTACATCAGAAATTTTTTTAAAGTAATTTTCAAACTTGACTCATCTGCATGTTAATGAAAAAAGATTTCACTTCTAACGGTGTCTATTACACACTGAGTATGACCTAACTCTCTGCTATTTTAGAAATAGTCATTAGAATTTAATATTGCTGTCTGTTGCATCCCAGTCTGAATATTTTAATACATAGAAGGAAATAACTCTGCAAGAGAAAATGCTTGAAAACGTTGTATTTAATTAATACCCAAGGGAAGACATGAAAAAAATGTGGGTGCCACGTCCTAATTTTAAACACTGTTTACAGGACTTATTTATATGTACCGCTCCAGCTCCCCACTCAGTGGCTTGATTTTGGCAGAGTAGTTCTGTGCAGAACAGATCTGTGGCCTTTGGAATCCAGTGTGAGTGATAGGATACAAGAAAAAAAAATGTGTATAGGAAGCAGCTGAGTTTTAACACAGTGAACTCTAAGGCTTACTGCAGACCCTTGGGTCCAAACACCCACTCTTACGCCGGCATGTGCACAGGGCACAATGAGCGTATTACACTAGCATATCAGCTTTGCGCACTCTTGCGAGGAATAAGTGGTTACTGCCCTATTGTCTAGATGAGCTTCCTCGGGATATTTTTAGTCAAACGTATCTGAAAAGAGTGCCTCCTAAATGTTTTTTTCTAATGAAGGTACTTTTATTGGTTGATTAAAAAAATGAAAAAAAATCTGAAGATTAAAGGACTCTTTCTCCTTCAATCCTCCTACATGGCTTGAAAGATCAGCTCATATAATTTGATGCGTAATGAGTAACTGTAACCTTCTGCTTGCTCGAGGAAGACGCCCCTGACCCAAAGCGCACGGATGATTCAGTACAGGCGTGTAAGCGCGTGGGAAGGAGCCAGCCCGGAGCAGCAGGGTTAGGTTCCGGCACAATGTTGCCTCATTTGGTATTCACGGCAGTTAAATGAGGTAAATTCTGCCCCAACTGACTCAGGGAAAACTCTGAAAGAAAGCTACTTGCCAATCAGCATCCTCAGTGAAGTCTCTCTGTACTCCGAGCCTGTCAAGCTTTTGCTTATGCAAAGCCTGCAAAACAGTATATTTCCATAGCTTGAAGCTTTCTGTTCGTGTAACTTATGGCAAGGCAAGGACATCAGCGCAGCAGGTAACCAGTTTTGTGCGGGCTGCTTATTGCACACGCGTTCCTGTAATATGTCTTGTTCCTTCTTTACACTTACCTGAGGACTATAACTTTTCTACTACTTCTCAGATTCTTTGTTTGGCTTGAATGTACTCCTTGCAAAGGTTATGTTGAAAGTTAATCCTCACTGCAGTGGTATTCAAATGCGTGGTGTTGGGAAGTGACGTCCTGAGTGCTTAGCCCTCTGGAGTGGTCAGGGCCTTAGGAAGGAGCCCACGGGTACTGGTTTAGGCCCACCTGGCTCCTCCTGTCTTCCACCATGAAGGCACCGAGACTGTGCCATCACTGAGGAACAAACCTTAGGCAGACACCGGAGCTACTGGCTCCTTGACTGGAAACTTCTTAGCTTGCAGAGCTGTAAGGAGCTGTCTACCGATTACCCCTCTGAGGCATTTTGTTAGAGGTCCACAAATGGAGTGACGCAGTCTTCTTTGTTCTGTGTCAGGCCCCAACCCTCACTTTTTGATGCAGCTCTGATTTTGTCCGCTCTTGGTTTTGTCTTCCTTCAAATCTCTTGAAGACATGGATAGAGAGATAATTTGAATAAAACCTCAAATAATGTTCTACAAGCGGAAGAGCTGCTGCAAGAGGTGATATGATTTAGAATGTTCCAGAAATGTTCACAGCCTGCGGTGCCACAGGAGGACTGAACAACCTTTGTAAGGTGGGGCCTAGAGGGAGACAGGTCAGTGGGAGGTGTGCTTAAGAAGGGGATATTGGGAAATCCCAACCCCTTCCCATCTCCTGCTCCCGGCTGCCATGATGTGAGCAGGCCTCTGCCCCACACTCATGATGTGCCCCTCGCCGTGGGCCCACAACAACAGGACCAAGTGATCATGGACAAAATCTCTGAAACAATGATCTGAAATAAACCTTCAAGTTGCTCTTCTCAGGAATTCTGTCACAATGGCAGGAAGCTGGCTGACACAGGTGAGGGCCTGAAGATTCCTTTTAAAGTCAGAGCTCAGTTGGATACCAAGAGCTGGGGGGATTTAGAACTAGGTGCTGTCTCAGGACTGATGGGTTGACTGCTTTGTTCTTCCCTTGGCACAGGTAGCACACAGCAGGTATAAGGCCACCCCTCGTGTTATTTTATACTACATGGAATGATTTGCAACACCAGATCAAGTCAGAGGTGGTAAAATTGGACCGCGTAACAATGGTTTGATAGTCAATTATTCAGTCTGTGGACAGCCTGTACTTCTTGCCCTTTTCACGGAGACAGACAAACACAAGGACAGTCTAGGTCATCTGCCGCGCTCTGAGCATCAGGTCTGGTGGACGGGATCCGTGGGCCTTTGCCAACATGTTCTGTGACAGCATAAGGACCCAGGTGAGGTACCATCTGCACTCTGAGACCTGGAATCCTCACCGGAATTACCAGCCAATGCCAAAACCAGGGACAGCCTAAGTCTCGTGTGTATAGTGACAAAACGTTTTACACAAAAATCTGACGGGCCCAGCTATACATATAGAACAAAAGCAGACAGAACATTTCAAATCAGGATTGTCCTATAAAATGGGACATATATCCCAGGCTAAAGCTCTGTGATCTACTGGGTACCACAAAAATCATGAGAGAAAGTAAAATCTGGGTTCCTTTGTCTTAAAATTTAAAAATGAGTTAATAAAATGATCTTAAATTGCCTCAAGTATTTTAACTCTGAGCATAGAGTGCTTACACACTTCTCACTACATCAGCTTATAGTATATATCACAGGAGGACATTTTGCACAGATTTTTACTTGTATTATACAATGATACTTTAAAAAATAAAATAATCCTTGTTTTTAATATTCAAGTGAAATCAGTGACTGTTGCAGCAGTAATGACAATAATGGCGACAACAGCTGCAGTAATGATAATAGTAAAACATGTGATTAGCAACTGAGAACACTCTGCATAAGTTGTCCTTAGGTGAGACAATGCATGGGTAGGCCTTCGACATACATTGACTCTGAGTTCTTTGAATAGTCCATGATGAATGCAAGCTTAACTACACTTTGCAAATGAGCAAATTTAAGACCAGCGTAACATTGCTAAAATAAAATAAAAGTTACAATGCTTTAAAAAAAATATGCAGAGCCTAATTTTAATCAGATTCTATCTATAGAAAGAATGCAGCCAGGTATACCGGCACATACCTGGAATCCCAGCACTCTGGGAGGTTGACACAGAATGATCAGAGGTTCTAGCTCAGCCTGGGCTATTTAGCAACTTAAAGAGGGACTGTTTCAAACTTTAAAAAAAAAAAAAGGAAAAGAAAAGAAAAGAAAGAAAAAGATTATGCCATTTACCAAAATTCTATGTAAGAAATGAAGCTCGTTAGAAGAGTCCCTGAAAGAAACCATGCTCCAACATTTCTGGTGGACAAAGCAAACACAACAACCGCTCCGGGTGTGAAATCCCAAAATGGTAGCCATTGTTGTGTCTTTTCACCCACCTTCAGGAACACTGTCAAAAGTCAAGTACGTGAGCATGAAAGAACTAATTGAGTCAACTGTGAATATGCATTCATTTGGGGGGGGGGGGTGGCTGGATTTCTCTAATTATATAATTAGATTGTATAAAAACAAACAAAAGGATTGTGAAACCTAAGGCCCACTTAACACTGGAGGACACTACTTCTTAGTGAAAGAGAATTAAAGCACAAGACAGGTTTGAACCCAGATGTCTTCCATCGGTATTGCTTAATCGGGAACATGGACAGGCATATCTGAAGCACTGAACAGAACACAGTGTTTTTCATTTTTTGAAGAGGAAATTATGACTATGGAAAAGTATTTATGGACTTTCCTTTTATTTTTGCAAGAATCTGATCCACTTTATTTCTTTACCAGGTCTTAAAGTACCTGTAATTGTATTAGTAACAATTCATGATTTCTTTTTGACAAAAGACAATTTGACTGATGAAAAAGCAGGTTGGTGCACTTAAATATGTAGCTGTTACCATGGAAACAGTGCTACTTTGACTCAGAGCGCTATCTTGTTTTAAGGAGAGCAGCCTGTTGTTATGGCGATGGAAACTTGAGCAATTTTCCCCACGGAAGACCTAACAGGAGAGAGAAGAGCTGCCAGTTACCAGTCTATATAAACACAAGGCTGTGCACCTCTGATACATGCGGAAATCGTGGGCACATTCTAGGCTCATTAGGAAAAGCTAACGCCCTGTGTTCCTTCCTCGTTTTATTTTTAGCTACTGTATAATAAATAATTATAATGTGAATTATGCTTGAAATTGTATTCACTGAAGGCATCACATTTAAATCGTCGTTTCTATAGCAACCACATACGATGTTCTTGGAAGACTTTAATATAAAATATGTGTGGGGAACCACAAGAATCAGCTTGTCACTGGCTTCATGAGCTGATGAGATGATGGTTTATGATGACAGCCAAAATTTACAGAGTCCTTGCTGTATGTCCAGACACAAATTTACATTATTTTCTGATTTTCACACATTGGATTTGTTTAATATTTCTGTGGGGTGTGGGGACATTATTAGAATCTCAATCTCACAGGAAAAGAAAACAATAAAGCACAGGGTAGTTAACTAATTTGTCCAAAATCATATAAAAGAGGGCCAGAGACCAGAACAAAACCTGGGAAGGTCATTCTTCTATTGTCATTATGTCCTTATGCTCACAGTTCCTCAATTTCAAACATCATAGCTTTTATTTACTTGACTGCTAATATTAAATCTCAACCGTAACTCAAAGTTTTCCCCAAACAAGTCTAAGTTTCAGCAAGAAATTGACAGCATCGACTTGAACTTAATTGAACCAAATATACATATAGCATCTCTTCTCAGTTATGACCCTAATGTGGTGGTATATCCAATGTTAAAATTAGTTGATATTGGAAGAATTTGGGGTGATTTCTGTAAATGTGAAAGCCATGTCTAGAGTGAAGAGAATAGTAATCCTGAGGGATTATTTTGAATATATTTATAAGTCGGAAATGTATATGCAAATATGAAAATAGCAACTAAAAGATTGGACTTTAATTAGAATTGCAAAATATATCATTTCAGGAACTTGTGCCTTTGCATCAGAAATGTTCAGCTTTCTAAACCAAAGACATTACTGTTACAGTTTTTACATTGCAGACAAATCATGAATTCATCTCTTTTCTGTCTCTTGGCAATGATTATGTAAGTATTTCAGTAACACAAATTGTTCATCCATTTTGTGCTATTGAAAAAACTTGGTTGCTAAGAGAAAAAAATGTTTATATATATATATATATATGGAGTTTCTAAAAAGATAGAGGTTGACCTGATAAAGGATATAAATACAAAGTTATCACAATAATGATCATCCTCACTGCAGTGGTATTAAAATTTTTTTTTTGCTTTGTACCGGAAATAGGGCAAGAATGTTCCTGTCACCACATTGTCACTGTTGCCCTCGGGTTCCCAGCCAGCAAACTAAGACACCAAGAAATGGGCCACAGAGGCTTCACAACCATTCCTTCAGATTCACGTGCAGAGAACTTAATCATTGATATGAAGATGCTCTTAAATGAGGAGCACGGCAAACAGCAGTTTGCTTAAATGCCAACATGAATTGGTCCCTCAGCTCCTGGCTTTCCCAAGCCAGTGCCTCAGTCCACTTGTCCATGCACTCCTGCTTAGGTAGAGGCCACAATTCTACACCTTCTCCCCACAATGCAATTGTACTTCAGTTCCTGAGTGTTCCCCCAACTTTTCAGCCCTCTTTCCATGTTCATGTTTAGCTTCCTATTCGTACCTGTTCAGATCCGGTCACTGGTATAATGTGTGCAGCTTCACCTTGTGCAACTAATAGGAAGTTGGCTGTATGGATCTGGGTCTCGGGAGGAGGCAAAGACGGAGACAGAAACTATTGTGTGTGTGTGTGTGTGTGTGTGTGTGTGTGTGTGTGTGCGTGTGTGTGCGTGTGTGTGCGCGCATAATTTTCTGCTGTTCTAATAGTGACTGCCATTATTGGATTCTTTATTAGCATGAAGTTCAACATCTAGAAATCAGTTTTTAAGGTAGAATTTATCCCTATTGAAGCCTTAGGAGAGAAAACAGCCCACCCAAAATAATTTCATTTGTCAGTGAGTAAATGAAGCTCAGCAGATGTGACTCCAAGTCACATAAAAACGTTAAAAATACTCCACATTTCACTAGATCAAAATCCCACTAAAAATCCTTAAGTAGTTTCAGAGTAGAATTCTTCTCCAAGGGAGAGAATGTTTTGCCTAAAAGAATTCACTATCATCTTAATAACTATGTGTTTATTTTTTATTTGTCCATAAGGCAACCAGAATATTTCAATGTTTATAAGACTTACTTTTCCTTGATACATAATTTTTCTTAAATTGCCTTCTTTTACATCCATCAAAATCTTCTTACGTCTTTTCCCATAATGTCTCTCATAGGACATTTACCCAACTCTTGGCTGCATTTGCTCTTGCACCATCTCCTTCTCTCTCTCTCTCTCTCTCTCTCTCTCTCTCTCTCTCTCTCTGTGTGTGTGTGTGTGTGTGTGTGTGTGTGTGTACTCATTTGTTTTCTTTTTTTACTCTCTTGTCTTCTCCTTCTCTCCCCCAACTCCCCGCTACTAGAAATTGAACCGAGACCCTTGACACTAAGCTACATCTCTAGCGCATCTGTTTTTCTTCTTTATATGAGATAGGGTCTCACTAAATTGCCCAGGCTGGGTTTGAGCTGGCAATTCTCGTGCCTTAACCTCCCAAAGTGCTGGAACTACAGAACTAGGTCACCAGACATGTCTTCCCTCTTTTTTATGGCCAATTTTTTGGTACTCATTTGTTTTTGTTTTGTTTTAGTTTGTCTTGTTTTATTTATTGAGATAGAGTCTTGCTCTGTAGTCTAGGCTGGTCCTGAACTCACTATGTATTTCACGTTGGCCTTGAACTCACAGCAATCCTCCTGTCTCAACCTCCCAAGTGCTGGGACTACAGGCATGCATCACCAGCTTATGTGATACTAGGGCCTCAAACCCAGGGCCCTATGCTTGTTAGGTGAGTACTTTAACCAATGAGCAATGTCTGCAGCCCATCATTTCCTTTCTTTTTACTTTTTATATTCTTTTTCTTCTGTTTCTGTCCTCCCTCTCTTTTTTTTCTGGTACTGGGAATTGAACCCAGAGCCTTCACACTGCGCTACATCCCCAGCCCATTATTATTGTTCATCTGAGAAAGGGTCTTACTAAGTTCCCACGCTGGTCTTGAACTTGCAGTTGTCCGACCTCAGCCTCCCAGAATGCTAGGGTTACAGACACGTGCTCTCAATCCTGACTAACGTTGCTTTCCTCTTCTCTCCCTCTCCCCCCTTCTCTTTTCCTCCCTCTCTTCCTCTCCCAAAAAAAAACAGAACGTGCCGTGTAGTTACATACAGTCTCCTCATAAAGAGCCCTCTTCCCTTATTCCTCCACTTCATTGTGAGCATGTGGTTCCCAATTGTGTTTAGGTAAACACAAGGAGCAACTTTTTAAATATATTTATCCTATGATGACAGCCTCTGTGTATTTCTGTCTTAGTTACCATTTCGTTGCTGGGACAGACTATACAACATCCACAATTTAAGGGAAGAAAGATTTATTTTAGCTCACAGTTTTGGAAGGTCACAGCCATACATAGATGGCCACGAATGGTTGAGCACACACGACAGGGACACAGCCTGAGAGCTCTTCGCAGCACAGGAGGTGAGAGGCCAGAGGGGAAAAGGGCAGAACCAGCACAAGCTTCCTTGTCAAGCTCCACGCACCTGCCCCTTCCAGCCACTCCCACCCTCAACTGCACCCAGTACACATAGACAACCCACAACATCTGAATACATGAGGCTAGGGGATAGTCCCGGTTAAACTACACCCATTATGTTTAATTAAAAAAAAATCATACGCAACCATCTTAGAAAAGATAATTTACAATGATTCCTCTAATCATTCTCTAAACAGTTGCTTGAATTTGTAGTGGGGATTTGCTAGCTGACAAAGAAACACAAATCCACAGGTGAAATTATCCTGGCTAGTCTTAATTTTCAACTAAGAGACTTCTGAAGTGGCAATTGAGAATTGGGTTGTAGGGACACAAACACCAAGTGCACAGCAGGGTGTCACAGAGGCTCTGAAGGTGAGGACATGATCTTAGGGAATCACCTGGTCCCTGTCCCGTTTCTCTACGGTTTTTCCCTGAACTGTTTCCTCGGTGGCGTGAGCTCAGCATTTTTCCTCCTCTGTGCTCTTCCGTTCCCACGCCTCGGAGACAGCCTGCCATGCACGGAATCCCCCAAACCAGGAGCCAGAACACCTCTTTGTATACACCTGTCATTGGGTGATAGTAATAAGGAAATTGACTGAGATACAAGTCAAGACTGAATCTTTTTCTTTTTCATTTAAACAAGGTAGACTCCGCAAAAATAGAAAAGACAAGGGCTTTTCGTGGAGCAGAATGACATGAGCCAAGTACAAAGGCAGAACACAGTCTGGGACCTCCGGGAGGGCACCAGGAGGGAAGGTGGGAGGCAAGAAAGAGAGGAGGCAGGGAGGAGCTAGGAAGGACAGTGTGTACCTATCGGGCAGCCAAAGAAGCCAGAAGTAGAGAGATGTGACTAGCAGAAAAAAAAGATTCAGGATTGGTAAGAAAGAAAGACATCTGCTCCACAATGAACAAGAAGGCAGAGACTTGAGGCAGGCAGGAGATGTTTCTCTGCAGGCAAAGGAAAGAGTCACTGCCTTCTCAAGGCATAATGCATCCCATAGCTGGAAGGTTTTGTTTGTTTGTTTGTTTGTTTGTTTTGTTCCCCCCCCCCATATTATTGATATGTACAAGTGCATAATTTAAGGTTTACAATGAAGTTGAACATTTTGTGCACATACATTTCTTGTCAAAGTGACAAGGACTTTCCCGCACTCCTTTTGTCCCTCCCCCTACCCTCCCACCCCTCCCTTCACCCCCCCCATCCCCCTCTATCCCTTTGTCTTTCGTTTAAAGTTCCATGAGATAGTTGTGATCTGGGTCTTTCATGTCAGAGAGACCATCCGATGTTTCACCTTTTGCTTCTGACTCACTTCACTAAGCATGATATTCTCAAGTATCTTCTATTTGCCTGTGAAAACCTCCACACTGTTGGACCTTACAGATGCATAGTATTCCATTGTGTATAAGTACCACAGTTTGTGTATCCACTGGTCTGTTGATGGGTATTTTGGTGACTTCCATATTCTAGCTATTATTAGTTGTGCTGCTATGAACATGGGTATGCATATATCTCTGTTATATGTTGTTCTGGCCTCTTTTGGATATATTCCCAGGAAGGATGTCGCCAGATCAAAGGGGATATTTATTTCTAGTCTTTTGAGAGCTCTCCATACTGCTTTCCAGAGTGATTGTACGAATTCACATTCCCACCAGCAGTGCAGGAGGGTTCCTTTCTCCCCACAGCCTCACCAGCGCTGATTGCTATTTGATTTGTTGATATAAGCCATTCTTTCTGGAGTGAGATGGTATCTTAGCATTGTTTTGATTTGCATTTCTCTTATGGCTAGAGATGTTGGGCATCTTTTCATGTATCTTTTGGCCCTTTGTACTTCTTCATGAGTGAACTGCCTCTTCATTTCATTTGCCCATTTTTCAATAGGGTCCTTTATTTTGGTGGGCTTAATTTCCTTTAGCTCCCTGTGTATTCTAGTTATGAGTTTCTTATCTGAGGTGTTGGTGGTGAATATTTTTTCCCAGTCTGTTGGTTCTTCATTTACAATGTTGACAGTTTCCTTTGCTGTGCAGAAACTTTGTAATTTGACAAAATCCCATCTGTTGATAATGGTTATAATTTCTTTTACTCTTGGTGTCTTGTCAAAATATCTTTGCCTACCCCTATGTCTTTTAGAAATTTGCCTACTTTGTCTTCCAGAAGGTTTAGTGTTTCATTTTTAATGTCTAGGTCTTTAATCCATTTTGATTTGATTTTGGTGCATGGTGGTAGGTGTGTGACTAGATTCATTCTTCTGCATGTGGCTGTCCAGTTTTCCCAGCACCATTTGTTGAACAGGCTGTCCTTTTTCCATTGTATGGATTTGGCCCCTGGAAGTTTCAAATTCATTCACATTAGATGATTCACATGTTAGCAGCGTCTATTATGACTTATTATAAGTGCTTGATTTTGTGCAGGAAGTGCTTTGTGTCCCAGACTCTAACCAGCAGGAAGAACAGGAAACAGTCTGCCAAGCTTGTCGCTAGACTCTGTACTGAAACACTGTGCTTGCTCCATGCGTGGTGGTAATTAAAGAGTGATTACGTGGCTTCGGGGGAGGGCATGTTTCCCCTTCCCCATGCCTCTTATTTACTGCCCCCCACCCTCTTAAGGGAGAAACTTGACACGTGACATCCAGTGCCCTCCTCTGTCTTTTTCCACTGGACTCTGTCCAGAGTACATTTAGGGAGAGTGACTCCTTCCTAATTCTAGACTTAAATCAGTGTGTCCTCATTTAATGAATTTCAATTTAGCAGAAATAAAATAGCATTGTCTCTACCTGCCAAATCCCCATCCTATTTCACATTTTATTCAGAGTTGGGAAAAAGAAGCTGGCATTATTTCTTTTTCCCTCTTTCAAATTCTGCCATGCATATAATCCAGCAAAGCAATTAGAAGGCAGTTTAGAACTGGGGTTGGTAGTGCACAATCCCAGCACTCTGGGAGCTTGATGCTGGAGCATCTCAAGTTCAAGCCCAGTCGGGGCAACTTAGCAGCAAAAGGAGATTCCATTTTTTTAAAAATGCTGGGGGTGTTTCTCAGTGTGAAGACCCTGGGTCCAATCTTCACTACCACCAAAAAAAGAAGAGAATGCAACTTTGTTTAGTGTATTCATAGAAACACTTATATATGATTAGAGCCCATCGGAAAATCCTTATCAAGTCTTTTTCTTACTTGGCATCTCAACTCAAAAATTTACACTTTGCTGTAGCTGAAGGTGCTACTCAGTGGTAGGGGTGTTCTGGCCTAGAATTTGTAAGGTCCTAGCTTTGATTTCCAGCCTTACGCGCGCACACACACACACACACACACACACACACACACACACCACTTAATTTTGTATAACTTTACATTGATAAAAGTAATCCCTTCTTTAGGTACTAACATCAGAGGTATTACAATGAGATCTGAGTTGGAATTATCTTCCACCACTGGTTATTAACATCAGAACTTAGTTTAGGTTATTTCAGTCTTAGTATATCATATAAATAAAATTATAGATAAGAAAAGATCAATTTGTTTTTAAAATAAAAGTATTTATAAACAAGCTTTGGCCATGATAAAGCACTATGCAAATATGACATAAAAGTGTAAGGGCTGATGTATGACCCCCCCCTCCATCTTATTAAATTAAGTAAGGCCAATATCTTGATTAAGTTGGCAATGCCTTCCCAGAAAGTCTTCTTGTTCCCTTTAGAACAATTTTAGTCTCCCCAAGTGGTGAGCTTCAAACTCCACTAAAGGAAGAGACTGTTACAGGGAAAAGGTTTGCCTTTCCTCTTGAGGCCTGAGATGGAGACTTGCATTCAGGCAGTTTGTCCAGGAGGAATTCCCACAGAGCAAGAATGAAACAAGATCAAAGTTAGTGAGAGCCACTGAGGGCCCTGCTGAGGGCGGGACCTGGACCATCCAGAACCCCTGTCAGGCGTATCATCTCAGGGGCCCTGGGGAGACATGCCGCTCCTGGGCTCCTCTCCCTGAGAACTACCCTCAGCCAAGCTCACCCAGCCACATGACCGGAAGTGAAAGACAGGAAGGACCTGGAGCGGAGGCCCTGGAGCAGGTAACGGCCTCAGGCCGCCAGGGAGCTGCCTCCTCCAAGCAGAGCGGAAATCAGAGGTGAAGCCGAGACACGGTGAGACAGAGCCACGCACGAACTCTGACTGCCATTTTTGTCCCACGATCTCATGCAACAGACAGTTATTTCAGCATATAACCTAGGAAATTTTCATAAGCGTAATATAAAAACTTAGAACATATAAAAAGAAAACCAAAAATAGTGTATTGGTAAAAATCAGTTATAAACTAGCCTACATGGCTGTTTCCGTCATAGTTATTCTTTTTTGAAAACCTGTACTGAGTGTCTCATTTATTTATATTATATACAGGTACTAGAGACAAAATAAGTAATTTTGAAATCTGAACTATGAGGGAAAATCATTTATAGTTGAGAAAAACTGTCATTTTTTTTTTCCTGCTAATGAGACCGCTCCAGCTAGATGTGGGCAGTGCGGAGTTCGCCAGCCTCCTTCAGACACAGAAGGTGGGACCGTCCAGTCCTCACTACACTGCCGCATTGATTTTTCTAAATCTCTCGTCTGGTTAATTAACTTCCCTCCTTAAAATCGCTGCGCCTGGCTCCTGCTTTAACTCCACATCCCCTCAACACCAGGGATCACTCAGCTTCCCGCTACAGTAACAAACATGTGAGTTAATCAGCTTCAAAAGGAAAAGGGTTGACTTGCGCTCCCGGTTTTGGACATTGTTTCAATCCACGGTGCGTTGACCCTGTCCTTTTATGGTTGGGACAAGACAGCACATCATGACGGACATGTGTGTCTGCTCAGGAGAAGTCCCTTCAACTTGTGACCAAGAAGGAAAATTAAAAAGACAAAGGGACCGGCACCCTCAGCTCTCTTTCAAGACAGGTTTCTAAAGATCTGGCTTCTTCCCGTGAGCTCCACTGCCCGCAGCCTCCACACCTCCCAACAGCACCTAGCTCGGAACAAGTTAATGCACGCGCCTTTGAGATTTATCCCAGATCTACACTACCGCACTTGGCCTTAACTTGCTCCTCCCACATTGTTAATTTAGGGAACTAGCCCTTTCAACGAGTGCTTGCTTTCCCTTCTGACTGCAATCTGCCTCATCCTTCAGCTTCACCACAAACCTTATCCTCAAGGCTTGCCCTGACCCCAGGAAGTGGGCGCCCTCCTGGGCGCTCATGCTTCCGTTGCAAACACTTGCAAGAACACTTCTCAGCCCAGCAACCTCCCTGACGATGAACTGCAGTTCTCACACCAGCCTCAGTACTGACTCACTCCTTGGTTGGAACGGAATCCCACTCAGGAAGCCAGGGACCTATTTCTGTTCACTGCGTCAGGCAAACGATATGAAATACCAGCCTTCAAACTTCTAATCTAAAACATAGTCACCTTGAAGCTAAAAATGAATTGTTAGAAATGTGGTCCCACCTTCATAAAATATGTCATTCACTCCAGCAAAAACATGAATTGCTGTCACTGTATGAGGAGAAACTACAAAAAAGAGTGAAATCTTAAATTAGCAAAGTTGAGATGGTAACCATGGCAGATAGTGTGGGCAGAACTGGGTGCAGGACCCCACAATGCCCGCAAGCGGGGGAAGTATTGGGCTTTATGGGGTTTCTTGTTATTTTTCTTTATTCATCCATTGCAAGCTTGTTCTCAGTGTTCTCTTTGTG
The DNA here is from genome assembly GCA_004027205.1 of Ctenodactylus gundi. Taxonomy (NCBI): domain Eukaryota; kingdom Metazoa; phylum Chordata; class Mammalia; order Rodentia; family Ctenodactylidae; genus Ctenodactylus; species Ctenodactylus gundi. The sequence goes on along the minus strand of PVKB01002212.1, from coordinate 183,437 downwards.
AAGCACACCATTAAATATTCATGGAGACAGCTCGGGGGTGAGAAGGAGAAGGAGAGACAGAAAAATGGGAGAACAGAAATAGCTTCCTGGCTCTCTGAGGCATGGAAGAACATTGGATCCTAGATCAGGCAGGAACGTCATAGGAGAGGACAGAAGAGTCACCTTACCTGGAGGGACATCACGGTGACACACGGAAGAGAAAATCAGTGCCATTACAAAGGGAAGCGATAAATACTTGAAATCTGAATACAGACATTGATATTTGGTCTGATTAATGACAAGTGCCCAACAGTCAAGAACTATGAAGCCTGGAATCAACATAGTTACTGTGCAACTTGGGTTTTAGAAAAAACAGAAGAAGAAAGACAAAATACATTTATCAGAGCTTAGTAATCTAATCATGAGGTAGAAGGAACTGGAATGACATAGCAGAAAGTAATAGAAAAGATACGAAATAGAAAAAGTAATAAGTAATAGAAAAAAAGGACTATGAACAGATCATGCTGGTTGGCTTTTAAAAGTTGTGTGAGAAAAGTTATAGAGCATCTTAATGAAGAACAAGGCCTTCGTGTACAGGAAGTAGAAATAGATTTGGGAAATCCCAGCAAGAATGGCATCGTTAGGAGACAAGTCAGGCAAGGGGAGAGGACCCATGCTGAGACCTCATGGATCTATTTTCATAGGCTGAACTTCTGAGCTTTTGTTTGAAGATGATATAGAACAAATAAAGATCATGATCCATCTGGAAGATGAGCTGCATGGACCACGCATGGGAACAAATAGATAATTTTAATTCTTGTCCTTACTCTCATAATTATTTATTTGTCCAGGGATAATTATTATTTTCACTTGGGAAACTAATTCCAATAATTCTGTTATCAGCATCCAAACATCACTAGCCAACCTCTGGAAATATTTAAAATGATAGACAAATAATAAACCGTGATTGGCCCCTGAGAGGTTATGTCACAGAAAGTTCCATCACTCTGGCCTCTGAATTTCATATGAGTAAGGCTGAAACAATGACAGTGCCTGATTTAACAGAAAATAGATTATTTTTCTTGTCCTCTGCCTGTGACATCCAGAACTACTTGAAGCTGGGAGTCTCAGACAAGGTCAGGTGAGTCTCTACTCCACCCTGTATTTGTAAAAGGTGAGATATGGCACAGCACTTGAGTACGTGTCTGTGTGGTAGGAGGTAGCAGTCAGGCTGAAACCCACAGCGTTCTTAAACAGCAGATTGGAAAAATTCCCTTCCCCAAAACCTTAAGAGAGTTATTACCTTGACAGCTAATATGTGACTCTCAGGCTGAATTCTTCAGACAACTTTGCTTGTCACCCAATCTGTGAAATATTGAGTTGGGAGTGTGGGAGGCATGTGAAAACGGAAAACTACTCAGTACACCTTCCCCGTACACCTTCCCCAGCCGTCACCCTCCTCTGCTGCTGAGTCTCAGGACTCAGAGAGTCACTGGCATGGCTTGTTGGGAAGCTGACCCAGATAAGGACTGCCCAATGAAAAGTTAACTTCTGGGTAGGCAAGAGCAAAGAAAACTAGCCCAATAGATAGGTAGGTAGATAGATAGATAGATAGATAGATAGATAGATAGATAGATAGATAGATAGACAGACAGTCAAATAAGTGGCAAATACCTGAAGAAGAGTCATATACCCAGTCGCCTGACCCTGGGCTAAAAAACAGAATCATCATAGAACAAATGAGCTTTTTTTTTTTTTTTCTTCCTTCATGTTCTCCCGCGTCTTGCCTACAATCTGGGGGCAGGATCTCCCAGAATTATACACACTTCACAAAATACACACTGTTCCTTCTCAGCAGTCACGGATATTTGCTGCAGGAGTAGCCCTGGCTTGCAAATCTTCCTCAAGCTGTGCAGCTGACAAGCTGAAGGATCCTGCTAATATCTGGCCCAATCCCCTGCCTCTAATACCTGCAGAATGCTGCCTGACGCCTCTACAGACTCCAGAACGCTAAGCTTCTCCCTCCAAGAGCATTTCTGGCATAGCCACCATGAAAACAAATTGAGCTCAATTCTTTTCTTCCTAAATAATTCTAAGGATAACCTCTCCTTCACAGCGCCTCATGTCAGGCATTGACTAGAGCCCCTTCTGGTGCCAGATCGATATTAGCCTTTAGTGTAGCGCCATCAGTAATGGAAGCACAGGTGGCACTTTTTCCTTCCAGTCTGCCCTGTGCGTCCTTGTAGGGCAGCCACCATGGCCCAGCTGGGAAGGTCACACACAGTTCACTCACAATGCCACCGCCTGTGGACAGACTCCTACACCGTGCCTGCCAGGCAGAAAGGGAATTTTTTCTCTCTCCTTTCCTTGCTATGATATTTAAGATGTCCCCTCGTGAGAAAATGAACCCTGTATTATGAACTTGTGTTAGGGCAGAGTGCTAGATTTAAATGAAGCAGGATCCATCAGTCTTTCACTCACCCACCACACTGAAGCTCTGTTATTTATGATAAAAAGCTCCTGGTGTGATCAACCATCCTGTAGCAGGCTTCAAATTCCAGCACTCAGGGAGACTGAGGCCGAAGGATCATTAAGTTTGAGCTCTTCCTGGATAACTTATTGACTCAGCAAGACTTTGTCTCAGAAAAATAAAATAAAATAAAATGGACTGGAAATGTAGCTCAGTGTTTAGGTCCTGAGCTCAATCCTCAATACCACCACCACCTAAAATCCATAGCTATACAATTAGTAAATGAACTTCAATTCTTTAAAGAGCTGTCACTGAGTGGCTGGAGGGAGGAATAGAATTCAGGTCCCCAACACCACGTAAGTAGGGTGTGATGGTGCCCACCCACAATCCCACAAAACACCGGGGAGGCTGAGGCTTTCAGTTTTCTCTGTCTTCTGAGCAATGCTGACCTGTGCTGCCTTGCCCCACTGACTCACACAGCCTCTCAGTGGAACAGACATCATTCCTAGATGCAGTTGTGCCTATCTGTGTAAGGGGCCTTGGGCAGTTTGTTTCCTCCTGAGCCAGGCTGCTAGACTGAGGCAGAAGGAGAGCAACTGGAATCGGCTTGGGAGCTATACACGGGGCGAGAGTCACTTTTCTGTGTGTGGGAACTAGGGGTTGAGCCTAGAGCTTTTGAACTGAGCTGCCTCCCCAGCTCTTATTTTGTATTTGAGACAGGATCTTGCTCTTGGCCTAGCTAAGCCCAGACTTTCAATCCTCCTGTCAATCTCGTACTCCACGCCCAGTGCTAAGTCACTCTTTCTTCAACCACGAGGTGATGATAGATTGGTTAGCAACTGCCAATATCTAACCAAAGTTTGTAAACTTCAGCACTATGCTAAGAGAAGTAAGATGCATGGGTTGAGTAAGGAGACTGATGTCACCAAAAGCCATCGAAGGGAGCAGTTACCTGCCTCTGGAGCCAGGTGGCCCATGGGGCATCTGCCAACTTCCCAGCATCAAATTAGACATACAAATGGCTCTGTGGCACAACAGAATCAGTAAACACTTGAGCATACAGTACAGACGAGACACTGAGGGCCAGAAATCACCACTCTCATCTAGAGTTGGAAACACAGGAGAACACACAACTTCTGGAAGTAACCAAGACTCTCACAGGTGGGGGAACTCCTGCCTTGCTTACTTGGAACTCTTCATGTGTTACGGCATCAATTCAAACCAACTTTCAAGGTAGGAAAGCCATATACAAGTGAACTCTTTGGCTTGTCTATTTTGAGTCTTAAGAATAAACATAAGGGGTGAGGTGTAGCTTAGTGGCTGAAGCACTTACATAGCAAGCACAAGATCGTGAGTTCAATTCCCCAGCATTACATAAGCTGGGAGTAGCGCACACCTGTAACCTGAGTACTTGGGAGACTGAGGCAGGAGGATTGCCTTGTGTTTGAGGCCAGCCCGGGTTACATGGTGAGTTCAGGACCAGCTTGGACTGTACATAGAGTCAGGCTCTATCTCAAAATAATAAATAAATAAAAATAAAAACAAACTAAGATATCTCTTTCTGTCGGCCGCATTTTACAAAGAGGCAGTTAGAGTCACCATGACAAAATACAAGAACCAACTTACTCTCCTATGACCCAGAAGTAGCTCCTCCAGCCCCGTGGCTCAGAGCGACACACCTCTCCTAGGAAGGTTGCAAATCCTGAGCCTGGAATGTTTGCAGTAAACTACACTATTTTGAGTTAAAACGTTTTTTTGAGTCTTGAAGTGTCATTTTTTTTCAATAAATGCTGAAGTTTATACAGAAAATGGGAAATCCATAAACAACATCATTTTTCAGGGCACACCAAATGTCAAAGAGGCTTCATAGCAAGTGGTTTGCCAAGAATTATTTATTAAGGAAGTTATTTTATCTCTAGAGCTGAAGGAGAAGTGCTTCTCAACTGGCAAAAAAAAAAAAAAAACATTCGGAACAAATGATGACAGTCTGCACTGTTAACTTTCTACCTCTTGCCTAAGCACAAGTCACCGTAACAGTGGACCTGAACGGCTGCAGTCCCATAGGGTGTCCCCTGTGGCTCGCCTTTTTCTTTTGTGTAAAAGGGACATGACAAAATGGGACCACTTTAATATCACCTATGTAAGACAATTGAAATGTGATAGATCCCCACATCCACTTTAATATAGCTATTTTACACGAAAAGTATTACAATATCTTAAATATTCATACCGTTCTACTCTGGAGTCTTGATCAAGCTTTTACAAAACCAAGAGCGGGCATCAATTCAGGCCAGGAGCAGTCCTTCAGCCCTTGGCTTGCTCCAAGACACCTTTATTTAGGTGGCAGTCATTTTAAACTGTAGTCTATTTAAATGAGTGTCCGTGACATTAGCAAATTCTGTGCTTAGCACTGAGCCGGTACTTGAGGGGGAAAAAAGCCCTTAAAGCACTCAGGAGGCTGAGACAGGAGGATTGTCATGAGTCCTAGGCTGCCCTGGGTTACACGGTGAGTTCAGGATCAGCCTGAGCTACAGAATGAGACCCTGTCTCGAAACAACACAAAACAAAATCTACACTAGTTCCCACAGGATTTCCTTTCCTTTCTTCTTTTTCCCTTCCTTCTTTCTCCCTCCCTTCTGGGCTTACACCCTCCGTCCTTCCCTCCATCCCCTTTCCTTCTCTTCTTCCCCCCTTCCTTGCCCGTCCGTCCATCCCACCTACTCTCCTTCCATGAGACATGCACTCAGAAGATGGCTTCTGCCTCCTCAGCACTGTATGGCCAGTCCTGCTGATGTCTGCACTGTGAGCAACCCGCCTACTGTTGCACAGAGAACACACACACACACACACACACACACACACACACAGTTGTAATGGAGAGTAGGCCATGGAACAAATGGCAGTATCCTAACCAGAGCTTGGCAGGCCAGCCAGGACTCCCACGCCCACTCCAGGAGCCACGCGCCCCTTATTTACAGTACTCTGGACTTTTGCTGAGATCACCACACACTCTGGTTTATGTGCCTCTCCATCACTGGGCAGCTCAAGTGATGAGATATTTAGGTTAATTTTATAATCTAAACATCATTTTCATCCACTTCACAGTGATAACTTCTCCTAAAAGCCCAAGTGAGGAAAGAATAAATATGGTTCAATCCTAAATCCTCTGTGCTCACAAAGATTTCCAAGTAAATATTTGCACATTTCTTAATTTGATAGTAATGGCAGGAGTGCTGAGGGAGAGTGATTCTGAAAATGACATTTCAGGAAGTGATTTTGGCTACAGTAAACTGTAACTAAAGATCTACTCTGATTTCTCATTTTGGAATTTGAAAGCTCATAGAGCGCTAGGATAAAATTGAAATGTTTTGTTAATGTAAAATAAATAATAAAAATCCCTCATGTTCTAATAGTGCAAAAAAAAAACCCCACATCTCCCAAAATAATAGCACTCGGATGATAACTTCATCTGTGCATTGCCACTCCAACCTATTTCTGATGGTCATGATATAAATACATCTGTGATCTCACTGCTATTAGACTATAGTAAAAAGTTAGTATTAAAAACACGATTTTAAATTTTATAGAAAGAAAAGAATAAGAAAAAAAGATAAGGATGCTAGCAAGAGTGGAAATTTGGAGAGAAAAAAAGGAAGGTGTCTTAGTTACTCATTCATTGCTGTGACAGAATACCTGACATCTACAACTTAAGAAATATTTATTTAGCTCACAGTTTCAGAAGGTCCCACATAGCCCACTGGTGGGAGAAAGGGAAGACTCAGGGCAGGGAGAGAGGCTGGAGGACTGCTAACCCCATTGCCAATAGAAGCCAAGTGAAGCAGGAGCCAAGTACATGTCTGGAGTCCCCTCAAGGCCAGAGCTTTCCCAGGAAGAAGCTGTAACAATGTTTCTTCTTCTTTCCTTTAATTACTTCAAGCTTCCAGCCCCCCCCACCACTACCCCTGGTGCCCCTCCCTCTGCATTTCCTGGCCCACAAGTCAATAACAAACACTTGAAATCTCTCCCTTAGGCAACCCCCAGTCTCAAAAAAATTGACACATTCTTTCCAGGTCAATCTTTAAACACTGCCCCTTCTAGTAACAATTAGTTCCAAATACATGAGGATTTTGGGGGACACTCAAATCCAAACCATAGCAGAAGGAAAAGATAATGGTTCAATCAAAGAACGCCACAGTATTAAACAGTACAGAAAAAAAAAAGGAATTTATAACTGGAGAACAAGAATATAGTGGCTGGGATATCTGAGGATAAGCCACTGACTGAAAATTCCAATACACAAAAGTAAAACTGTCTCCTTAGGTTAGGCTTAGTGATCTTGACTGCAGGCACAGAAAATGAAGAAAAATGTAAGCAATCAGAGTTGCTTGCCGGGCAGGAGTCTGTATGGGACTCAGTTGCAGGACATAGAAAGGGACAGGAAGGCCCAGCATCTCTTGAAGGCCCTTGAGTTGAGTTCTGGGAAGAGCACTGACATGGGGCTCGCTGACAGGTTGCCCCAGGTCACATCTGCCACAGTAAGTGGCAGAATCAGTGATTTGTCTGCATAATCCTGACATCCAAGGCTGTTTGCTGTTGCACAGAGCAGGAAATGACGTGGAAAAATGTATGACATTCTCCCCTCTGTGCCTGCCTAGGAAGGAAACCGCAGGAATCAATCGTTTTTGAGTCACAGAATTCTAGAGTCAGAAAACTGGCACAAGCACTTGTGAAGTGGGTGGGAAAGGAGTCTGTGGAAAAAAAGGACAGCCAATAGCCCTGTGATGGGCTTGGTCCACCACCATCTCGGCACAACTGGAGGCCCAGCTCAAGGATAGCTGGTGTGCTGTGCTGAAAACCAGAATTAAGGTGGATCCACAAACTGAAAGGGGAGATTCTCAGCCTCTCCTCCCACATTCACTGCAGAGAATGCAGGAACCACACTGAGATGGAAAAAAATGGAGAGCCAAGGGAAAAGGTTCATGGAAGAGAGTGACCCACAATGTGTTTTAAAGGTTTAATTCCACTTATGAAGCGCTCCCTCCTTCTCTGACATGAATTAGCAAACCTCAGTCATCAGTCAGGTGGCGTTGTGCACACTTGTAGCCCCAGATTTCAGAAAGCTACGTCAGGAAAATCATTTGACCCAAGATTTCAAGTTTCAGGAACAGCCTGGGCAATATAGTGAGCATCCAAACTGAAAATCAATCAATCAATAAATAAAACCAAACTAAAAATAAATAAATAAAAATAAACACCATAATCCTAGTACTCCTAGAGATGGGGGCAAAAGGATTAGAAGTTCCAGCCCAATGTGGTTTGGACCTAGAATGGACCCCAAAAGTCTAATGTATTTGAATGTTATAGATTGCCTGTGGGATCATGTGCTACTGGGAGATTGAGGCCTAGTCTGGAGGGTTGGACTACAGGCATGTCAACTGAATTAACAGTGTATAAATTGGACTCATGGCCTGTAAATTAAGATTAATGGAGTGTACGTGTAGTGGGGGGTCTACCACACATTCCACACCAGCAGTCAGGAGGGGCTAATCACTGGGATGAGACCTGGAGGGATACATAAGCTTCTTCCTGCCTTCCTTGGAATACTTGTCTCAACTTGGCTTCCTGTTTGTGATGTTGTGACAAGCTGCCTCCACCTCTGTATCTGCCATGTACTTCGATTGCTGCAGGCCACCCCTGAATGGACTGTGACCTTCTGAAACTGTGAGCTAAAATAATCCTTTCCTCCTGTAATTTGTGGGTGTCAGGTATTGAGTCACAGCAACGAAAAACTAACTGAGACACAACCTAGCCTGGGGAAGTTAACAAAACCAAAAATAAAAGTGGTCTGAGGATGTAGCTCAGTGTGAAGACCCTAGGTTCAATCTCCAATATCACAGAAACAAGCAAACAAAAATACAATGACAACAGAATGATCTTTGTAAAATTCAATATTAGTATATAAGCCAAAAGGGAAAAAAATAATTCCAGAGGAACTAGAAAGAATTTTGGGAACACAAGAAATTTTGAGAAATCCTGTAATCACTATTCTCAGATGTACTAGGGGAAAATAATTTTTTATAACACAGGACTCTACAAACAGATTGGCTTTCCAACTAAGAAGTGCTCAGCTGGGAATAAAGGCAGGCTGTAGGAAGAGGAGAAGGGGAAGGCCTGATGAGTATCTGGAGGAAAGAATGAAGTACAGTAGCCATCAGGGCAGGGATAAAAGAGCCACAGTACTAGGGGCAATCCCTCTTTAAAATTGACCATCTTGTATAAAAATATATTTCTTCACATCCTGTATTTTTTTTACTACAGCTATTTTTGCAAGACAGGGAGGGATCACTAATTATCACCTGAGAAACCAAAATGTTTATAGGAATGAAGCTAGAAGCTGTAACACCAGCAATGGGTATTTTCCCCCATTTTACTGGTATGTATATGCTTATGCAATGGTTAAAGTAAGTTTGAGAATTCTGTGCACATGTATACTGTGACATCATTACAATCCCTTCTCCTCCCTTTTTGATCCTCCCTTTCCCCCCCCTCCAAATATCTTACCCATTTTATTCTATAAAATACCTGTATTTCAGTTTTTCAAAATAGCAGAGCATGCACCATGGAAAGCGGTAAAACTGTTCAGTCCTGACCTGCCTTGAGTACAGTCACTGAATGTGTGTCCCCATGGTTCACGTGGGGAGATGCTATGGTTTGGATCTGGAATTTCCACTCAAAGCCTCATGCATTTGGGTGTTGTGGGATATCTATAGATTCCATGTGCTGTTAAGAGGTGGGGCCTGGCTGGAAGGGGCTAATTCTTGGGGCTTGACCCTGAAGGGGCAGATCTCTGGGTTTTGATCTGGAAGAAATTATGCCAGCTCTGCCCTTGTTCACTGACTCAGCTTCCTGTTTCCATGCTGTGAACAGCTTTTCCTGAGCCAGGCCTCCTCTGTGTGCTTCCACTACTGCCAGCTCCCCATGAATGGACTGAATCTTTCTGAAACTGTGAGCTGAAATAAACCTTTCCTCCGTTAAGTTGTGGAAGACAGATGTTCTGTGCCAGGAGTGAAAAAGTTGCTAAGACAGGAAGTTAGCATGCAAAGTGCATCCATGAAATAGAATAAGGCAGAAAAGGTAAAAATACCTAACTTTTTCTTCTCTATGATTCCCCCAAACCAAAACCAAATAAACATGAACTCATTAATTCAGTGAATATTATGTATTGGTGAATGCTATCAAATACCACGCCTTTCTTAGGTCCTAGAGCTGTAGCGATGAGTGGAACAATCAGTACTCTTAGCCTTCGCGTAGTTACATTCTTGGAGGAGGTGGGGAGAATCAACCCGCCAACCCAGCAACCAACAAGACATAGGTAAATGCTTGGGAGTAAAGGACCAAGCAGGAAAGGATAGAATTGGGTAAGGAAGTTACAATTTTACCTAGGATGAAGAAGGAGAGCCTCTCAGAGAGGGTCACATGTGAGTGAAGTGCTGATGGAGGTCAAGCTGTGAAGCACATGAATCTCTTAGGAATTTCAGGCCAAAGGAAACGCGGGTGCACGTGCCCTGAGCCATCGTCTTGGCTACCTTGTGAAGTGACAGGCAATGAAATCAGTGCAGCAAGAGAAGAATGAGCCTGGATGAATTGTGATGGAGACCTGAGTAAAGGCCGTGGCCGCGCAAGCTTCCTGGAGGATGGGAAGGACACTGCTTCTGCTCTTCACAGTAAGAGACGCAAAGGAACGCTGGGAGCCCAGGAGTCAGCAGGCTGACGTGTTTACCACAAGGATGGCTCTAGAAATCTGCTAGGAATAAATAATTGTGGGATCTAGTAGTGAACATAAGGTATGAGTTAGAAGTTTAGTAGAGTAATTAAGAGTTAGAAATGCTAGCTGTTGGCAGTGGTTAAGGTGGCGGGAGGTAAGTGGGCCATGGGTATATCAGAAATGCAGAGCAAACGGGGCTTGCTTACTTCAAATGCTGACACAAAACCAGGAATAAAGATAGGACAAAGCTTTTAGCCCAAGCAAACTGAAATCACAGTGCCTTTCGACGGAAATGAGACAGAGCTTGATCAGAACAGATTTGGAAAGGGAGGTAAGACCAGGAGTAATATTTTGCGCGTTAAGTTTGAGCCGCCAATTGGAAACTCAACTGGAGCTGGGCTTGCACAGCTGGGTCTCTGTGCAAGGTACAAGGGAGACCAGGCTGAGGATAGAAATTTGAAGTTGCCGGTTGTATGTGCAATTTATAGCCATGAGGCTGAATGAGATCACTAAGAGAACGGAGCAAGGGGCAAAAGCAGAGGTACAAAGACTGAGTCCTGGGCTCCGCGATGGCGATGTTAACCGAATAGCTGGAAGTAGGGTCAAGGTAAGAGAGCGTAGTGGAGATTTGGCCCCATGAATACGCAGGCAATGCCTAGAGCAGTGCTGCATGAGTTATTAGCCTGTGCTAAACAAGCAGTTAATATTACTGAGTGCACAGCCACAACCAGTCTGCAGAGAGAGCAATGCGGAGGAGCACTGTAGGAGACGGAGAGACGCAATGTCCTAGCAAACTTCCCAATTCCTACGTGACCCAGCTGTGTTTTATGTCCTACATTTTATGTCCCCTATGTAGCCGTACTGTTATTATCCTAGTTACTCTGAGAGATTTGCTCCTTATAAACAAATTGTTCCCGACAGCACACCGCTGTGCTTACTGTACCCGCCGCCGTGCTAGCTTACATTGCCTCACCCACGACATCTGCGACTGTGCACACGCGTCCGCAGCCTCGGTCAGCACCCAGATGCGGCTGGACATGTGACCCAGGGCAAGTCGTGAGCAGGCGAGGCCAAGCCTTCTGTCTCTGGAAGTGTTGCATTAAGGTCATTGACGTGTTAGTTAAGAGAACAGTTCATGTGACCTATAAATTTATATGGTGCAAGTGTGGGAATAAATCACTCTGGATCAGAGGCACGTGTTATTACAAGTTATAGGGAGGGAGGCAGAGACGTGCCTCGTGAGAGGAGGACCTATGTGGGCACAGAGATGCTACAAAGGGGACAGAAAGGCGTGAATAGATGTCATGACTTCACCATCTGTGGGAAGGCGAGGGAACACACGACCTCCAGACTCAGCCTTGGAGTTCTGACTTTGTAGTGTTGTCTTTGGATATTTACAATTTCTTTTTCATTCTTTCAAGGAAATTTTGGAGAGGTTGCTGTTGTTTTCACTTGTAGCCTTGAGCAGGCTAAGAAACCCGGCAAGGAGTGCTGTGAGCTTGACCTTGAAAGTGGCTCTTTCTGCACTTAGGATGTAAGGTAATAATTAAAGCTATCATCTGCTGAGTACCTGAAATGTGTGTCAGGTGTTTACAAGCATTCCCTCACTTAATTCTTACCACATCCCTATGGAATAAGTATGATTATTTTCATTTCACAGATGATGGCTAGAGAGGTTTAATGAATCCCTGGGCCCTACAGCCAATAACCAGTGTCACCCAGGAGGCAATCCCTGTCATCCTACAAAGTTCTCTGAAACTATCACAAGGCTCCTAGGGTAGAAAGGGAGAGCACCTGCCTAGTCATAAGAAAGGTTGTCTGTGTGTGTGTGGGGGGGGGGGGGGGGAAGCACAGAAAATAAAGGTGTGTGAATAGGCCAAACTCAGTCATGCTATTGGGCACTGTGAGATCCATGCAGGTGAGTTTTCTCTGTATAGTCTATGCTATTTTTCAAGGCAATTTTAAGTTACTAAATAAGAAGATAATTGACACTGTTAAAATAAAATTTTAAGGTCTGACATGGTGACAATAAAAATACTGATATATTAGAACAACAGACTGGAAGCACCTGAGGCCGTATTTATATCTCTATTCTTGACTATCCCCTAAATTTTACAATTACTTAGACTTGGAAACACTATTTAAATTCCCAGTGTCTGTTTTAAATTAAAAATAACCAAAAAAAAATGAACTTTCTGGTTAACCATGTATCCATCTTCTACCTTTTTTTTCGATTATCAGCTGTTACTTCCACCATCCACATAAGTTCTCAGTACCTGAAACTCGGGATTTTGCTTGGTTCTTTCTCTTTACACCTTTCCATCCTCCTTATCAGTGCCCCCATAGAATATATTACACTTTATCCTCAAATAGTTCAAAACCTCATGATTTCTCTCTCCTTATTACAATGCTAATCCCAAATGGTCACCCAACTAGACCATTGCTTGGGCCTCTATCAGGAATGTCTGTCCCGAGGTTATATGTCTAGAATACATGAGCATTTTTCTTAGGTTTGAAGCATTACCAGGTGACTCTCACCTTGATTATAGAAGCTAAAATTACAAGATACATATTTCCACTGCTTTTCATCTTGAAGAGCTCAGGAAACCATAGACAACTAGTCAGGACCTTGAGTGGCCCACTGGAATGTAAAGACCAGAGCACCCTTGGGTGGAGTCAATACCAGGGTCTGGGCATGCAGGGCCTCCAGGTCCTCAGAGCCGAGGGAGCCTCAGCCGTAGCTCTATCAGATGCCTGGGAGGCACCAACTGTGGTTGGATTTTCGCCTGTTCCTCCAATTTGTTCTGGCCATGCTTTTGTTTAATCAATACTAAGGCCTTCCCCCACAAAATCATTTTTTTTCTTAAAACAGCCAATGTTTGTGTTTCTGTTTGAACCTGGGGGCTCGCTGAGAGGCACATCCCTACATGGTACCAGTCCTTCACGGAGGAGACTGAGTGAGTGTGTTAAGTCTGATTTTTCCACCATTTTATTAATCAGTATATATGCAATACATAATGTTTACATTAACCTTCAGTATTATGTGCACATACATAGTACCCCTAAGTTACAAACCCTACCCCTCTCCTTTTTATGACACTCCCTTGACCTCCCTCTCCCTGCTAACATCCCCTCCCCCTATTTATTCCTATGAAGTTGCTGTATTCTGAGTTTCTCATATGAGAGACACCATTTGATATTTAATTTTTTGTGTCTGACTCACTTCACTGAGTATGATGGTCTCAAGTTGCATCCATTTACCTACAAAAGCCTCAAAACGATGAGTAGTATTCTACTGTGTACATACAGAACACTTTATGTGTGCATTGGTCTGTTGGTGGGTATCTTGGTGTCTTCCAAGTTTTAGCTACTGTTAGATGTGCTGCTATGAACATGGGTATACGTGTATCTCTGCCATATGGTGCTTTTAACTCTTTTGGAAATATTCCCAGAAGAGGTATTGCTAAATCAAAGGGGATATTTATTTTCAGCATTTTGAAGAATTTCCATACTCCCCTCCATACTGATTGTACCAGTTTACAATCCCACCAGCAGTGTAAGAGGCTTCCATAGAGTATCTTAAACAGAGAATGAAATAACAGCTCACCTAGAGGTAGGTAGATTCCCGACGTGGGCCTATGAGACCAAAAGTGATCTGATCTGTGTGCACCTCAGTCTCTCCTTTTGGCCACTGTGTGCTTGGTCTTTGCTATGGTTTGGAACTTGAGTGTTCCCCTAAAGCCTCATGTGTTTGAAACTGTGTATTATTGGCAGGTAGGGTTTGGCAGGGAAGTGCAAATATTTAGGGTTTGACCTGGAAAGATGGTGTCACTTGTAGTAATTGGGGACCCCTAGGGCAGAACTTTCAGATGTTGGTTATTGATATATGGATCAAGAAATGAGGGAAGGGCGTCCATCCCTGTAAGGGATGGTGTGAGGGGAGTAACTGCCACCTCTGACCTAAGTAAAGGAAGGAAGAAGAAGCACTGTTACAATTCCTTCCTGGGAAAGCTCTAGCCTAGCCAGTCTACAGACTTCACTTTGCTCCAGCTTCACTCGGCTTCTGTCTGCAATGGAAGGAGCAATTCTCCAGTGTCTCCATGTATTTCCATCATTGCCAGCTGCCCGCAGACGCCCTGTGTGAGACCATCTGGAGCGCTGAGCTCAGTAAATCTTTCCTCTCTTAAATTGTGGATGTTGGATATTTTGTCACAGCAACTAAGACAGTCTTCTGCAAGCCAAGCCGACTAGCCTTCTCTACATTCCTCAGACACATGGGACACACTCATCCTTTTTTTCTGAGGGACTGCTCTCCACGGGCATGTGTTTCCTCATCACCCTGCCACCAGCCAGGTCTTGGCCCAGCAGGTATCCACAAGTGGTCCTCAACTATTCAATCATATCACACCAGGAAACCTGTCTGGGTGTTTCCTTCTTTCTTTTTATCACTATTGCATGCCATCTTGTTCTTTGATTCCTTGATAGAATACCCTTTCCCCACCAACCCCCTCTCATCACATGCAGACTTACAACCTGTAAGAGTGCATAATGTAGGCCTGTAAACCCAGCAACCTAGGAGGCTGAGGCAGCAGAATTGTAACTTTGAGCCCAGCCTGGGCAACTTAGCAAGGTAGCCAGACCCTGTGTCAAAAGTCAAAGTAAAAAATGAGCTAGGAATGTAGCTCAGTGCAAAACTCCTGGGTCTGATTTTCAGTATAACCCCCAAAAAGTGTGCATGCCATGCCAACTTCTGCTTTTCCAGTATGTAGAGTGAAGTTTGGCTCCTCAAGAGACACCAGCGTTGGAAGGGAAGATGTTTTCAAAATTTTAAAAAATTATGTATCTATTTGACCAAAAATAAAAATACAGGATAGCAGGGATAATGATGGTGCCTTTATTATTTTTATTGACAGTATTGGAGATTGAACCCAGGACCTTCACACTGAGCTATATCCCTAGTCTCTTGCATCTATTTAAAGTTTTTGAGATAGGGACTTGCTAAATTGTCCAGATTGGGCTCAAGCCTGCAATTGTCCTACTTCAGATTCTCAGAGCTCTGGGATCACAGAGATGCACCACCACACTTAGCTAAGTGCCATCGTTCTCAAATTTTTGTTGTTGTTGTTTTGCTGGATCAAATGCAATATCCATTTTCAGCCTTCCAAGGAATCTCCACACTGCCCTCCACTGTGGTTGAACCAGTTTACCACCAGCAATGTAACAAGGTTCCTTTTCCCCCACAACCCTGCCAGCATCAATTGTTGAGTTCTTGGTATACACCACTCTCACTGGGCCAAGATGACATCTTAGTGATGTTTTGATTTGCATTTCTCTAGTGGCCAAGGATGTCAAACATCTTTTCATGTATTTGCTGGCCATTTGAACTTCTTCATCTGAGGACTGACTGTTCATTTCAATTGCCCATTTTTAATCAGGTCTTTGATTGTGAGGGATCTATTTTTCTTAAGTTCTTTATATATTCAATTATTAGGCTTGTGTCTAGGGTGTAATTGGCAAATTTTTTTCCCATTCTGTGAGTTCTTTCTTCACTCTGTTGATAGTTTTCATGCAGAAACTTTTTAATTTGATGTAATCCCATTTGTTGATTTTGAGGGCTATTTCTTTTGCATCAGGTATCCTATTAACAAAATCCTTTAAAAAAGAAAAGAAAAGAAAAGAAAATCCTTGCCCACACCTACATTTTCTACGTCTACTTCTTTGATTCACTTGATTTCATTTTGGTACCTGGAGACACGTGTGTCTAGATTTATTCTTCTACACATGGATAACCAATTCTCCCAGCACCATTTATTGAAGAGACTATTGTTTATCCAGCATATTTTTTGACCTCTTTGTCAAAAATGAGGTAGCTGAGAGTACTTGATGTTGTCCCTACATCCTCAGTTCAGTTCTACTAGTCAGTCTCTCTTTTTTGTGCCAATACCATACATTTTTTTATCACTATTGCTTTGTAGTATGACTTGATGTGTGGAATTGTAATGCCACCTGCTTTTTGTCTTGTTACTCAGTATTGCTTTGGCTATTTGGGTCTCTTTTGGTTCTATGTGAATTGAAGGATTGTTTTTTCCATGTGCTATGAAAAAAGTTGTGTTTTCATAGGAATTGTGTTGAATCTATTTATCAGTTTTGGTATTTGTCTTAGTTACATTTTTGTTGCTCCGACATCCACAACTTAGAGAGGAAAGATTTATTGTAGCTTACGTTTTCAGAAGGTCTTAGTCCGTTCATGGGTGGGTGGCTGAAAATGGTGAAGTCACATGGTGGGGGCACAGCTAGAGCTGGAACCAGAGTTTCTGGAGCAGAGATCCTTGCAGCATGGTGGAATTGAGAGAGGGAGAGAGAGAGAGGGAGAGAGAGAGAGAGAGAGAGAGAGAGAGAGAGAGACTGGGAGGAAGGGTGGAACCAGCACACACCTCTTCAGGTCAAACCCCAAGCACCCTCCCCTTCCAGCCAGGCCCCGCCTCCCAACCCTACCCAGTACCCATAGGAACATGAGGCTTGTTGGGGACACTACAGATCCAATCTATGACATTCCATCTCTGGCCCCAGAAAGACTCATGGTCACCTACTTAAGCAAAATTTAATCAGTCCTTTTCCAAGAGTTGCTAGAGTCCCAACAGTTCCAGTACTGCTATAAAGTTCAAGTCCAAAGTCTCCTCTGAGACTCAAGGCAAATTCAGCTGTGAGCTCCTGTGAAAACCAAAGAGTTAAGTACTTCTAACACAAAATGGTACAGGATAAACATTTCCATTCCAAAAGGGCATAATAGGAAGATAAAGGCAATAGGACCAAAACAATTCCTAAACCCATCCAGGCAAGGGTTAAATCCTATAGCTGCAGGTCCAGTAAACTGCAGCAAGATATGCACTCCAAAGGGCTTGAGTGGCCCACCACTCCAGCATTATTGCAGGTTGCAATTTCCATCTTCTCTGTCCTCCCACTGAAGGCAGCTTTCCTCAGCAGATGATCCATGCCCCTGGCTTCTCCAAATTTCTGGGTTCTCCAGTGCATCTTTGGCTTCTCCTTTAAAACTTCACACACTGCCTTCCCAGGCGCACACTGCCTGGCCTCCAAGGCCTTCCTCTGAAATCTGGGGGGAAGCCTCCATGAGCCCACAACTCCAGCATTCTGCAAGCCTCTAAAGCCAGGACCATATGGACATCACCAAGGTTTGCCACTGGCTTGAGCAGTAGTCTGGCCCCTTGGATGAATGGTGTAGAAGCCTCCAAGTTCTTAGATGATTGAACTCTTAAGTCACTAAATTCTAAAAGACATTTTTTTTTGTCTTTTGGCCTTGTGATACACTTTTTAAATTCTTTTGCTTCTCCACCCTTGAGCTGGTGAAGGGAGGGTTCCTGCTAACTTTGGAAATGCCCTCTGGGCATCTTTCTGATCCAGAGTGTTAGAACTTGGCTTCTTTTTAATGCTAATATTCTTAACTTCCCTGTGCTCCTTGGCCCCACCACTGCAGGCCATTTTGACCAGGCACTGTGTATTAGTTTGGTTTCTTTCAAAAGGCAGAATTTACAGCGATTATAACAAAAAGGATCTATTTGGAGGGCTTACAAATCCAGGGCTAGCGATAGTCCAAGACGGTGGCCTGCATTTGCAAGAGCTGGAGTGTCTGATGGCTGCTCAGCTGTGAGATAGAACTCCCATCTGGGACTGCAGGACAGTCAACGAGAGTCTGCTGCAGATCTTGGTTGTTAGAAGAATAATGGGGAAGACCAGAGACTGAAGATCAGCAACAGGCAGATAGGCACAAGTAGAGACTGGAGCAAATCTGTAATGACGATCTTTGGCATGTAGCAAGTCAGCATCCTTAGACAATTGCAAAGGCCAGAGCTTTCCCAGAAGAAGCTGTAACAACCTTTCTTTTTCCTTCCTTTCATACCATTCGAGTTCCAATCAAGCCTCCCACATCTGGGTGGGTGCTCTTCTCTCATTGGCCAGCCCACAAATCACTCATACTCTAATCTAGGCTGGTTGTCAATTCCCAGGCTAGGCGTGGTCCCCAAACCCTAATCCAGGCATGGTTCCTGATTGCCTCAAGTTGACATCATCTCTCCAACTGTCACACTCTGCAAATCTTCTTTATGATTTTTGTTTGCCATTGTATCCTGTCTTTTGCCATAGAGCTGGCTAAAAGCCACAAACAGCAGCCATGTAACAGTGTCAACATCAATCTGCCTTGAGATTTCCTTCACCAGAGTAAGCAGTCTACCACCCCTAATCTCAGTTTCAGGCAAAGTCTCTGGATATGGGCAAAATGCCAGCAAACTTTTTGCCAAACTTTTTGCACACATGGTTTTTAGGCCACTTCCTGATACAGTCAGTCCTCCTTCCCATCTGGCTTCTTGAGCCTGGCCTTTGCCATCCACACTTCTATCAGCATTCTGGTCTTCTGAGCTCTGATCAGAATCTTCCGTTCAGCTTGGCTCAGAGCACTCCAAGGCTTCTCCTGCCAGCATCCTCGAACCTTTCCATATTCCTCTCACAAACCGTTTCAAAAAACTTCCAAACCACATGGTCAGGTAAAGTCATAGCAACTACCCCACTTCTCTGGTACCAGTTTCTGTCTTAGTTACTTTTTGTTGCTATGACTCAATATCCAACATCCACCACTTAGGTCAGGAAGATTTATTGTAGCTTATAGATTCGGAAAGTCACAATCTATTCACAGCTGGGCAGCACGAAAATGGTGGAATCACAGGGTAGGGCTGCAGCTAAAACTGGAACCAGAATTCCTGGGGCAGAGATCCTTATAGCAGCATGTTGGGGGAGAGAGAGAGAAAAATGGGAGGAAGGGACAAATGGGTATTTTGAAATCCAAAACATCTGCTCAAATATGAAAACAACCATTTGGGCACACTACCAAGTAGAATTCTAATTCTCTATGAAAGGCAGTCACAGGAACGCAGGGCAGAGAAAAAAATTTAAATATGCTCAACATAAAGTATTTTACGTTGTTAATGACTACAATTGGAGTTAGAGCCCTCTTCACAAAGGGGAATTTTAGAACTCTTGATCTAAGTGAAGATTCAGGACCCCTGGGGAAATTCGCCATGAACAAAATAAGGGAAAGTCATATAATTGCTTATAAATTGTTCTCACTTTTCACACAAATGAGATCCTTGGATTGAATAGACACACTTATGTTCATATGATTAATCACCCAGTGAAACCCGCAGAGAAATCTCCATTCTCCTCGGAAGCAGAAGGAGGAAGAGGAGGAGGCGTGGAGCACAGTGCTGCTGCCCCCACAAGGCATGTGCTCCCCTAAACCCAGGTGGTAGCTGGGTTGCTTCCTCCTTGTTTCCTCTCGATACAGCCCTCTCCCCCTGCAGTAACATGCCTCCTTTCTCAGTATTTGTGTCGAGGCTCAAAACTCTAGAAAATGGCCTCTTTGCTGAGAAGTTCTCCTTGTCTCGTTAGTAACAGAACACATTGTGCATGTAGAATAATAAAAGCAAGAAGATGTAATTCAGTTGAACGAGAAAAAGATGAAAAATATTAGTTCCCTTACTATGGGCAATTCACTAAGTGAACTTGAACTGTCTTAGGGGCTGCAGAAGTTGAGGCTGCCAAGGTGCCACATATCAGCACCCCTCCCCCTCCCCGGGCTCTTCAGGGAATCAAATAAAAAGCAAAGGAAGTGAAATTAGGAGCTGATCCATTGAACATGACTAGCATCTTGTCTCCTAAGACAGGCCAAAGGATAAGTCCCAGCTGCTCGGCATTTGTGGAGGAACTAAAGAAAGAAATAACTCAGCGTGCATCACAACCACACTGTACAAGCCCAGACTTATGAGGTTGTTTCTTCTGTCCTATATTTGGGATGGATAGATTCTAAATGGGAGAAGGAATGGCTTGTCAAGGTGGCGGGGAGGTAAATCTGTGCTGCTTCTCTGGACCTATCTGATCCAAGCAGGCAGAATGAAATAAGCCCCACACAATGGCACTAGAAACAGACCCATCCAGCATATGCAACTTACTGACAACAAATCAATACTTTTTTTGGATTCAAGTCTGACAAAGCTTAACAGCAAACACAGGATAATATTTCTGTGAAGCAATTCTACAGGGCTGGTTGAAAGATCTCTATCACGCTTTTTTTTCCTAAATGCTGCTCATGTTCTACCTCCTTCAAAACTGCCTACTCCCTGCAATTGTCTTCTGATATGATCTCCATCGGTTCCAAATAGCTGAGATTGCAGCGTGGTATTACACCAAATCAGTGGTACACAGCCTAGAGAAAGCTATGGGTGGAACTGCAGAAGCTAATGTGAATATTTAAAGATCTCTGCATCCATTTTTATTTATATACTTCTAATATGAAACAACAGCATCCAAAAATGCATGCACATAATTATATTAAATGTGGGACTTTGGTACATTTTCGTACAATCAGAGAGGGTGATTTTATGCTAAAAATATGCATTTGTAGTTAGATCACATGTGCTTTCATAGTGTTTGAAAATGCATTATTATAACTAGCATTCTTTTTTACTGGAGAATTTGAAAAAAATCTCTTTGGTAAGAATATGGAATGAGGTACTGGTACCACCATTTAAATTTTTTGAAAACTATATAACAAAATATTATAAAATGTTTTAATAATGACAATACATCTGGAAGATTCACCTTTATTTTGAAATTTCCCAAAGGAAAATAACCTTAAGTGTTGACCTGATTTTTTTTCCTTTATTTTGATGGTACTGGGGACCAAACCGTAGTGTCACACATGCTACGCAAGTGCTCTACCACCGAGCCACACAGGCAGACTCCAGACTTGTATGTCACTGACATAAGGAAGAGAGTCTACCAGTTTTATAAATAAATAAAGCACATTAATTAGGGGGAGGAGAGAGCATCTAACTAGGAATTGATAAACTTAATTGCAATATCTTTGAAGCTGAGCACACATTACCATGTGACTCTCTCTGTATAACCTGTGCACCTTACAAAACTAATAAAAGACTTTTTGTGGCATTAAAATATTTTTGATCAAAAATATACTAGAGATAAAAGTAAAACAGGTAAGTAGACTGATTGATACCTGGGCTCATCATGTGAAAATGCATTACAATACTAATTAAAGTCGGATATGCCTGAAAACTCAAAGCACATGCTTTGTAGCAGGGGGAGAATAAAGGGCTATTATAGGAAAGAGAACTAAACTGAAGCAAAGATTGCATGCAGGAAAGGAGGGGCAAAGATCTTCACAAGCAAACCTAGAGGAAAGAAAGATCCCGCTCTTTAATTTCTCAGCACAAGCTGTTCTGCCCGATTCCTTAAGATGGGGAGGCCACAGGCCTCCTTCCCCACAGGCTACAGAAGGGATGCTCAACAAAGCCTCTCGTCTGAGTGTTCGGGTCCCTGTCTCTTCTGCTCTGCTTCTTCCTGCTCTGTTGGCTGCACTCACTGAGCTTTTCCTACTGTCCTAATTCTGGCTTCGACACTTGTCTTCTGCCCATTGTGACATGAGAATGATTTGCACTTCCCGTATCCCTTCAACTTTCCTGCATAGATTTTAATCTTTCAACCTTTTCAACTCCGACATCTCTAATAAGAGGCTCTGGCCTCAGATTTTACCACTCTGAGACTGTCTGCATTCCCTAAAGCCTCAGGTTCCAAAGGAATTCACACTTGCAAGGTGATGTTCACAATCACATTTTATATCAGATTTGTGCTTCTCAAGTTAGAGGTACTGTTCAAAAGAGAAATGACCAGAAAAACTTTAGCAACTCATGGACTAACAGAATATTGCAATCTGTCATCCTGGAAGTGCACAGACCAAGACCCACACATCAAAACCAGAAAATAAAGCCACACCAAAGGTTTTGTGGCCAGAGCTTGTGACCTGTTAGCATGTCATTTCTGCTGGGATGAAGGTCAATCTTTGCCAGTTGATTTGTTTCTTGTTTTAAAATTATTACTCCACAAAGGGAGCACCACCCTGCTTAGTTTGAGATGCACATGCCCCTGGATTGCAGTATAACCAGAGTGTGTCCAAAAGGCTAAAATTAAGTCCACAAAGAAAACTATAGAACATGGCTCCCTTGATAGCTGAAAAGGACAGATGAACCCATAACAGTACAACAGTAACCCACTAGGATTCCAAGACAACAGAACCTGCATCAAGCACTTAAAAAAAACTTAAAATTACCTTGGCAAACTAATTCTTGTCTGTCAGCTACACAGTTCAGTTAGGATTTTGGAAATCTCTTTGGCTTCCCAAGCATATGTACTTTCTAGTCAATCAAACCCCAGTGACCTACAATTAGAACAAGAGATTGTCATAAAGATAAAGATTAAAACTTTAAAGTGTTTGTGTTCATGTTTGATTTATAAAACATGGCAGACATTGGGATAAAAATTTAAAAATTATTTTAGTAAAGGACACATTGCCATTAATCCTTCTCAAAAATGCCCCCTTCATTATGAACAAATATGCCCCATGGTTCTTGCCACTTTCTGAAACAGTTTTGGAACTGCTCATGCCTGTTTTCTTGTGGCTGCCTTAAAGTTTAAAATCAATTTGAAATTTTTAAGGCAATTTCTGTCAAGTCATTACAATATGTACTCAAGAATCCACCTTGTCCCCTAGATCTGGCAGTGGGAGATTTCTGGCTCTTCCTTAAAGCCAAAATGACCATGAAAGATAAACATTATGAATTCATTCAGAACATTGAACAGCCACAGCAGTCCCACTACAGACTTGGAAGAGGATTTCTAAAGTTGCTTCATACAATATCAAGAATAACAGGATAAGTGTGTCTGAGGCAAGGGTGTTTGAAAGGCTTAATGGCAATGAATTTTGAACTTTAATAATCTTTAAATTTAAATATTCACTGTATTTATTATCATGCTTTATATATGATTGAATTCATATTTTGCTCTGAATGAAATTCTACTATTCTGTTTCAGAAGTCTATGTACTAAATTATTTAAATCTCACAAAATCTCTGGGAGGGATTATCACTAGGCATCTTTGAGGGAGAGAAAACTTAAGTTTAGAGATCTGGAATATATATAATTTCCTAATGGTACCAGTATTTGAATACTGATCTGTCTGATCTGAGAGAAACATTTCCTGTGGACTGAAATCAGGGACCATGAGGACAAGGTTTGTCATGGTTTCAGAGCAACCCCAAAGATAGACTATCAGCTGAGAGGGGGACTGTAGGGAGGTTTCTTCTAGTAAAATTATTCATTAGAAATATGAGTTGAAAATATAGAGATTTGGCAGATAGTGCTCCTGCATCTAACAGCTTATCTAACCTTATTCTTCACATGTCAAATAGGCATTTAAAATTAACTTTTAAATAGGCATTTCAAAGATAAACCTCTCCTACCCTCCAGTCTCTGGCTGCGATAATCTTCCTCGTGTCAGCACAGAAAGCACACTACCATCCATCCTCCTGCTCAGAAGGCATCTCTACCAAATGCACGCATTTATTCTGTACTTGGGAGTCGTTCCTTTCAAAAACAAATAACTTGTAAGACATTCGAAAATATTCCCTATTGTGTTTATTGTTTTATCCAGCTTCTAATGCCTGGCGTGAGGTAGATGGTGAGAAGGTAATAAAGGTCGTAATTGAGCGTGTCATCAGAACATCTCCAGCTCAACAGTACCAAGGGGCTGAGCAAGAGACAAAGGAGAGGAGAAAAAGAGGATAGTGGAGCCTCTAACATAATGGTTCCCAGCTTTTTGGCACCAGGAACTGGTTTAGTGGAAAACAATTTTTCTATGAACCGGTATGAACACCACCACCTCAGCTTTACCTCAAATCACTGAGACACTAAATGCTCGTAAGGAGCACACCACCCTGATCCCTCACGTGTGCACTGTACTGTCCTGTGAGACTCTGACGCCACCATTGATCTGACAGGCGGTGGTGTTCAGGCAGTCATCAGAGCAGTGGGGAACAGCTGGAAATCGGAATGAAGCTTTACAAGCTGCTTACTGCTCACTTCCGGCTGTGTGGACTCACTTCCGGCAGGCGACTGATCAGCAAGCTGCCAATTGCCCTGGGCTGGAAACGGCTGCTTTGAAAGACCCTGAGACGCAGCATATGAACATGTTATTGGGATACCCTTGAAAAGCAGGTCCCTGAAGCCCCCTTTGAGTCTCCTGCAGTTCTGAAGCTGGTGTGTGCGGGACTGGAAGCTCCCACGGTGCCGCCCTTAGAGTTGCGAGATGTTCTGCCTTCCTCATGCAGAAAGCTGGTCCCGCCCGCAGCACTTGGGCTAGTCACTGTGAATGTCCCTGCTCTCTGGAGCAATGAAAAGTCAAAGGATGAAGTAGGAAAGAAATGAACAATGAGTGATAAGACAGGAAGAGAAAAAAAATAGTGTGTTATTTCGGATGGAAAAGAAGGATAATTTCACAGCAAAAGGGGTGCGCTAATGTGCTCTGTCACAGTGTAGCTGAGTTTAAAAAAAAATTAAAAAGCGGCTGATGGGCATGGGTTTAGAAATCATAAACGCACGCGTGGAATGTCTGACCAGGTAGTGGTGGCGGTCGGGGTGGTGGCAACAGTGGGAGAGGGAGAAAGTAGGAACCAGGCAGTCATAGATTGCAGCTGATTTGAACACGGTTTCATTTTAATTCTAACAATAGATTGAGCACATCTGAATTGATGTTTTTGTTTTTCCTGTTTTAAGTTGTGTCTTGTCTTTTAAAATGTGAAACATTATGTCCATGGTCCTCCCTAAGGTGGGCTTACCCTGTACCTTCGCATAGCTAAGCCAAACTGTCTGCAGGGGCCTGGGGCTTCCCTACCCACTGTGTTCATTTTCCATCGTTGCTGTTGAGTAGAGCAAGACTGGCTGGATTCAATCCGAACCAACAGCGTGATCAGTTCCGTAGGTCACAGGTCTGGGTCAGTTCTCAGTGGCTACGGTAAGGTTGTCAGCTGGGCCACTGACAGCTGGGGACCATCGCGGGATCCACCACACTGGCCTCGTCTGGCTCCTACAGGCTGCCGAGTACCTGGGCTCTGGGCTCTCCCACCCTCACAGCGAGTAACAGTGCACCGAGGCATTAGTGTGCCCCATCACCCTAACTTCTCTTTGCCTCCCTCCTCTTTTTTTTTAAAAAGATTCTTGTGATTACAATGAGCCTACTCCAGACATCAAGAATAATGTCGTTAAAAAAGTGATTAGTAGCCACAATACCATGGGCAATTTTTTTTTTCACTCTGCAACAAAACTAACCCCAAATTTCTTGTTACCCTGTGATAAAACTAGTCCCAAATTCCAAGGATTAGGAGGGGAACTTCCTTAGGGCATCTTTATTCTGCTTCCCACGGTTAGGTGTCTTCCTTCCTGTTTGGGGGTGTTACTCCAGGCCCATTATTTCCAACGCATTCAATACAATGTCCTACATTTATTGAATGCTATTGTGTACTAACCAGCGCACCAACTCATTATGATTTTAATAACCATATAGGAAATACATGGGGAGTGGGAGGCAGAAAGAAGGGAAAGAGAACGTTCGCTTAAATTTCTGTGTCTGAAGCCCCACGTCACCCCCTATGCCTGCTCCGTCTCAGATGGAGACTTGCTTAGTTCCCTCCTGACCTTAAGCATTTGAGACCAAAGGAAAATGCAGCTCTTCCTGGAAAGAATCGGTGGGAATATAGTTTTATTTCTCCATGTGTTATCCTCATTGCACATACATGCCAAATAGTCACTGCGGTGCCTGATGTTGGTCACAACCAGTATTTAAAGAATAACTTGTTTGGTCTGTAATTAGATAGAAAATGTTTAGCATTCTGGAATTGACACTGAGCTCCTGTTCAGGAGTGGACTGTTAGCCACCAACCATGTTTTCCTGCGGTGTTTCTCATTTCTGTTTCTAGGGAAAATGTTGTTATTTATGTTGCTGTTGTTTTGAAAGAAGTGGGGAGTTAATTGTGCAGAGGGGAGGTAGATACTAAACGTGACTTTTTACGGCTTGCACTCTAACTGCTCTTTAGTTTGCTTTCTTCCTACCCCACGTGACCTGGACCCCTTCTTCTCTCCTTCCCTCCTTCCTTCCTTCATCAACTGAAAGATCATCAAAGCCCCCTATTTTCAGAATTGGTTTGCTTTTCTTCCTCTTGCCTCTTTTCAGAGATTATTGTGGGAATGAGTACATTGTGTTTATACATGTTTTAAAGAACAGTCACTCAGCAAAAGAGGAAGTCTCAAATTTCTTTTGCATTTTGAGGTTTATTATTATGGTGTTATCTTAAATTAAAACATGTGTGTGACTGATGTTACAGTTCAAAGGACATAGTCAATAAATGTTTTATGTAGAAAAAGATTAAAATTTAAAAATGTATATCTAGAGCCTATTACTTAAAATCTGAGTGTAACGGGAGAAGTGGGAACCAGGAATAAATGAAGGTGAAAGTTTTCCCCATGTTTTCCATGCCATGAAATGTATTTGTCATAAAGTAATCACAGTCTTCAATTTCCTTCCATTTTCTGAGACCAAGTATTCTATTTAAAGTAGACTTTTCGTCACTTAAGAATGTTAGTTATAAAGGATACAGAAATTATTTCCAGTTTTCAGAGATACACATTGGCATAGAAAATACATTTTTATAGAGAATACATTTTACATCAATAAATCATAGACCAGTCAAGTAACGATGATTTAATATTTATTTACTTATTCAAAACAGCACAGAGTTATTATAAAGCAAGAGGACAGCCTTTCATAACTACTGATACAGAATTAGACATTAGACAGCCTCTTCCAGTTCGGCAGGTAGGTGATACTTCATTCAGGGCACAGCTGACTGCAGTGTTGTGCCACTTTCCGGAGACACCCTGAGTAATGTCCCCGTCACCGCGAGGGGTCCTAACGCCTGGATAACTGCTCATGACTCTCCAGAGGACAAATTTTATGATGCTTTGTCCTGCATTCCTCTGATGTCCCACTTTTTTAAAGCTTCTCTTCCTCCCACAATCTTTTCTGCAACATTTCTTTCTTACCTGATCCGTATCAAGAGCTAAGTGCTGAGGATTTAAATGTTAAAAAAAAAAAATGCTGTGAAAAGATTGGATACCTCCCCCAACAGTGGTCAGCCAAATGTGCAGAGACACATTAAAAATAAAGTGGTAAGTGGCCCACTTAATATCTCTTAGACTTTTGGAATATTAGTGACAATTTTTAAAAATCAATAGGATTTTCCAGCTAATACACATACGTGTGTGCCTGGGTTTAAAGCTGTGGGGGTTGGGGGTGGGAGGAGTAGGTGTTTCTATAGTTTTAAGAAAAATTATTTATAAGATAATATTATTATGCCTGAAACACTCTGATATTTTATTTTTCTGTTTGTATTTTTGTTCATGGTGACTAAAACTAATTAAATTGTTTTAATATCTACCATAATAAAACTTAAAGTTTCAAAACCATAGCTGTAGAAGATGTTATGCAGGCAAATTTTAAAAGTTCCATAGAAGTGTAGTATTTCGTACTTACTGCAGTATCATCAAACCCTTAGCAAACTCTCTAATATAGCTAAGTACCCAACACATGTTTACTAAATATATGGATGGATAGGATAAGTGGCAGGATGGATGGGTGAACAGATGGACCGACAGACTGATGACAGTTGGATAGATGAGTGGATTGATGGATGGAATACATGTTTCTATTCATTCTCTACTGCACAGATAATCATCCAAAGTCTTACCAACAAAAGAAACTTTGAGCTAAGATGTGAAAAATAAGCTGCATTTTTTCAGAGAAAATTATTAATTGCCTGGGTATGCATGTGCACACACTCACGTGCATGCACAAACACACAACAAAATATACATTTGATTTAAGTCAGGGAGAGAGTGGTGAGAATCATGGCTTAAAAGTTGGTTTTACTTTATTTTTAAGTCTCAGATGCTGGTGAAGAAAGTAAAACACAGGCGTAACCTGATTAGATCTTCAAGCTACAAAGATAATTTTTGAAGCAGAGTAGAAGATAATTTGAAATGGACAAAATCGAGTGATTATATCAGCAGCATCTGAAAAAAAAGTCCCTTTTGAGGTGTCTAAAAAGTAGTTACAGTAAGTGTATTTTTTTAAAAATGTAAGAGATACTTAAATGCAGTTGATCTTTTCTCTTCTTCATTGGCCAGTAAGGACGAACTTGTATTTATGATGGTGTCCCAAATTCCGCTGCCTTATAACCTATAGGTTGACTCACAGGAAGGAGTATTCCCAGGACACCCTTCTCAATCCCAGGCTCATCATATGATATTGAATGTAAGTTGCTCATTTTAGTCCCAGAGAGGGGTCACATGGTTTTTCAAGACTCAAAGATGAGGACATTTCGATTAAAATGAATTTTCTTTCCTATCTCTGCAGCCACTTCCTCCAGCTGCCCTGTTACTCTACTGCTTCTGTGACCTGCCTGCCCCCTAGAAGCTGTGAGCACAGGACGCTGCGTACCTATCACCCTGACTCAAGCATCTCCTTGTCCTGCCTCTGAATCTAACATATGTTACCCGGATTAGAACTCATTCATAGTAAATGTCTTCGGCTGGCCTCTTACAGTTCCTATTCATCCAACTTCCATCAGACACCCTGTCTACCCTCAAGTCTGAAATTCAGAGTATACCATGGTCATCTGTCTTCACTGGGCTCTGAGTCCGAGGTAAATTAACGAATAGGCTCGGCCTCTGCTTTGCTTTCCACGTCAGCTAACAAACTACAAAAATTAAAAGATTGATTGGTTCCCAACAGCTTGAGACTCTAGTCAGGAAAAGCCACCTGCCTGTGCTTGCTGGCCTATCAGGTTCTGTGTGTGTCAAAACACTGGGGAAGTGATGAAGGGATCCCCAGACATTTGGCTTCAACGTCAAGAAGAATAGTAGTGCTGTTTACCAAGAGACGATGAGAATACAGCTTGTGAAAGGATAGAGAATATCCTTGAGATTTCTCTGTAGAATATATAGTCCCTCTTTTAAAAACAGATATGCAAGCACATGCTTTATGATTTGCAAACCTCTTATGAATACAAGATGTTGCTTATTGTTCTTGTAGAGAAGTCGACCCGAAGTAGTCACTGTGTGCTAAAGGTTTCCTCATTTGCTTTCCCTGTGCTGGATTTTCTCTTTGTCCTCTATCACAACTTTTTAATTATTTTTAGCAAAAGGCAACAATGTGTGCAAGATTAAGACAAGAAGTAAAGCACAAGAGAACATGGGGGGAAGGCAATTAACTCCATGTGTTTTGTGAGTGATTTTAGCCCTCGTTGTTGATCTTGGGAGACATTGTGAAGTAGCTATTATCTTTAATCCTATAAATTCTACTTTTCTTGTTTTCGAACTCATAATGTCAAGGCTATAATAATTTCCTTATATTAATAAAATGTAATAAGATTTAGTTATTCTCTAATATTTTTTGCTTTATTGACACATAAAAATCCTAATTGTGGGTACTATGATTAAATTAAAAGGAGTTCATCAACGTAAAGTCACTGGACATAATTTACAAACGCAGACCCTCTGAACACAGATCTGCAGGAGTGCTGCAAGGCCACCACATACCCCTCACCTACATCTGGAAGTTTTGCTACAGGGATGATCTCACTCCTAGCAATTCCTGGAAGCCATAAAATACAAAACCTGGCAAAGAAAGGGACAGTGCACAGATCCCTGAAAGCCCAAGAGTCTATGAATCCCATCTCATCTCAATGTCTAGACCAGTAAAATCAACCTAAATTTAGCAAATTGTGATCATTTGAAAGGTATTGCCAAGGCATTTGGAAAGGTACTAGAAGTTCCAAAGGCCTTAGATCACATGTGACGTTAATTAAATATGAAAGGCTATCATGACCCTTTGTAAATGATGGATTTGGCTGATATTTGACAGTAAAATCATGGAATTTGTTGAGAGGGAAGCGAGCCATTTTCTACAAAGGTGATCATTTCCAACCCAAAATATTCATCCTCCACATCCTCCCTCAAGCTTATGAAGAATTCATTCCATATTATTTGGCCAACTTTAAAATAAAATACAAAAAAGAAAATACTTATGTCCATCCTTATCAACATATACCTATCAGACATGTGCTGTTTTTGTTTATCAATTATGCCTCACTAAATCTAAGACAGTATAGTAGCCAGGTCTGGTCGTTCACACCTGCAATCCCAGATCCTTGGAAGCTGCCGCAGAAAGAGCAAGCTTGGGTCCAACCTGGGAACAGTGAGATCCTGTCTCAAAATAAAAGTTAATAAGGGGTACGGATGTGACTCTGAGTTCAATCACTAGTACAACACAGAAAAAAAAATACATATAAAAAGAGAAGATATGTTCTCACATTTATCCTTGGTAGCACTTTATATTTTCACAGCTACGTCCTACTGTTCACTTTTTTATTTTAGCAAGGCTGAATATGGTATCTGTATCTTATTTTTGGAGCCATTATCTGTTCTTAACCTAGGTCATAAAAGAGAAATACTGAAATCTAATACTCCGTACTGTAATCTTTCTGACATATAATGCTAGAGACCAGAAGTTAAATAGACCAATGAAGTCTATGTGTCTGATTCTCAACAGATATTTAATTATTATAAATCTCAAATTTTATGTTTGTCTATATATGTGAGACTGTCATAGAAGACATCAAAAATATAAAGAGATCAAATCTGCTTTTCTCTAAAAGAATTCACTCTTCACTCAGTTCAGAAGCTGTGAGAGTGGTTTCGAAGGCCAGGAAACTGGAAGTGGAAATAATAAAAAATGTGTTTGCGGTGATAAGTCATTTGAGCCACCTTGGCAGATAACGCATGCGTCATAATACCTCACACCGTTCCTGAAAATTCTGATTACTCCCGTTCTGCTGACGAGGGACCCGGCCTTAGTACTCAGATTTCCCAAAGTTTTTCTCCCACTGAGTTAGGTCACAAAAGCCACCGCAACTGTGTGGGTCCTTGGGGCTCGCGTAACAGAATCGTACACTCCTGCATAGAAGGCCTACGTAACTTTTTTCATCATTGTTGTATTCTTAGATCAGCATATTTAATTTTAACCATTCAAGTGGGCGTGCGAGAGTGTCACAATATGGTTTAATGTTTTTCTTATGTTATTATAATCACGATTTTTGCTTTTATGTACCCCCATGACCCCCAAGTGCATGACTACTATTTTTGCTCTTAACAGTCGTGTATATTTAGGCACACGTAAACCTTATATGAAATCTATTTTATATTCATTCTAATTTTTACTATTTTTCGAACACAGTATTTCTCTGAGAATACAGATTTCTACCTAACATCAAGTTCTTTGTGACACAAGAATTTGCCTTAATGCTCCTCCGTAGTGAAAATGTCCTAAAAATGAATTCTTGTAGCTCTAATCTCTCTGAAAATTTTCTTTGAAAAAGACCTTTATTTCTCCTTAATATTTTGAGAGATATTTTTCCCATTTATATCTAAATTTACAAGATATTTCCTACTACTTACACGAGTTTCTTTGTTTTCAGGCTTGCATACTTTCTGATACAAGACGTAGTGTTATATGCTGTCTTTATTATAATAACATACAATTTATTCTCTGGCTGTTTTCAAGAATTTTTATTTGCATTTATAAAATTGAGCTTGATGTTTCTTGGTATTATTTTATTTATATTTATCACATTTATAATCCACGAAGCTTTTTGCATTGACAGTTCATAGTTTTCATCAACTTTAGAAATCATTTTTCATTTTTTCGAAAAAATTTCCCAGCCTTCTCCTATGGAAATCACATTACATTTACATTAAATTGCTGGGTATCTTCTCAGAAGGTGCTGGAGCTCTCTTGACTCATTATGTTGCTCCGTCTTATTCACCACCCTGTTTCGGTTTGCTTATTCTGGCTGCTGGAATTAAACCCAGGACCTCCCGCATGCCAAGCATGCCTGCTCCGCCACCAGGCTGCACCCCGCTCTGCCCTTTACATCTTACAGGGTCTCTGCTGCTTCGTCTTCAGTCTCGTGTACGAACCTTTTCTCCCTCAGGATCCCGTGAGCTGTTCATTTCATCTACCGAAACTTTTATTTCAGGGACGGAGTTTTAACTCAGAAATTCTTTTGTCATCCCCCGTTTCACAGTCTGCTTTTTCCTGTCTTTGAGGATAGTGAGTGTCCCTACAACATCCTTGATGTGATTTATTAATTCCATCATGGCTGGCATTCCTCAATTCCGTTTCCAGAGACAGATTATTTTCTTATTATTGACGATCATGCTTGTCTTCCTCTTTGCAAGTCCCAGAATTTGGGAATGGCATGCTTGATCTGGTAGGTTTTACGCTACTAAGTGCTAGATTTCAGCATTTTTATGAAGCGTTGCAGACTTTGATATGTCATTCACTAAAATAAACCAGTTCTTATCTTTCAGAGCTGTGTTTGCATTTTTTCATAATTAGATATTTATCCTGTTCACATTTAATGTAAGATCTTATAGCATTGAGCATATGTCCAATATTTCAGCCTGTCCTTTTCTTCCCCAAACCAATTTTCTTCAAGTCTTTAAAAGGTAGAGCTCCGTATTTGCAGCACCCCTACCCTGGCTTTTGGGGACTCTATTCTGAAAGTCCTGCAACGTCTCCCAATCTGACTGGTGGAAACAGGAACGACTCATGTTCCAAGGACGGTTTGACTGCTTTCTCTTCAGAAGCCCTGTTAACGGTTCCTTAGCTGGAATTAGTTTTGACCTCAAAATGAGTAGACTGACACTCAGCCAAAGCTTTAACAGACCTCAACTGATGACACTTCAGGAGGCTTCCTAGTAGGAAGTTTTGTGCTCTTCGTCCTGTGCCCCACACATTCTAGCTGTGTCAAACTCTCTGAACTCTGATCCGTGCCTCATAAAATTCATGAGCTTCGTGGCTTCCTTTCTCTGTGCACAGTACAACAGCTGCCTGCCACCCGTGAGCTAGAGCAGCCTGCAGAGCTCAGCCACTCACTTCCCTCGAGCCTGGCCGGCCTGCCATCCTCCTTGCCTCATGTCTGAGAACAATTTTTTCTGGCTTTCTGTTTCTTGACAATGAGGAGGCAGTTCTGCTGTTTGTTACTCCCCTGAAACTGGAAGTCACTCCGTATCCCTTTTTTCCCCCAGCGGTCATGGAACATTCTAGGAAAGTATAGATGCTGGATCTTCATATTAATATCTGGTAGAGTATTAATTCTGTGAGCTGAAATAATGTGTTAAGTGTTCTGAGTCTCTGTTTGTTTTTCTCTCTGATAATGATAATAATTACAACCACCTCGTAAACGTGAGTTAACGTGTGCTGTGTTCTTAGAAGCATTCATGGCACATTGTAACCACTCTACCCTTGCTCTTGTTACCAGGGCTCCTTCTACGTCCAGTGACCTACTTTTCGAGAATGACTGCTGCTTTTACATTAAAGAGACAGGAGTCTGAAAAAAACTAAAACAAGCTTCTTACTGGACCAGACCTGCAAAAGACTGGGAAAAACTGAATGTTTATTTTTGATGTTTTTGTTTTTAATAAGAGAATTATATTTTTTTAATTCTTCAACTAAACCTGTTTTTAAAAAGAAAAAAGCAATGTTGTTTCTTCTGTGCTTAGATTCTGTGCTCTGACTACTCACCTCCACGAACCCATTCTCTTCCCATTCAATCACCTGGACACTATTTCCCAGCCTCCTCATTTTTAGAGATAGCAGTAGAATTGATTTCCAGCCAATAAACTTCAACTGATTGTCCCATGCTTCACTTTAGGACATGGCCAATGAAAGTGTCCCACACATCTTCCTTAATGAGCATGATATTTTTTTAACTCCTGACTGACTGATTGAAATGATTCAGAGTGGTTTGGGATGCTGGTGGGAAGGGGGACTGGTCCACCTTGCTGTGGGTTTCATAAGCAAATGCCACCAGCTTGTCCCAGCAACTGCTGCCTTTTTGCAAGTGGTTTGCAAGCCAGGAGAAAAGTCTACAGCTATATGGTCCAAAGGTTTTGTCTTTAGATTACACACTTCATTAATTTTCCTACAAACAACATGAAAAACTTTGAGAAACAAAATTAACTTAAATAAAGGAAGATTTTTTTTTCTGAAAGAAAAACAGAAAGGGCTGCTTTAGATGTTCAGCATCTTTAGAAGCATCGAAAAAGAACAGAATCGTCACCTACAATACACAAGATACTGTTGCACTGGATGCGGGATACTGGGCGAGGACTGGCCTCTAAGCCTCTAAGTTTCTACGAGTAAAGATTCAAGTCATTCATACTTGAAGTACCAGGATTTAAGAAACAGGTGAGAAGCCAACCAAAGCAAATGGATTCGTAGTCAGCCCCATTGGTGGAAAAGAGGGTGGATCAGTTCCTCAGCCCCTGACTAAGGTCACAGGCAGGACAGTGCCTACTGCTGCATCACAGAGGTGGAGCGAGAACCGGAGGCTCTGTGTGGGTCACATCTGTGAAGGTTACCTCTAGCTCAGTCTCCTCTCACAATTGACCAGAACAAACAGAGGCTGGCTGTGACTCCTTGAGAGATTATGTCAATTTAAGATCAGGAAACACCCAGGGTTGGGCTTGTAGGTGTGTGTGAGTGACTGGTGGGCCGGCAAATGAGGGAAGAACAGCCACCCTAGATGTGGGTGGCCCTACTGGCTGCTTGAACTAAATAAAAAGAGAGCGGGAAAAAAAAGATGGTTACACTGTTTGCTGGGAAAGCTTTGGCATTCGGGATTGTTTACCCACATCAGCTTGCTCCTGTCTGCACACTGCAGAGCTCTGGCTCAGATTCCTCTGGTCTCCGGCCTTACCGTGGCTCTTTGATCAAAGACGATCTGCAGCAGATTCTCACCGCTGTCCTGCAGTCTCAGATGGGTGTTCTTCTACCTCAGGTCTGAGCATCCACTGGATCCTCCAGCTTTTAACACGTACAAGTAGCCATTTTGGACTCCCTCTCTCCCTGGACTTGTAAGCCATCAGATGGATCTCCTTTCTGTTAATTGTGCCTCTCCTAGAACTCGAACCAATATACTAACAAATCCTGATATTTTGAAGAGATTGCATAATAAAACATCTTCCCTGCACTCTAAACATTGCTTTAAGTTTATTTCAGAATAACAACAAAGATATAGCAAAATATAGATTAAAAATTTTTGGTAAATATGCCATTAAAGGGATTGGTTGGATTCAGAGAAGAGGCATCAAGATTTAACTACTGTGACCCATTCGAGGAATAGGAAGCTGAGTTAGAGTGGTGACTTAAGTGAAATGACTTAGGTGCAGAAGATTAATATGTTAAACACTGTATGGTTTCTCGGACTTGGAAAACCCAGAACACAGACATTCTTTGGAACCACATGAAGCGATAGCCGGAGCCAGGGGAAGGGACAGGGAGGGGGTGGGAGGGTAGAAAATGGGAAGGGACTGTAAAT
This sequence comes from Ctenodactylus gundi, assembly GCA_004027205.1. Lineage (NCBI taxonomy): Eukaryota > Metazoa > Chordata > Mammalia > Rodentia > Ctenodactylidae > Ctenodactylus > Ctenodactylus gundi. Next base: position 147,808 of record PVKB01002212.1, on the reverse strand, counting down.
TCGATATGATACTTAGGTGTACGAAACAGCCAAATTCATTGTAAATACTATGTATCACATTTGTATATTAATAAAAATAGTGGGGGAAAAAAACAAAAAAAATAAGTTCATTTGACAAATAGCAAGATCAGGTTGCTATTCACGAATATTTAAAATGACCTACTGTTTTGAAAGCACCTGCTGTCTCTTAGCAGATCACAATGAAGCTGCAACCTTACCTACCTGATTTTATTTTTGAAATGTGTCTTAATTCAAGGGCATATATTTTTTCTAGGATCAAGGAAGCCTGAGGCAAAGTTTGATTATTTGAAAAGGGGAATAGATTCTCCTTAAAGTTATGGCTCTATGTGACAGAACCTATTAATGACAAATTCATTTGAAATAAGAACAAAAAACATTTGTTATTAGTCACAACTCCTGGCATGTACCACTGCTTCAATCATTTGGTAAAGCTGAAAACAATATCAGCATTTGTTCTAATATTTTCAAACCGCTTGTATTTGGCCAAATGTCAAATGCACCAAAGATATTCTCAGAGCCATCACGTTTTTTACTTTCCTGATACACATTTCACTGGGAATGAACACGTTGGAGGATTATTGTCTTGTCATCGCTCTTGATGTTTTTAATCCTTACCTCCTTAAATTCACCAGTGCCCTAAGGATAGCCTGCTGCAAATACCCAACTTCTTTCTAATCTATATTGCTTATTTTTTTCATTCTGTTGTTTGACCAAAGTTCAATAATCAGAACATAATTGTGTCCTTTACTAGATCAACAAAATACCTCTGTTGGCCAGAAAGAATTCCTCTATTAAGAGATTTGAGTAGGAGTCCAGCATATAAATAAGGAAGGCTCAACAATCTGTTGAAAAGTCAAAATTGCTTCTCATCTCTTATTTCTCTCTTGGACTCTTGCAGTCAGTTGACTGACATAACAGTAAGAAAAATAGCTGAGTGTCTGAACATAATGTGATAAATTGTATGAGAATGAAAATTGATTAACAAATTTAAATCATTGAAAGAAAAAAGATCATGGGAAAATTAAAGAAAGAAAAAGAGTGAATGCCGTCTCTTTATTTGTACATCACAGTTTAAAAATGAATGCTTGTGTTCCAAATACAACTTTCAATTTTGTTAGCATTTTAAAAGTCACAGACAGAAGAATTTAATGTTTAGAAGACATCGTCTGTTCATAGAACTGTGTATTCAATAAAGGAGAAATATATAGAATAAGAGAAAACCAAAACCAACAACAAAGAAAACCATGCTTGCAAAAAATTGCTAAAAACTAATCTCATGTGAGTGAAAATTGTACTCCTTTCTTCCCAAACTTGAAATAAACATACAGCCTTTATTATGCTTCCTTTTTTATACTGAATTTGAATTATATAAAGTGTATGGAGGAAAAGGAGTCCAATAGGTGGAAGGAGTTAAATCACTAAATTGCAGAAAGTCAGTAGTTACGCAGGAATACTAGGATTGGTGAGTGAGACACAGTAAGTCCTGTTATGTCCTGGGCGTTCAGCGCCACTGAATAATCTTATTCTGGCACGAGCTATTTGCTCCATCAGCTAGAGTTACCCTAAGCAAGAGTACAGTCTGATTACAGTAGTAAAATCACTGAAGTGGCATTTCTATCTGCTATCTCATGAGAACGGCATCTGAAGGAAGACCTATAACGGCCAGAGAGCTCAACCTGAAGCTAACATTTCCTTCTTAGCAATTGCTAGAGTTGATTTGACTGCCAAGTCTGCCTTAAATAAGTTTATGTGTCTGCTTTATCCCTACTGCTAACATCCTTTCTGCAAACCACACTTGCGGAACAAAAGAACTCTCTCATCAGTGAAGAAGATAAGTGGGGCAGGTCCTCCTGTTAGAACTTCCATGCCTGCAGCACATGAAATAACAGGACACAATGGAGAAAGCAATCTTCTTAGAGCTGAAAACATTTGACTACAGAATAGTGAGCCAAACTATACCAGCATAGACAAAAGTAGCCATTATTTTCTCTTGGATAAAAATTCCTACAGTTACCTACAAATAATATAGATACCTGTGGAATTGTGTAGCTGCCCAAGGAAGTCGCTAAGGGCCAGAGTGCCTTCTTCTTGCCTACTTTGCCATTTTCCTTTGTGATTATTATAGAATTGTTTCATGTAGAGAAGCCCAGACACTTCACAAAACAAACAAACAAAAAAAGTGAAGGTCAAAAGGCTGGTCCCTACTGATTCTACGCATGCATATCCTGTTGAAAACAGTAATGTCTATGGAAATTTGTTTGGTTTTTTGCTAGTGGCACATTAGACCAAGTCTCTCCTCTACTCCCAACTGCTGCAGGAGAAACTGAGGATGTGAATGCAGGCAGAGGCTCCAGGGCTTCTGACCAGGTGACACTTTCTTATTTCCCCATGTGTCACACTAAAAATTAATATAATTAATATTAATATAATTAATATAATAATCCTGAATCTAAAGATTGTATTTTGTCTGTTGTTGGCCCTGTAAGAGCTCATGCTACTGTGTTAAAAAAGAAAAAACAACAACCAATAAAGACCAGCTGATTTTTAACAGCATTGCTAATTTTCAAATAGAATGCGGTGTTTCAAACTTTTTAAGTCTTAATATGACACATGCATTCAGACATGTATGTGTAGGCATTTTGCATACCTCAGTTATTTTTAATCTATTATCACATTATTAAATGTAATACATTTGAATTTGTCAATTGCAGCAGACTTTATTCATACAATATTTTGTTTGTTTAATTTAAAACAATTTACTGACATTTGTTAGTAAATGACTGTATTTCCTAGTTCTTTATATTGCTATCTTAAACCAAATCCAATTATATGAATAGGTAAAATCATAACAACCTGTGCTATCTTCATTGTTGCAGGGGCACACAATACCTGCCACTCACAGCCCAAGGGGGGAAAGGTTTATGTTGGTCCACAGTTCAGAAGTCTCTGACAGCTCGTGGTCAGCTGGTGATGGCTGCAGAGCAGGTGAGTCTGGCAGAGAACAGCTTGCTCAGGGCAGCCCATGAGGAAGTAAGGACTGCGGAGAAGTCTAGGCAAGAGTACACCCCTCCAGGCCAGAGGCCAGTAATTCTCCATAGGCCCAGTGATCTACCACACCCTACCATACCTTACCACCTAAGAGCACTCAAAATCCATAGATAATCCACAACATCCAAATACCGGAGACTTCTGAGGGACGTTCCCAATCCAAACCGTAGCGAGGGCCCATGTAACTAATACTGTGGACTATGCAAGCCAACTGAAACTTTATTCTATTTTCAAAGAGCTCTCCTATGGGTTATATACATGGGTGACTCAAACAAACGATATGAGCTTCAACTGCAACTATGGCTTTGAAGTTGTGAAGTCCAATTAATGTGTCAACATAAAATATCTAACAATAATAGAAATAGAAACAACAATATATTTTATTTGCAGTATTTCAGCTAGTTAGTTCTACATACCATGGGAGACCTTTACAGTATAGCCACAAAAATAATAGAATTTTTAGTGGCCAATCCAGTATGTATTAGTTCCTTCATTTAATCAGTGTCTGTCATGTGAGTTAATATTGGTAATAATAGTGAACATTATTGCCAGTACTCTAGATTATCTTTAATAATATTATAATAGAAATTATATAATCTGCTTATTCTTGACCATGTAGCATGCATTTTTAAGAAGTTTAAAGTTACTTTGCCATAGTCTACAGTAGGGAAGGCACAATTTTTATGTGCCTAAAACAAGAATAAAACCCTGAACCCTCTCCCTGAGTCTAGAGGGGTATGAGATTGATAGAATCTGCCTTTATTGAATCTTCAGTCTGGGAGCAGTGGGGAGTTTTAGTGATCCAAAAAGATAAAACAAACGGAATAAAATCTCCTCCTATGTAAACTGTGCTTTAAGGAACTAACAAACTTAGTCCCTAAACCAGGGATGGTGATATATGCCTACAATCTCAGCATGCTGGGAGGATGAGGCAGGAGATCGCAAGTTTGAGTCATCTTGGACAACTGAGCAATTTAGTGAGATCATATTTCAAAATCAGAAAAAGTAACAAGTACCAAAAATGTAGTTTAGTGTGAAGACCTGGGTTCAATTCCCTGTAGTGCAAGAAAAAATAATTAGTCTCTAAAATTATAGTCCTTAATAAATTTTATTTCAAAGTAATGAAAGAAAATTGATATAGAGCTTGTTTTTTGGAAATATTATGTAACTTTTAATAATGTCCAAGAATACAATTGAATAAAAAATTTAAAAAAACTTCAGAAGACATGAAACCTTTTATAGGGAACATTTTATATATTAAATATTATTTCTAAAAATGCCTTTAAAGTACATTATTTTAATAGATATAAAACTTATGGGTGATTTTCCTGAGTGATCAAATCTACAAGGCTAATTATTTTAAAATAGAAGATCTGGCAATGTGGCTTCAAGAACACAGGCAACAAAATAAACAAATTGGACATGAAAGTTGTAAGCCTTTGTATCTCAAGAGACACTTTTCAGCAGAGTAAAAAGACTCACAGAATGGGAGAAAACATTGTAAATTATATGTCTTATAAAATATCCAATGTATATGTAGAACACTCAAAACTGAAAAATCATACAAATCACCTAAGCCAAATATTGACAAAGAGCTCAAATAGATATTCATCCCAAATAAGATACACACATGGTCCATGAACACATTAAAGTATGTGAAGCATCATTGAATTGCTAGGGAAGAGTAAGTCAAAATTGTGATGAGCTACTGTGTTATACAGATCATGATGGCTGCAGCAAATAAACACACACGTGCTCATACTCACACAATGTATACACATTCATAAATACGGAAGATACAAAGTGTACATGAGGATGTGGAGAAAATGAAACTCCTCTGCACTGTTGGTAACACTGTAAAATGGTACTACTGATATTGATAACAGTAAGACTAACCATATGATCCAACAATTCCACATTTAAATAAACTTCCAGAAGATTTAAACACAGGTTAAGAAGTGGCATGTGTACAGCCATGTTAGCAGCAGCGTCATTCGCCACGTGGTGAGGAAGCACCCAAGAAGAAGTTGCCAATGGCTGAAATGTGGAGTCAAACGGGATATACACGTACAGTGGAAAAGAATTCAGACCTAAAACGGAAGAAACCCTCTGACACATGCTACTGCATGGATGAGACCTGAGGACTTCATACCAGGTGAAATAAGACAGACCCAAAAGGACAAGACCTACACATGTCCCTTTGTATGTGGTCCCTGGAGCAGGCAAAGTCAGAGGCACCACAGTGAAACAGTAGGTGTCAAGGGAACAGGGAAATGAAAAGTTGTTGTTAAATGGATATAGAGTTTCCATTTGCAAGGTGAGCTGAGATCTGGAGAAACAATAATTATGGGAGAAAAAAGAATTTGGAGGTTAAAAGTGGTGATGACTTCACAGCATGACTACACTAAATTCTGTATGTTTAATTATTATGAGATGGCTTATGTGTATATTTAGTGCAATAGAAATATTTTATTAGATATATTTTAAAATACATATGTAGAGAAGAGAATATAACCAAGTAAGAGATTTATCAAAGAATAATTAAATTAAGACTGAACAATACATTAAATAATGACTTTTTAATTTTACTCAAGGGATATAAACACATCTGGCACTGTAATTTCAAAATTCATTTTTGACTTCTCTGAATGGATTCCTCATTTCCATAGCTGATCTAATGTTGAGGACTGGATGACACTCACTACAGATATTCATCAGGTAAGCTTGGTTTTTGGTGACATTTGTTATTTACCCCTGATACACAAGTGTCCAGGGACCCACAAGTGTCACAAAAAATCTTTGAAAGGAAAGTATTGACCTTTAAGTTAGCTCCCCTATCCTGAACCAGACAGGCAGGAGGGGGGGAGGGGGAGAAGGGATCAAGGATATGATGTTGTGATGAACTTGGCCCTGAGCCAGTGTCTTAGATCTTCTAGGGAAGATTGTGAATCTTGCCAATAAGAAAAGGCAGGGGGAGGGACCTGCGACCTAGGGATTTAACTCAGTACCGACCACGTTTTCAGTGTGCCTCCCTCCACTTGCATGTGGGAAGGTCACCCTTTTTGCAAAAAGAAAATTAAAGCTTCATACCCTGTCATCCATGCCTCCCATGTCCATCCTTTGTTTGGACAGGAAGATTTCTACTAGCCGTTTCTAACACTCCTAAAACTATTCCCATCCTGGGTCCTTTATGCTCACCATACGATGTGTTCTTGTCTATCGGCCACCACAGCTGACCTGCATATGAGCGTGTCTGGGGCTCGCCAGTCCATGACTGGATCAGGACCCACCCATAGCTGTCAGGCTGGACAATCACTCCTTCCCACTCTCGGGGTGCGAGGAGGTATAATCTCTCATTCGAGAGGCGAGGCGAGGAGGCTGGGGATGAGGAGCAGGAAGTATATTGCGTTTATAGTCTGTAACTCCTACCTCAACCCTAAGTTTAGGGCCAGGATGGCTTATATACTACTTTTATGCCTGCAAGCTACTAACAGTGATTTCATCGGGGTTCATACGCAGGTGGACAGGGGTTCTGGTTATCAATCATACAAGGGCTTTGTCCGCAGGCTACAAATAGCGATTTCATCACACAGGGTCCACACGCAGGTGGCTCACAACTTCTCAGTATCATACAGAGCTTTAGGCAGTTTCCAGTAGTTTACTTAGTTGTACTTAATATGAGTTTGCTTTACCAGTGTCTTCCAGTGTACTCGTCACATTCTACCTGTGCTCCAGTGGCAGCTACACAGAAAAAAATGGCAGAGCAAGGAGGACATTCGTGAAAATCTAAAATGACGGAGCTCTCATCACGTCACAATGAACATGAAAAATGTCTTCCAAAAGGGGAAAATTATGAATCTTATGAACTTGAACTATACATGTGCCTGAAGCCTTTTGAAATTATCTAATTAATAGGGATGTTGACACAAAATAAATTACTTTCAACTTAAAGAGTTTAAGAGATGGTTTAATCTGAAGCCAAATATGCATGACCTGGCCCAGGCGCATGCATTTAGGATTTCCCAAAAGACACGTTCCAATGAGCAGCAGTTACATACGGTATTCATAGTTTTAGAAGAGAAGACAATCATAAATCCAAGCACATTTTGAAGACATTGGAGGAAGTAACAGGTAGGCTGGTCACTCCAAAGTAGGGAACTTTTGCCATAGGTTTCGTGTGTAGTCTAAACACATTTTTAGCTCTCAGGCTGATAGAAAACAAAAGGTTACTGTTTAACATTTTAAAAGAGTTACTTAGTTATCCTAGGAATGTTACACCTCAAAGGATTTATCACAGGATACTATTTAGATACAGAGGAGAATAGATGGGGGTGATGAAAAAGGACTCAGATACCCCTTAATACCTGGCTGTATAAAATATTCCAGGCTCTTCACAGGTTCTCCAGAATCCATCCAGGTAATCAACAGTGTCATTATGAAGAAAGTTGTTAGGAAAACATAAAAATGCCACCACAATGGTTAAAAAGAGACCTCAAATCACACAGTTCTAGATGAACGAGGAACGCTGAAATGTGTTCATACGGGATGTGAAACAGGCCAAACTAGTCAGGACTCTCAGAGCAGTAACTAATTGCATTTCATCAGACCCAATTTGCATTCCTATGGACAAAAATCATTTGCATTGCTCTCAATTTTCCACAAATTAACATCTGTGCCTTTGGAGTCAGAAAACAGACTTGCTAATGACAAAGGCGGAAATAACCCAGACCCAAGGGGAGAGCTGGTCAGGGCACCCACTACAATTCATAGTTGCTCACAACATTTCCTCTCAAATATAAATAAAAACAAGTGATTTAAACTTTAAAAAAGACCAAGTTGGACTATTTGGGAATGCACAACATGAATTTGAGTGAAGTCCATAAAACAGATGAACTACAGTATAATGAAAATTATAATGAGAGGATAGAACTAAGGGCATAAAAAAATTACCCAAAAGAGTTCATTTGTAAGTTGGCCAAATATCTTCTCAAGAGGAAGAGTGAGAAGGAGCACAATAAGTGAATGTATTTCAGGACTCCTCCTGTAACACTGAGGGAGAAAGTGGGGTGTCTCACTTGAAAAAAATACAAGTATCACAAAGCAGTAGTAGCTGTTTTCCTTAAAAATAGTAATAGAGGAAAAAAACATGTCTATGTGTACAAACACGCACAATGTATGAAATTAGGAATTGAGAGAAAAAAAGAAGAAACTAACAGAAGCAGTTCATTGACCTTTTTAGCTCCTGATTTTCCCTCATCAACAATCTAGTGTTTCCAACAGCCTTCCTTTAACTTGTAGACAATCATTGAGTCATCGTCACAAGCCCTGTAGTGTTCCGAGTTTGGTTTCTTTTATGAAAACCAGTGTTCCTGGGTGATTTACAATAATAAAGGGGTGTTGTTGTTGTTGTTGTTGTTGTTGTTGTTGTTGTTGTTGTTTGGTTGGTTGGTTGTTTTTGGTGGGGTGGTTTGATTTTGTTTGGTTTGTTCCTTTGGCCCAAATATTAGAAATAGTTCTCACATGAAGAAATGAGTTAAGCTTGGCTGTGGTAGACAGTTTAGATGTTGTTTGTTTTCTGCTTACGATTCACCCCAAATGGTCTCTCCATTGTGTTACCTGTGACAAAGGAGGAACTGAGGCCAATTAGGGACCAGGTGGTCTCAGAAAACAGACAAGCAGAGCTGGCTGACTCTACCTGTGAGATCTGGGAGGAAGTGACCCTGCAGAACTCAAGGAGGACAACCCATGATACTGAGTCCACAGCCAACGCAAACTGGAGGATTTGACTATAGTTTCTTCTGTTTAAAAGATGGCAATATTGATGCCGTGGCATTTCACATCAGGCAATTGAGACTCAGGCACAGATGGGCTCACACGCTTCAAGGGAACAAACCCTTACATTTAAATAACTGTGAGAATAATTACATAGTTTTGTTGCAAGTTACAGAGACTGCATCACATTATTTCAAATAGAGCTTTTTGTGTGCTGTAATTACACCTTACAGACAGAGCTGTAAAAAATTCTAAAGCCTATCTTTCTCAATCAGCATTATCATCATAAACACTGAAGTATATTTATTAAACTCTTGTACATGCTTCCATGACAGGAACTATTCCAAGCAGCACAGAGCATTCTCCATGCTCAAAAATTCCCACATAACTATGATACTTAATATTTAAATCTCCAAGCAATGGAAAAAAAGCAATTTATATTTTATGCCTGTTGTATATAGTTTATATGTCGATTACCTTTAGCAATAAACATATTGGCTCTAATGCTTGTCCAATTTCACTCAGACAGAGTCAGAATTAGAGTTTACTCTGTCTGGAGAAACCAAGGGGTTTACTGTGGCCTTCAGAATCAGAACGGAGATAAACTCCAAATGCCATCTGCTACTAGTCAAAAAGAAAGGAAACTCCCAGAAACCAAAGCCTGGAGTTGGTTTCTCCACTTCAGTTTCCTATAAAGGATCTTTATAACCTTCCAATTGGTGAGCAAATAAAATGCTTGTTTTTGCTTTTTGGATTTGTGGTATTCTTTTTCCTGTTTTGAACAATTATATATTTTTTAAAAATACCTAAGTGACCTCTAAAATGTGAGTGTCTTAGCCACTTCACCATTACTGAGACACAACACACAGCACTCAACACCTCCAACTTAAAGGCAGAGACATTTACTTAGGTTCAAGTGTGGAGGCCTCAATCCTTACATGGTAAGCTGGCAATGGGAGAAGGGCATGGCAGGACGGCATGACAGTGGACAATTGCTCATCCCATGGCAACCAGGAAACAGAAACTAGGAAGGAACTAGGGCAAGAATGCATCCTCCTGAATCCACAGAGGAGACACTTCAGGAATCTGACTGCTCCAGCCAGGCCTCATCTTTCAACAACACATGAAATCATTAAAGGACTAACCAACCGATTAGTATAGCATCCCATAATCCAAACCCTATTCACATACATGAGATTTTAGGGAGTCATTCTACATTCAAACTGTAACAGTGAGCCTCCTAAAAAGGGTGCCTCCCGCAGGGCACCGTTATCTAGAGTTTCTCATGGACTGTGTAGCCTATAGTCCAAATACCTTTTTATCTTAATAAAATTCAACTAAACTATAAATAATTAAAGCATTAGAACAATTGTTATTTTTGTAACTGATTGCATATTTTACAGATATGCCAAAATCCTATTTTGAATGAAAAAAATGCATATCAAAATGCATTCAACAACTACACATTCTTCATGAGGATATATCGGTCAACTCTATCAACAACATGCCAGTCAGGTTAGATGAGGAAGAAGCAACAAAATATTAAAAACCTGGATAAGATGCAAGTAATGTAGAGTCTGAGAGAGAGGATGCATGATGACTCACCACATACTGAAGACTTAGGGGTCCAGTGATCTCCATACCCAGATATATACAGCAAAAAGAGAGAGAGAGAGAGAGAGAGAGAGAGAGAGAGAGAGAGAGAGAGAGAGAGAGAACAAATTATTGCATGTCCCACTTTCTCCTTAAAAAGGTAAGCACGGTGCCTAGTGGCCTTTGTCAGATTCTGGAGGCCAATTATTTCACATTTGCAAATGTGGCCCTGGCCCGTTTACTGAGTTACAAGCAAGGCCGTTATCTTCAAGAAAACTCAGAACAGAAACGGGTTCTTTACCAAGACCGTACCATAGTTCAAGCTGCTCTGCTGTTCAGTCACAGAACCTGACAGAAAATATATTTCCACTATGGTGGGAAAAGATGCCCATGGAGGTTAAAGCAAATCCTAATAGTAGATCCACTACATAAGTCCTTCAGGATTCTCTAGGAAAATCAGGCTAAGTGTAGTAGAGAATTATCCAGCCTTCTAAAAGATACGTCTTGGCTTCTAGGTCTTGGTAGATATGCAACATCTGACTATGAGTCATCAAAATACTGTGCCCTAGGAGCTTAGTTCTTAGTTCTGCAGAACCAACGAAGCCTTCGTGTCAGTCACAACCGCAAGCAATTCATCAGGAGAGAAGTCGTGCACATGGGATCAGCTACAAGACATAAGGCTCAAGAAAGCTGTATGAGCAGCCAGCCCGGATCTTTTCTATCTACTTTCTTTCACTGCACCATTGCCCTTCCCTTGGCTCATACTGATAGCCATATTTGGGCAGAGGAAGTCTTTGTAAGAAAAAGATGAAGAACTTAAAATTCTGAGCTTGGTTAAGAACTGATTGGCTCAGTATTTGAGCACAAATCAGAAATGGGTGGCATGCTGTGGTCTCCATCACCCAAAGTGACTCGGAAAGATAAGCGTGAAGAGGACCTTCCCAGAGTGAGAGCTCTGACCACCTCTCCTACTCACACGCTTTGTAGAAATTAAAAATCAGCCTGCAGAAATACGTATGCTACTTCAAAAGTATTGTTAGAAGCTTGGACAAGGAAGGGCCTGATAGGGGAAAGATCAGAATCTCGAGTAACAAATGGATAACGCATGAGGATTAACATCAGCCAACAAACGTGAAGAGCAAAGATCTCCAATCACTGATGAGCGGAAATAAGCAAGTAGGTAGACTGACTGCTTGGGCCACTGGCCAACACTGCCTGTAACCAGAGAAAGCCGAGCGCTACACAATGGGTATACCACACAGTACCGTGGGGCAGGAGTGGAGGCTGTGCACTGTAGCAGAACTTCTACCCTCTGGTCTGTCCCTCTTTCCCTCCAGGGTGATGACACTCCTCAATACAGGGCTGTGAGACAGGCACAGTGGTGCACCTCTGTATTTCTAGCGCCATGGGAGGCAAGAGCATCTCAAGCACAAGCTCAGTCTGGGTAATTTAAGAGAGACTCTGAAATGAAAACCATTTTAAAATGCTGGGTCACAGCTCAGTACAAAGGCCCTGCCTTCAGTCCCCGGTACCACAATAAATAAAGAAATAATTTCCTGCAACCAGGTTTCTATCTCAGAGGTTATTTCTTGGGTAATCTTAACCTACACTATGCTCTTCTGTTCTCTCTTCTTTTTTCTTTCCTTCTCTCCATCCCTCTCTATATCTTTTCTTGTTTGTCCCCTGCGTGAGGCACGGTAGATCATGAGGAATGGAGTCCTACTGAGAAATGTTTGTGCCTGGCGAGTTACTGGCATTAACTGCCCAGTGATACCATTCTACAAAGAAGCAAGTTCATTTTTAAGGTAAGAATGAGGAAGTCTTTTTCAGTAAGAGACCCAGGAGGCTTTCTGAGACGTACAGTTTCAATTGCAACTACTCAATTCTGTTAATGTGGAAGTAGCCCTTGGCACGTAAACAAGTGAGTTTGACCATTACAATATGGTTGTTGCTGGCAGGCAAGATCTGGCCTTCTAGAGAAAGGATTCTTAGTGCCTTACAGAGATTAGCTGGAGGATAGGGTCCAGCATGTAGGCACTTATTCTAGAAACTTCTGTACGCATCCCTGACAATGCTTTCTTGGTTCTGGCTTCCCTCTCGAACACAGCCATTAAATAGAGTGTGGGGAGAGCAAAGAAACAATGTAACGGAAGCAGCTGTTGAATAGTCTGCAAAGGGTGGCAGCCACCGTCTTCCCAACTGCCTTATATGAACTTCCTTCCTACCTGCTTGGCTCTGCACTTCCTAGCTCCTTGCTTGGGTTTTCCCACTTGCCTGATGTCTTACTGTTTCTGGTTGGTTGGCACTGAGCCACTATTGTATAACATTTGCTGTAGTAACTACATTGACAGAATAGCAGGCAGAGACGGGAATAAAACAGGACCTTCACCCCGCTGTTAGCTGTACTTTCTTTCACCTTATGGCCAAACCTAAGTACTTGAGCTCTCCAAGAGCTCAGATCTAATATGTAAAATATGACAGGATTTCCTGGTGTGCTCCACTTTTCTCCTCAGGCTGAAGGACACTTGTAGCCTTGAGCCCTAAACTGTGGGGCTGGCTTCTGGCCTGGTCAGGCAGGATCTGACCACTGCCCTGCATGATTCCCCATCTTGCAGCTGTACAGGGGAGGCCCCGGCACCTCGTCCTGGTCCTGGGGAACTCAGCCACCTTCCCAACAGGCCTGAAGTTATTAGGCACAGCAGCCCACAGAAAAAGCCACCCTACTGTTCTCAACATTGTGGGAAGACGGCTGAGCGAGGGCAGAGAAGGCTGAGCCTCCCCAAGCCCTCCGTGCTTCACTTTGTTTTTACATTTTGAATAGCTGATGCAGTCCGAGGGCTCTGATTTCAGAACACGTAACAAGTAAAGATAAAAGGCTGCCTCTGCCATCATTTCCCTCTTCTGAATTGTCATCCTCATGCCCCAGAAAGAATCCACTGTTCTTCATTTCCTATGTATGTAGAAATATTTTTATTTTGCTTGAATTTTAATAAACGTGGCTACTGTACTTTGTTTTCACTATTTCTCAAGTTACAAGGAAAACATTCTTCACACTACTGAGACTTCAATTTTAGTTTATAACTTGGTCATGTTTTTTCACTTAAGTAACTGGCGGCTAATGGCAAATGAGAACAGAATAAACACGTCTACAGTCACAATGCACATGTTACAGGGAAAATGTTAGAGCTCTGTATTCATAAGTCCCATCCACACAAAGATAACCATATTGTTTTACTTTCTTTTTTCAGGACTTAACAGTGGATCTAGAGAGAACTAGATAAGAAAACCCCACAGGGAAGAATTATAACTCAGACAAGTGGGCAGCCCTCAGTGCAAGAGACAGGTTGTACTCTAGAAGGAATGAATCGAGGTGCACAATGGAAGAAGAGAGACAGAGGCCAGAGTGACCATCAAACCTGAGGGAGACCCAAGAGGTGAGAGGCTTTGGGACCCACATCTGTGCAGTGATCATAAACACCGAAGGAGTAGCGATGTCTCTGAAGGAGCCATTGAAAGGGAGAGGAATGTACCAGTGCATCTCAGTCTTTGAGACCCGCCCAAGATCTACAGACTTGAGTGATGTGTCGCCGACCACAGTAAGGTTTTTCTGCTTATGCTGTAATTTTTAAATTCAGTTTATTTGTTCGTTGTGTAGAAAAAATTAAATAGCTGATAGTTACAAACTTTATTTTTATCCTTTTATCCTTTGAGTTTTAAGATTGTCATCTACAAGTTTCTACTCATAATACTTGGGGGAAAAATCTCTGATTCTGAGAAAATGATACAAATGGAATGTGAAAACTGGAGGCATTGCTCAGTGTTCAGAGCACTTGCCTAGGAAGCTGGAGGCCCTGGATTTGATACCCCAACATTATATAAAAGCCAGTATGGTGGCTTACAACTCTAATCCCCATACTTCGGAGGCTGAGGCAAGAGGATAGCTCTGAGTTCTGGGCCAACCTGAACTACACAGTGAGTCCAGAACCAACTTGGTCTACAGAAAGAGACTGTCTCAGAAAAGGAAGGATATGAAGAAACTGATTAGTAAAGATGCAAAGGAATTTATTCAAGGAAAACAGATGTAATTCGGTCACGAAATAAACTTAGCGTGTCCAGGTTTTTATTCTATGGATGAGTACAACTGCATGATGTTGAAGATATATCTAAAACTGCTTGTGTCCCCTATATAAGATTTTTGAGTATGTAGCAAAATGATATCTTAGCAGCCAATCAATAAGAAAAAAATCTATAATAAATTTCTGGATGGTGTAATTTATAATATATATTCTCATAGATATGTGATAGGTTTGAATATGAGAGTTTCAGTATCTTATTCCTCTTCTGTGTTCTCCACACAGTATGATAAGAAAAACACAACAGAATGATCAATCATTCCCAAAAAGTCAAGGAATAAAAATAAATTTAATTTCAGTCATTTTCCTGGTTCAAGTTGATTTATTTAACTTCTCTCAAAAATATCAGAGCATTGTCATTTACAGAGCCTAAAGAATTTTGAAAGTTGTCTTATAAGTTTCCCAGTTGGTTCATCTTTGACAGTTCAAAAAATGTTTTTTCTAGCATCTCAGAGCCTCCCATTCGATTCACAGATCTAGTAACACAAAACTCCCTTCCAAAGTTCTGTCACCAAGACTGTTGACTTAATCTTCCAAGCCTCATGATGTACTTCCTTTCCTAGCCATCTGAGGTACTGTGTATTCTCAGATTAGATAATAAATCACGCCTTCTTTAATTTCTCTTCCTGATGACACACAATTGGGCTCGAAGGGTATTTCCACAGATCTTAAATATATTCAGTGGGAGAAAAAGGAGCCCTGACTCAATCTTTCTCTAGCCATTTATCTCCTGCACCTGTGCCCACCTCCTGAAGATAAAACATCAGAGCCCAGTCAGGAAGTTAAGATGCCTCCCTAATACGCACTTTCACAGGATCATTCCAGAGCCCACCCGGAGCCCTTTGCTCCTCTGCTGATGCTGGCTCATCCTCTCTCACTGCTTAAGAGCTTTTCTATCCGATTCTTCTTCTAATCTGGTTTACACTGGGTACTATAAATCTTTAATTATGCTAGTAAAACTGTCTCCATACTAACTTATTGTAAATTGTAGTGAACTAGCTAATTTTCAATATAACAACATGGACTACAAGTCAAACCAGAACCACTAGAGAATATTATTAGCGTGACATATAAAATTTTGAACAAATATTTCTGTATTTTGCACCAACATTGATTATGTTACATAGCCAAGGTCAAATGACATCTCCTTTCTTAATTGATAAACATTACAGAGCATCTTCTAAGGAAAGTTAAAGGCTGAGTTCTAAATATAAGAAAAATTTCACCTATTTTTTCATGGTCCCTCAGTTTTTTATAAAATAAGGAGAATTAAGGAAAAATAAGTAAGTAATAAATTACCTACATTTAAAGTCAAACTGTAATTCATGGATATTTGCATAAGGCTGCAAAATGCAATATTCTAGAATCACACAATTTATAAATTTAGTTAACTAATTCCCAGTTTAACTTGGCACAATAGCGCACACCTGTTATCTCAGCAACTCTGGGAGGCTGAAGCAGGAGAATGGCAAATTTCAGTTTAGTCTGGACAGCAACTTATTGAGACCCTGTCTCAAAATTTAAGGAAAGTAGAGGCTGGTGATGCAGCTGATTGTTTCAAAGGCCCTGGGTTCAATTCCCAATACCACAAAAAAATGATACATAATAAGAACAATCAGATTGAGAAATTGGTGATATACATATAGCATCTTGATCACTTACTTATATTTTTGTTTGTTTGCTTTTATTTTAAGAAAGAGTTTTATTCTGCAGTCCTGGATGGTCCTGAACTCACTACATATCCCAGACTGGCCTGAAACTCACAATAATCCTCCTGCTTCTCCCTCCCTCGTGCTGGACATACAGGTGTACACCACCATGCCCAGCTGTTACGTGGTACTAGGAAATCCAGCCTGGGGCCTCAGGCTTTCTAAGCTCTAATTACTGAGATACCTTCTCAATCTACCATTTTTACTTATTTACAGATGAGAAAGCAACTAGATTTCTTAAGATTTCTTGTAATCATGATAGTCCCAGAACTTAAGATACTTCTCAGAGTTATCAGTTAATATATAGTTAATTTTATGTGGTGGTGGTGGGGGAAAGGGGGTGCCAAAGATCAAGCCCAGGAACTCCATACTAAACTATATCATCATTCTGGGTTTTTTTTTTTTTTTTTTGAGACAAGGTATTGGTAAATTAAGTTGCTAAGACTGGGTTCTAGCTGTGCAATTAAACTCAAATGTTCTTTGTATTTTAGTGACCCACATAGACACTCCTCTTGCCTGTCTTTCACAGTGCTGAGGGTTAAACCAGGGCTGTGTATATCCGTGCACTATAAGCACATGCACCACTACCTGCCTGCCCAGCCTGAAGCTACTACTGTCTTTCATGCATTGTAGCTTGGAACGTTTCACTCCTTGAGAACTAATGATAAGTCTCCCTGAAGTAACGTTTTCCTCTCTTGCTCGTTCATTTTTGATTAAGTTTCATATTTTGATGCAGTGTGTCTTAAACTGGTCAGTTTTTATTGGTATGTGGACTGTGAGTCACATGCTAAGAGGTAAGAACTCTGCACCTTCTCACACACCTCCCTCCAGAGACATAGCTGTTTCATCTGTCCTTCGTCTCCTCCAAGAGGAGAACCCATGGCTGTCTCCAACAATTTGAGAAAAGAACGCCCAAATGATTCTTTAAATCACAATATGAGGGACTGGCGCTATAACTCAGCATTTACAACACTTGTATAGTATGCACAAGGCCCTGGGTTCAATTCCCCAGGTATGGTGGCACACGTGTGTAATCTCAGCACTCAAGAGGCTAATGCAAGAGAACTGCTGTGGGTTCAAGGCCAGCCTGGGCTAGACAGTGAGTTTAAGACCAGCCTGGACTACACAGGGAGACTCTTTCTAATAAATAAATGACTCGCAGTATACTTTGGAAGAGGAATGAGTCCTATTAGTGCTGCATATGACCGCGGTCACACCTTTATTCACATGGCTTGTCTTTGCCCGTTGTCATCTTTGTTTATTGTTTAAGGGGGAGGAAATTGGCAGCGTTAGAAAGGGAGAGGAATATATCAAAAAGCAAAAGCAGGGGAGAGAAATGTTTAATCCTTCCCATACCTTTTTCTTATTAACTAAAAACATTAACATCTCAAACCCTCCAGTGTTCATGTACTTGCTGCTGAAACCAGAGAAGCCATGGCATGTAATTTCATTTTGTACAGAACACACCAGTGAACCTCTTGAAGGCCAGTCATAACTGGGACACTTACACAATTTTTAACCCACACCAGGATTTTTTGGTGGGAGAGAGCTGTTGCATAGGTCTTGAGAGAAGACATATTGCTGTGTGCTATCTCGACACTTGGTGAAAATGAGGGGAGTAAGAGATCTCACCAAGAATTCCTCTCTCACCCAGCTCCCTTCACCTGACCCCCCATAGCAAGGGACAGGCTCACATTCTGCTTAAGTTTGAGTATTGCAGTCCAGTTCTCCACCAGCCTGGGGAATTATTAAAACAGTGAAATTACATCTTTCCATTCCATGAAAACCCAGTGCTACAGACCTTGCACCTACAGCATGACTGCCCCCTCAGCTCTCAAGCGCAGCCCTGAGTGGCTCTGCCTAGTGGCCTTCCCTCTAACAGTGAGTACATGTGACTTAATTTTTATCATTTCACCTAGTCGGCGCCAGGGTCCTGCCTTAATACACCCTCCCATAATCCTAGTGTGGGAGTCCCCTGCTCACCAGCACAATTAAAAGGAACTGTTATAATGACAACAGAAAACCAGGGATGCAGTAGCAGGAATGCCCTGAGCAAAGTAGGGCAAAGGTCAACCTAGTGAGAATATTTGCCCACAAGTATACAATAGGTGGAAGAGAAAAATGTGGTAGAAAAATTAATTCTTAATCTATAGCACCAGGGAGAAAAGATTTCTCACTTCAGTGAGATTGAAACTACATAACTCATGTTTTACTTGTTTTCATACATATGTTCATTCATTTAATAATTTATTTCCTGTGAAAATGTACTGATCATATATTATATATTAAATATTTTATCAGGAAGCGAAAATAAACAAAGAAAGAGGTAGCCCCTTACCTTGGAGGAGTTTTCAAACTGGCCAACACCAAAATTGTGATCTCTCCACGGGACTCTAGGAATCTAAGAACATTTTCTCATAGCATGTTTTATGCACGAAAGTGAGATCCAGAATGTTCTGTGCAATAGACACTATACAAGCCACCTATGTAATTTTATATTTTCTAATACTCACATTAAAAATGGAAAAACAAGAGGAAACATTAATTTTTTAAAACACATTTTATTTAACACATTATTTCTACAATATTATCATTTCAATTATGAAATTACTGAGATTGTTGCATTTTATAACACATCTAAGTCTTCAAAGTGTGTTATGTCTTTTCCACTTACAGGCTGTCTCAATTTGGATGCTAAATCTTAATTGACAACCTCTTGATTTACGTTTTGATTTTTTAAATGTTACAGCTGAAAAACTGATACAGCTTTCCAACAAATTTCAAACATACAGAAAGGAAATGTAAATGCCTCACTAGCTGCTATGGTTTGGATCTTAGGTGTCCCCCAAAAGCCTCATGGAAAGAATGGGGGGATGACAGCTTTCAGGTGTGTCATGTATGTGTTGTTTACTGCAAGGCGAGAATGTTGGGGAGGGGCACCCGCCTTGCGTGAGGGTCCTGGGATTGAAATAAAGAAAGGAAGGAAGAGGAAATATTATTACAGCTTCTTCCTGGGACTGCTTTAGCCGAGCCAGTCTGTAGACTCCACTTTGCTCCTACTTGACTCTGCTTCTGTCTGCAAAGAGGTCAGCAGCTCTCTAGCCTCTGCCATGTTCTTCCACCACTGCCAGCTGCCCATCAATGTGCTGTGTGTGAGACCTTCTGAAACTGTGAGCTAAATAAATCTTTCCCTTGAATTGTGGATGCCATGTATTTTGTGACAGTAATGATACAGCAACTGCGAAAGAAATCGGTACCGGGAAAGTGGGGTTGTTGCTGTGACTTCACTTGATCATGCGGTTTGGAAGCCTTTGGAGCTGGTATGTTGATAGAAGTGTGGATTGTGAAGATCAGGCTCAAAAAGTTTCAGACTGGAAAGAAAACTGTATTGGCAGTTGGTCTGAAAGCCACTCATGTATGCTGTGGCAGAAAGTGTGTCTGCATTTTGGCTTTGTCCAGAGACTTTACCTGAAATTGAAATTAAGGGTTATAGAATACATGATCCTGTGGAGGAAATCTCAAAGCAGTCCAATGTCCAGGCTGTCTCCTGGCTTGTGACTTATGCTGAAAAGCAGGTAAATATGGGAGAGAAAAAAATGTTAATGGTTTGAAGTTTTGCAAAACTGAAAGGGGCTGCAAAATTTGGGCAAAAGAGCTCAGAGATGTTCAAGAGATTAGCATTAAAAAGAAGCCAAGTGCTTGAAAGCAGGACTATAAAAAAAAAGATGCCTTGAGAATGTCTCAGGCATCAGCAAGATCCCATTCTTCACAAGTTAAAGGGTGGAAAGGCACCCTTTGCTCTGAGGAAAGTACCTCAAGGCACCTTATAGGTCCAAAGAGGAAAGCGTTTGCCAGAGTCCAGCCTCTTGGACTTCAGCCATCCAGGGACTTGAAGGCTACTGCAGCCAAAAGCCAGGAGGGCCAGACTTCCAACCAGTAGCAGACCTTGGTGTTGTCCTTGTGGTCTTAGTTTTACGGGCACACAGAGGACAAGAGTTGTGAGGTCATGGAGGCTTCCACCTAGATTTCAGAAGGCCTTGGAGGCCAGGCAGTGTCCCCCTAGGAGGGCAATGGGTAAAGTTGTAAAGGAAAATCCTAAGGTGCAGTGCAGTGCAGTCCCCAGAAATTTGCAGAACCAGGAGCCTGGATTGTCCACTGAGAAAAGCCCCAGTTAGTGAGAGGAGCCAGCCTAAGGAAGGAAGATGTAGCCAGAGGCAACACTTGCATTGGGTCTACCTGAGCCCTTTGGAACAAGTTTACCCCAAATGCTGCCTATGGAGCTACAGGAGTTAACCTTTACCCTGCTGACTTTAAAACTTGTTTTGGTCCTATTTCTTTATATCCTCCCATTCCTCCCTTTTGGAATGGGAATTTTTACCCTGTGCCATTTTATGTTGGAAGTGCTCAATTCTTTGAACTAAGAGTTTACCTTGAGTATCAGAGACTTTGGACTTGGACTCTATAGCAGTTCTGGAATTGTTAAGACTTTAGCAATTCTTAGAGAAGGACTAAAGGCATTTTGCATAAGAAGGTGTACATGAGTCTTCTGGGGGTCAGGGGCAGAAAGCTATGGTTTGGCTCTCCCTGTCCCCTCAAAGCCTCATGTATTTGGAACTGTGTGTCACTAGGAAGCAGAGCCTGGCTGAAGGGCAGATGCTTGGAGTTTGACCTGTAAAGAACGTGGCAAATCATTACCACTGGGAAAGCCCCGCTCCAAGAGGTTTCAGGTGGCATTCTCTAGTGGAGGGCCAGACAGCGAGGGAAAGGCACCTTGAGTGTGAGCCCCAAGACTGAAATAAAGAAAGGAAGGAAGAAGAAGCATTGTTACAGCTTCTTCCTGGCAATACTCGTGTCTTTCTAGAGTCTGCAGAGTCACTTGGCTTCAGTCTTACAATGGGTAAACAACTCTCTAGCCCTGGTAGCCTTCACCACTGCAGACTGCCCTATGAATGGGCTGTTTGAGACCTTCCAAATCTGTGAGCTAACTAAATCTCTCCTCCTGTAAATTGTGGATGTCAGGTATTTTGTCACAGCAAGGATAAAGTAACTAACACAATAACTTCTAATTGTTTTATTTACAATTTTTCTAATAATTAAATTGGGTACAATTACATTTCCTCAATGTTATCCTCTACATTGACGAAAAAAAAAATAAAAAAGGTAAAAAACAAGTCTGTCTCTTATAAAGCTGGTCCATTTAGACAAAAACACATTTTCAAAACAATGTATCAAAGTAAATTATGTAATTCTGGACCACTCAGTATTATTAAGGTAGAACTCAGAGGAGAAATTTAGAAATTGAAAAGCAACCATAAATACATCAATATTGAAAAGGTTTATGCAAATATTTTTGATGTGTGAGCAAATTTGTAGCATCTTGTCAATTAAATTAAAATCCTCAATACATTGATTAATGTTAAAAATATGTAATAAGGTTACCAATGCTTTGTGTTATAAAAAGTTTTAATTTCAGCTGGAATTCCACACTCATTGAGCAAATTTACAAATAAGTGTTTATTTTCCTTTAAAGCTTCAAACATTAATTAAACAGTATGCAGTATATTGGTGAAAAAAATCACACTGATTTTTGCCTTTGATCATTGAACATTTGCCAAACATTCTTTTTATTTAGGAAAATCACGAATGAAAGTAACAATATAGTAAATCTCTGTAAACATTTCCCATCAGTCAATCAACAAGTTACTAAAAACAAACCAGGATAATTATATTCATTGCCTTTTATTTTTTCAATATTTTATATATACTAAATAGTTCTAACAACTGTGTTCATGACACTTTTTATCAAGTCTACTTTACAAAATCACACACAAATTTTTCAGAAATATTTTCAAAATATGTCATGTAGTTAACAAAGCAATAAGGGAAGTATTACTCTTAATATTCTATTTTTTTGCTAGATGTGCTGTCTCACACCTGTAATCTCAACATTAGGGAGGCTGGGGCAGGAAGATTGCCATGAGTTCAAAAATAGCCTAGGCTCCATAGTCAGTTTAGGAGCAGCTGGACTACAGATCAAGACCCTGTCTCAGAAAACAAAAGCACATAAAAATTGCTTTTATAATCCAACATAAATATAGCCTTGTCTTCATTCATGTTGATTTCATATGTTAACATAAAGCCTATTTGCCAGTATATAATTTTTTTTAAATTTAGTATTTTAGGACACAAATTGATAATATTTATTAATAATTATAGAAGCCTTTAAAGACAAAATGTGTCAAAAATATAACTGGATAATATCTCACATTATAACAACTCATCTAAAAGTATCAAAATTTTGTAATTTTATGAATATTGAAATAATTGATGTTTGATATTTATAGAAAGTTTCATAATCTCAAAAGCAATTTTGAGATGAAGAAGTCCTTAACTTTTAATAATAAAAGTTTTTCTTTTTCCCATAATTTTCTAACAGAATTTTATATTCTCCTTACCTGTCTGCCTAAGAGATTTTGTTCTTATGCAAATACATAAGTCATTTCATAACAAACCATCTTAAATCTGCAAACTTAAATCCTATTAAATATTTTTTAATTTTGGTGAATGTCTAATTCCAATATCAAAATATGAATTTAGTTGATACTTTTGACTGTTGGTAGGAAAAATATCACCAAAGTGGCAATGTATTGCTGAAATATGTTGTCCCCTTTATCTATTGAATCACTTCTTACACAACAAGCTCCTTTTCAATTTCACTCTGCCTCGACAAATTGCAAATATTATCCACTGTGGAATGCAAGGCATAGCTTTTTCCAATTCTTTGTTTCTGTACTGACTCATCACCACAAATACTATTTTCTTGCCTCTCCTGGATTTTGTACTGATAGTGAGTCTACATTTTTTATTTAAAATGTTTACACTACTTTTTAGATATACCAATTTTAAGTTCTCTCCAGAAGTTATCACAATTTCCTGTAACGTACAGACATACATTCTATTTCTACTGACATGAAGTAGCACTAATTGATTCATTTTACTGTTTTTCTCCACTCTATATTACATTGAAAGCAGAGGAGACATCAAAGCTGGTGTACCAATTTTTTAAATAAAGTTTTCTCCCTTTTATATATACATGTGATGCACAATAGTTACACTGAGCTGGAGTATTTTGTGCACGTACGTATCACGTGACCATCACAATCCTTCCTCTCCCTCATTTTAGCCCTCCTCCCTCCCCCCTTCCCCTTAACTCCCACGCCATCACGATCATTTGGTTCTATAGAATGCCTGTATTCTGGGATTTTCATCTTAGAGAAACAATGTGGTATTTAACTTCTGCATTTGACTCACTTGTTATCTGAGATAAAAATAAATCTTTTTACCTATAAACATAAAATCCACAGTGAGAGGGATGTGGAAACATCTGTGTGAGTCCTGCCCCCACGTGAGAAAGTGGACCTGGGGAGAAGGTCACTCCTGAGAGACCGAAGTGCAGGCAGTGCAGGGCTGGGAATAAACATCAGCTCTAAGAGCCCTGCAACACTTTTTCTCACATAATGTTAAAGTTTTTCCTAAAATTTGTTTCTCATTGTCACATCTTAAAGACATTGCCTTGGCTTAAGATGTGTGAGAAACTTAATCTCCAGACTCACATGCTAGCAGAATTTGGAAGTGGAGCCTGTTGAGATCACATTTAGGATTGGGTGAGGCCATCAGGGTGAAGCCACCATGATGTCATTATTTTGGTATTCTGAGGAGCGGAAGAGAGACCCCAGCGACCTGCTGGCCCTGTTGCCATATTATGAAGTCTGGTGCAATGTTTTTTGAAACTTTTACATTACCTGCTTTTTGTAACATATGGTATACAAAATAATAGAATAAAATTTGTGACTAATATGTACAAGTTATATGCCAAATATTTACTGGCAAAAGTATCATAAAATTTTATAACAAAGACAATTCTGTTGAAGTGTGTAATTTAGAAGTTGATGGTGAACTTTAACTGTAATTAGGAGACACTCAACCTTCTCCTTACTCCTTTCATTAAACAAAAGCACAGTATTGGGGTAAAAATAATAACAACGGAAACATTGGCCTGTACGTGCCATCTTTATGGTGTGGAATTATCCCTGCGACTCTGGAAAAGGCTGAAACAGCAACAACAAACTCGCAAAGAGCATGTCATCCCCAGAAGAGGCAGAAGGCCCCTCAGAAGTCGGCCAACGTGGCTCCCGGGCCGAATTCACTTTGCTGGCCTCTGTTTCTTATGGACCGAGAGAGTGATGTCTTCCCATTTTCACATAGCTGGGGAGAAAAACCACAAGAACATTTTGTCACATGTGAAAATATGACATTGAGATTTCTGTGCTCAAAAATAAAGTTTTATTGGAACAAAGCCACTTCAATTCCTTTGAATAGGGCCAATAGCTCCTTTTGAGCTACAAGGACAAAGTTGAGTTGGTGTGGCCAAAACTGTGTGATCCATGAAGTCTTCAAGATGAGCTGGTCCTTGACAAAAGGACTTTACTAATCTCTGACTTAGATAATTTCACATTTAGAAATACATTTGTTTATAGATACAAACAACATATTTGTTTTAGCATGAACAAGAGTCCTGTTTTATAATACTTTATGTTCATTTTCTATTTAGCTTAGCTAACCATGACTATTTACCTGGATGCTTGCCAATTTTTCAATTAACTTCTTTGGCATTGGGCCCAACAAAAGTACCTATAACAAAATGTATCAGAACCTTGTTACAGACCATGCCATAGCGTATTGAATGAACTCTTTAATTACTCAAATTGCCCTTTTAAATAACTAGTAATTAACCATAACAAAACTTATGTTTCTTTAAAGGTATTTACATAGAAAGTTATATGAAGGAAATGTAAAATAAATATAAATTTAGATATGTAGAGAAAATTTTTTGACGTTTTCAAAACATAAAAATAACCACTAGAGTAATCAGGAGATCACACTCCTTTCTGTTTTGTTCTCTGAATCCAGCAAGTTGACTTTATAGTAAATAATATTTTAAGATGTTTAGGTAGTTTAATTCATAACATTTGCTTGGAGAATGAGAGGATTTTATATTCTACAACAATAGATTTGGACATTAAAGGGGGATGTTAGTGCTACTTTTTATGTATTTTTTTCAATCATGCACCATTATGGAAACAGATGAGAAGCTGTGAAAACTATAGTCATATATTTACAAACGAAGATGGATAAATTAGATGCCACTATTAACACAAGAGTGGTGGAGCGACAAGAAGAATAATCTGAACTCCCCTTTTTCTTTTTCCCCTAAATTTATTTTACCTGACAAGAGAGACTGTCTAGAATATTTTATTAAAATGATCTCCACTTTATTATATGGAAATAACCCCAAATAACCATGGTCTTGACACAGTACTGATCAACTGCATGGGTCTCTAGAGTTGAATATTATTTAATACATGGATCTAAAAAATTAAGTGGCCTGTTCATAGATTCTGTGAACAAAGAGATAATTAATTCTATAGAAGCCCTGAGTCAGGCAGTACACACCCTTCAGGGCTCTGGGCGCCCTTCTCCTCAAGCAGGTGCCACGAAGACAGTTTTCAGATTCCTCCTGAGCCATTTTATCCACGACCTTGTCTGTCTTCTGAGGTGAGGAGAAAAGCCACGCTGAAGCCCCAGGCAGCACCCTAAGGCATGTCGGTGGCACGCCCGCAGGACCGGCCCTGGTCTCACCATAAGAGGCAGACCTGTAAATGGTACAGAGCACCGGGACAGCCAACGCAGCACCGCTATAGTCTTCCCCCAGTGGGGAATAGTTCCAGGAGGACTGAACGCATTGACATGCACAGTTTTGTTTGTATTGATTTTTTTTAGATTTCTTCTTACTGCTTCAGTTTTGACCTTTTTGTCAATGTTCTCAATTACCTAAGATTATTCAGGAACAAATTGTTGCTTTGGAAATGGATTCAGAAAAACCTTGTTTCACCCTACTACAGGTGCAACTGCCTCGTGTTGATATTCATAAGCTCAAGAATATGATTAATCTGACATAAAAATACTTTAAGAGATGGTCATCTTAAATCTGTAATAAAAAATTAGTTTCCTACATAAGATACACAGAAAATATTTATCTACTTTCATAATCAAACATATAAGGCCATTCGTGTATCATAGGATTCAATGCACAGAGCAGCAGCAAACTGCGAAAACCTAGTCAGGAGCCTGTGGGGGGTTAGTATCACAAAGAAAGAGTAAGGAAACTGACAATTTTACTTGCCTCCTCTGAAGTTCATGTAAAATGCAACGTAATGATTTTTGGTCGGTCTGTTTGGCTGACTTAACAGTTGTCAAGAAATGCAGCAATGTGACACCACTCCTATGATATGCTCTAGTTTAAAAATAGAATTCGTGCCTAGAGCAATACTGTCAGCGAAGCAAGTGTGGATTTTAAAAAATGCATCTTACCAACAACATCTTGATATTATAGCCCAAAGCAGGAGCTCTGGTGAGGTACCAGCAGATTTCTTCCTGGCATCTGCTGTCCATGACACGTGATCCTCTGGTGGCTTGTTACCAGTTGGACATGGATAGCAAGTCTGCAGATCACCAGTAACAATGGCCTATTGCTTATTACTCATTATTAAATATTAATATAGAAATATCCTCCTGGTAAAATTATCCAATAAATAAAATGTCATAATTAAGAAGTATTCAGAGTGAGGTCCTTTTTCATAACTTTACTTTTCCTTCCTAAATAATATGTATATTCTTTATCACATTGATAAAGGCATATTAAAAATTGAAGGAATGGTCAACAATTTCTACAGAGTTTTTAAGTAAAAGAAATATTCTGAAGGAAGTGAAAGATATTTTCATTCCCTTTTACTGGTGTTTGAAAAGTTACTTTAAAGTGTCAGGGAAGGCCAATACATCCCGGGCAGGAGAACCCAGCAGAGCCACTCTGGAGGCTAGGAAGGACAGGCTGAAGGATATCCTTCTGGGTGTCTGAGGGAGACACCTCAGATGTTGTGGGGAAATATGGGAGAATTTCTAAATAAACAAATGATTAAACATGGTTTTTCCCATTTTATTTATATGTGTAAGTGCAAAATTTAAGGTTTACAATGAAGTTGAACATTTTGTGCACATGCGTACCTTAACAAGGTGACAAGGACTTTCCCACTCTCCTTTTGTCCCTCCGCCTATCCTCCCCTCCCTCTCTCCCTGCCCTACCCCCCTGTTTCACTTTGTTTTTCATTTTAAGTTCCATAGGAGTTGTGATCTGGGACTCTCATATCAAAGAGACCATTTGATGTTTCACCTTCTGCTTCTGACTCACTTCACTAAGCATGATGTTCTCAAGTTTCTTCCATTTGCCTGTAAAAACCTTCACTCTGTTAGACTTTATACATGCATAGTATTTCACTGTGTATAAATAGCACAGTTTGTGTATCCATTCGTCTATTGATGTGTATTTTGGTGACTTCTGTATTTTAGCTATTGTTAGTTCTGTTGCTATGAACATGGGTATACATATATCTCTGTTATGTGTTGTTTTGACCTCTTTTGGAAATATTCCCAGGAGGGGTGTCGCTGGATTGAAGGGGATATTTATTTCTAGTCTTTTAAGAGCTCTCCATACTGCTTTCCATAGTGGTTGTACGAATTTACATTCCCACCAGCAGTGCAGGAGGGTTCCTTTCTCCCCACAGTCTCACCAGCACTGATTGCTATTTGACTTGTTGATATAGGCCATTCTCTCTGGAGTGAGATGGTATCTTAGCGTTATTTTGATGTGCGTTTCTCTTATGGCTGGGGCTGTTGAACATCTTTTCATGTATCTATTGGCCATTTGAACTTCTTCATGAGTGAACTGCCTCTTCATTTCATTTGCCCACTTTTTAATAGGATCCTTTATTTTGGTAGGCTTACTTTTCTTCAGCTCCCTGTATATTCTAGTTATGAGCTTCCTATTTGAGTTGTTGGTGGTGAATATTTTTTCCCAGTCTGTTGGATCTCTTTTTACAATGTTGATAGTTTCCTTTGCTGTGCAGAAACTTTTTCATTTGACAAGATCTCATTTGTTAATAATGCGGATAATTTCATTTGCTTTTGGTGTCTTGTCAAGGAAGTCTTTGTCTACCCCTATGTCTTTTAAATATTTGCCTAATTTGCCTTCTAGAAGGTTCAGTGTTTCACTTTTAATGTGTAGGTCTTTGATCCACTTTGATTTGACTTTGGTGCATGGTGATAGGTGTGTGATTAGATTCATTCTTCTGCATGTGGAGGACCGGTATTCCCAGCACCATTTGTTGAGCAGGCTGTCCTTTTTCCATTGTGTGCATTTCGCACCATGATCAAGTGGGCTTCATCCCTGAGATGCAAGGCTGATTCAACATACATAAATCAATCAATGTAATGCACCATATCAACAAAAGTGAAGACAAAATCACGTGATCATTTCTATTGATGAAGAAAAAGCCTTTGACAAAATCCAGCATCCCTTCATGATAAAAATACTGAGAAAAATAGGTATAGAAGGACCCTACCTAAAATTGATAGAAGCCATATATGCTAAGCCTACTGAAAATATCATAGTAAATGGAGAAATATTGAAGTCGTTCCCTCTCAAATCAGGAACAGGACAAGGCTGCTCTCTTTCACCACTCTTATTCAACATAGTCCTTGAAACACTAGACATAACAATCAGACAAGAAAAATGAAATAAAAGGAATCTGCATTGGAAAGGAGGAGGTCAAACTCTCCTTATTTGAAGATGATTTACATGGAAGGCCCTAAAAACTCCACTATGAAACTCCTAGAAATAATTAAAAAAAAAATTTAGCCAAGTCACAGGCTACAAAATTAGCACTAAAAAATCAATACCTTTTTTTCTCTACACTAACAATGAACTTATTGAGCAAGAACTCAGAAAAATAATTCCATTCTCAATAGCTCAGCAAAAAATAAATACCTAGGAGTATACCTAACCAAGGAAGTGAAGGACTTATATAAAGAAAACTACATTACATTGAAGAAAGAAGTTATAGGAGACATTAGAAAATGGAAAGGCATCCCCTGCTCTTGGATAGGCAAAATAAATATAGTCAAAACTACCAAAACTGATATATAGATTCAAAGTAATTCTTATCAAAATACCTACAAGTTTCTTCAAAGAACTTGAAACAACAATTCTTAAATTCATATGGAACCAAAAGAGACCAAGAATAGCTAAAGCAATCCTGAGCAACAAGACCAAGGCAGGAGGCATTACAGTTCCAGACATCAGGCAGTACTATAAAGCAAAAGTTGTAAAAACAATTTGGTACCGGCACAAAAACAGACAGATAGACCAGTGGAACAGAATTGAAGATGCAGAGACAAACCCAAATAGCCTCAATTAAACATGGTTTTTTAAGGTGATTTTCTTTAGCTAAAACAAGATCACACCGATGGGGTAATTTATAAACAATAGAGTGTACTTGACTCATGGCTCTGGTACCTAGCAAGGCCAAGATGGAAAGCCCACATCAGGTGACAGCCTTCTTGCAGATCCTAATGAGACAAAAGGCAAGAGAACACATGCAGGAGAGCTCACTATCACAGCACTCTCCAGCGGCCACCCTCCTGCCATACTGCTCTAATCCACTGAGAGAGTGAAGTACTCCGGACCCAAGCTCTCCCCAAGGTCTCTGCTCATAGCATCACGGAGGCAACAGCATTGCAGCATGATTTGGAGGTATGATATTCAGATCACACCGCGGCAATTCAGATGCAACAGAAAAGTTAATTCTAAGCAGTTCTTCTAAAGCAAGCATTAGAAGTAGTAATGTCATGCACACCTCAGTTTTTGTCCATATAACCCTGTTTATACAAAGAAAATCTTCAACAAGTAGTATAGGCTACAATGTCCCTCTAGAAAAGGCAAAGTGACGGCCAGGTCCCACTGAACAATGACTCGCCTTTCACAGATAATAGCTACGTGTCTCATTATCAACAAACCAACCTACCCACGAGTTAGCAGGGATGCTAATCATCAGTAAAAGCTAAATGAGAAAAAAATCTCACCTGTATTTCAGGAAAGCAATGTAAAACTCCTAGCTGGTCAAAGCCAATGTAATGTTTGTAATTAAGTCAAAGAATGTTAGAATTACAAATAAAAACTCCTACTCAAAATAAAAGCATGTAATAGAACAGGTATTTAAAATTTTCTATTGTTCACATTCTCACGGGTACAAAGATCAGTCATGCATATTTGAGCTAAATAGATGTGAGCAAAAGTTTGTTTTGTGTCATATGTTTTCAAAATGTCTACCTTTGAAAGTTGATGTGTTTCCAAGGTTCCTTAAAGCTTCATGTCTTCATGGAAGCTTTCAAACTATAATTTTACAATGTTTGTATTTTAACGTCATCATGCCCAACTAACTGGAGCACAGAAATTAATAGGAGGATCTGTATGAAAGATGTATTAGTCCAGATTAGATTTATCTCTGAAGAACAGGGGATTTCAGATACTGCAGCCTTGCCAGTAAGGTCAACTCCTCCTCTGGGTCTTCACCACTTTATGACGAGCCAGGCAGCTTGCAGAGTCCTTTAAAGTCTACAAAGCTGGCATAGGAGCTCTGAAGAGACCTCAGGCACGCAGGCCCCTCTAGCCTTGCTCTTCGATTGTTTTCACATTGTGGCCTTCCCAGTCACAGTCCAACGGGCAGCTCCAGCCATCCGTTTGTGCTCCAATCCACAGGATTGGAGAGGGAAAGACCAGCTGACCAAAGATGGGCACCAGCTGTTCTGGGAGCAGGGGCCTCCTGGGAGCTGCCTCAGATCCTGTCCCCTATACCTCACTGGCTCAAACGTAGTCAGAAGATCTCGCCTAGTAGCAAAGGGAGGTGGGAAATAGGCTTTTGACTTTTGAAGATCACATGTCCTGTGACAATTTCTTTTTTGTCGAGGAGGAGAGAGATATGGAAGGACAATAAATTCAAAGGGCTTTTCTCTTATTTTCAGGTGATTTTTTTCTTTTGATAAAACCATCATTTCCTTACCATGAAATGCAATCTCATACAGAAACAAGAACAGAAGGTTGCTGAGCTGGACAAAGAAGTAGCACAAGAAAAAAGTAAAATTAGCTTGACGTCCTGTTTTAAGACCAAAACAGCTCAATTGCAGTTTATGCCAAAGGGAAAGCTGGACTAGAGCCAGCGCAGAATTACCTTTGGTCTATGGAAAACTTGGCCCTTCGTCGTATCACAGATTCGGCAGCTTTTCACAAGCTTTTCACACACCTCTATTTTAGTAACTGTCTTTCTCCTCCACCAAAAATGCCTTCCTGGAAGGTCATGAGAAGAGGATTCTCAGTGTGTGGGGTCAAACTCCCAGAGCCAGAAGTTTCCCACAAATGACTTGCTAAGGTGAAGCCCTAATGAGCGCAAGTGGCTCGAGCAATTAACACAGCTCTTTGTAAATGAAGCTACCTGTCCCAAGAGCCAAAGCCCATCACCTCCAGGTTAGTCATCAGAAAGGGCTCACTAGCCCCCTCCTTTCCTAACATGTGCCAGGCCTTTACCACTGATTTTCAATGCAATTTGAAAATGCCATGGAATTCTCTGCCTCTTTGATGTGATATATCATTCCCAATCAATCAGCCCCAAGTCTGCATTAATGCCTTTGCTCAATTTACAGCATCACTTAATTAAAGCCCAGTGACCTATACAGTATCCATATCCAGCAAGAACAAATAGCATTAATATTTAATGACGCATGGTAGAGGTGATGTGGGACAGTATATAAAACCAATGTTGCCCCTCCCTTATTCTTCTGCTATGAGAACAAAAACCAACACAGTACTTTCCCACCAAGCGTGGGGGCCATGCGTCAGGATCTGCAACTTTAATTTAAAATTTTAAACTCCACTTTATATGTGTATTCAATGAGAGCCTGATAAAGATGAGAAACTCCCTGGACCAGGAAAGGGCTGTCTGGCCATTACGATAAAATCCAGAAGAATAAGCACTTGATAAACAGAAGGGGTTCTGACTATGGGGCAGCAAATTATTTTCTTGAATGATTGAGTAGATCTACGGTTATCTCAAAATTGGCAAATTGGAAGAGCTATTCCTACTCAAAAGTGAACTATAAATTAATCTGTACAAAGAAAACCCCCCAAATAGAAAATTTACTGAATCAGGTATTGTGGTTTCTCTGTACTAATAAAATAATTGTTAACCAAAAAGGGATACATTTATTAGAAATATGATTTTTAAATCTACTCTTTGTTGATGCTATATTTCACATCAGATGAAATATTGATGTTTTTCATTTAAAGTTATACATTATCCATAATTTCACTATCTGTCAAAATATTAAATAAGAATCCCCACAACACCAGCAAAAGGCTTCAGATGCCTTAGTCTTTCCTGTTTCTTTTCTTTCCAGTGTCAAATATCTTTTCTACAATGAGCTCAAATATGTATCACTTATGTTTTTATTTGAAAGATTCAATATATATCAAAGGTGACTAAACTACCATATTCCTCTTAATTACTGTGTGACTATACTTTACATATGGAATTATTTTTGCTAACTTCCCTTAAGTCAATACTTTTGTCTCTTTATAATGTTAGTATCAATATTCAATTTATGATTGTATTTTCAGACAATAGTGAATTCACACAATGTGACATTATTTTCAGGAGAAACAATACAAGTTACTGAATCATGTTTTTCAGAGACCTGAGTTTTTAATAGGAGTGACTGCGTGAAAACATAATGCTGGGTTAATAATGCTCTGTGTCTTTCCCTGAGGCAATTTAAAATGAGAACATTTATTTTTATTCTCCCCGTTGGGTCCAGAATGACATTAGGCAAACAGCTGTAACTTTTTATTCTCTCTTATCCTGACTGGAAACTGACAGGGCTACCTACCTTCCGAGTAAATGACATCTGACCAAAAAACTAAGGAGGTAACAAAAGCAGGCTCATCCCCACCTTTCAGTCAAGTGGGAACAACCTGACATCCCTTCTGAGCCAAGACTTGGTGGGGGGCAGTAAATTATACTGGGAAACAGAACTACCAAACAAAGAATAATTTCCAATCAGCACATCCACATTGAAATAACAAATGTAATCAAACTTCCTTCCTGAAAAAAAAATGAAGAGCAAAAAGATATAATTTCCCCCAAAAAAGGTAGTTGCAAATGAGCCATTCAACTTTAACTTTCATTAATTATTTCATTTTTTAAATTGATGATAAAATAATCAACATCTACTTTAAAGGACTGCTCTGCGAATCAAGTGAGATGAAATGATAGGTATTTATGAAAGTTAAAGTACTATGCAAATGTGAAATTAGTATTATTCTGCTAAGAATGTAATAGTGAAGGCTTTTTTGTCAACACCATGAGCACGGTAAGCGGCCAGTGGATTTTTAAATAGTTTGACAGCAAGCAGCCTAATCTGAATGCTTTCTCAACTTTTTCTCTTCCTTGTTTTTGGAAGATCAACCAAGCCATGCAGAATTTATCATACTTAGTTAGAAATATTTCCACTTTTCTGTCTCATTATGTGTGCCTTCTATAATCTCCTCTGTTTATATTTGGATTCCCCGGCCACATAAAAGCTTCTCGAAATCAAGAAACATTGATCCCTTTATTATTGGACTGCACAGTATGCATGAAATCAATCCACATTTTGTCAATAAAAGTCACAGCACAACAGATTTCTTTAATAATGTATCTTTATTCCAAAATCCAAACAATGTATGAAAAAATAAAATAAAAATAAGCTCTAAATGATCAGCCCCTTGTTCAGACTTAACACACAATTTTCTTTCTGTTTTGGCAGTCTCGATTTGTAGCAAAATAGAATGCAAGTTGTTCCTACAACCATGATAAAAATTTAAAATTGTGAGTGACGATAACAGAGGAATGATTTTTAAGCATGCTGTTACTACGTTCACTCCAATACTATCCCGTAAATTTAGTCTACAGAGTAGTCTACAAAGAATCAAGCAAAGAGACAAAACAGAAGAATTCTGTCTCTCGAACTCTAATTTTCCATGCAATTTTAATAGCTAAGTTATACTATGTTGTCTATGCATATTTTTAGAAAACTAGTGAGACCCTGGACACTATACTTCATTTAATTCCAATTGTCATGTTCAAAAGCATATGTGATAGCACTAGACACAATTTAGTATCTACTATTACATATTATTAGCATTTATTTCATATAAGAGTGCATTATATTAAGTGTATTACTAATAGCCTTATTTTCTGGGTTCTCTGTTGAGTATTTGTGAGTTTCAAGAAGAATAGGAGTTCTCTACTTTTTCTTTCATCAATTATTTCATCAGTTTATCAAATTATTTTCTTTAAATTTATTTTTAGTACCTAAAATCATAATATTCTACATATTGATAGAATAATGTGACATTTCAATGCATATCTTTATCACCTATATATGCAAGTATATATATAATATAATGCCATGTCAGGTTAAACATATATTTCACCTTGAATATTTACCATTTCTTAGTGGATGAACATATTCTAAATCCAATTCCCCAGCTTTTTAAAATGTATAATCTTGTTTTCAATACTGTTATCAACATGGTGCCAACCTGCAGCCTGCTTTGTCTTTGCCCAGTGTATTGAATGAAGAGGAAGGGTCTTGAGACACATACAAAATATATAATATTGTTAATGTACATATGTAACTACTAAAGCTTCCTTTTTAACTATTTTCATTATAACATTTTTAAAAACCCAGAGCTACAAAAGCGCAGCAGGTATGACTAGACAGACCAGACCTTAATCATCCCACTATGGTGCATTGGAGCCTCTGGCCTCTACCCAATATTAACTTAATTCTTTCCACATGAGAGACTAAACAAACTCAGTAAAATTCATGATATTAATAATATGCTTAAAATACTACTCTAATCACAAAAAATAATAAAACTAGTTGTGTTCATTCATCTTCTACATAAATGTTAAAATGGTAGCACAGGTCCAGTTTAGCTCCCTTGAAAATAACTGCCATTATTTTTCTTTTCTCTTGATTTTGAAGGCCACATAAGGTCATTCAATCTTCGATCCTTACAGAATGCTGCTTATTTTGGATCTTCCTACTTTGAGAAAACATTATGTGAAAACAGAAAGAGTAAACCAAAGATGAAAATAGTTATTGTGTTGAAGTTTATTTCACCTTTGAAATGCAAACTCAAACATCAGCTGCTTTAATCTCTCTCCTATTTGGTTACAATAATCCTTCTTTGTGTCTAAGAAGTAAACATTGGCTGTCTTTTTCTGTTCTGTCTGTTGCCTTAAGAATCAGTAATGAATGAGAAACGAGACGCTTTGGTCATACAGTCCTCAAGTGAAGGATTGTGCCACAGACAAGGTGTCACGAAACTGCTCTTTGTCCAGAAAGGACCTGTTTCTCATTCTCTTCCACACACAGAAATAAAATAACAGTGTCACCAATCCTAAACCTTGATGCTACAGATTGACTTATCCATTTGCTGGCTTTCCAGCTAGCTCCTATCAGGGAAAAAAAAAAAAAAAACACCAAGATACCATGTTCCTGCTTCCATTTTCTTAAGGAGTATGAAATGTACCACCTCCATGTGGTCACCAGAGCAGGAGCGTGCCCTTTCAGCTGTCACCTGCACACCACACTGAGGTCGGAGAGTGAAATATTTAACTGCTGACACCTGACCACAGCCCAGCTAACAGGACAGACGTGTGCTGGTGTTCTTCAGAGGAGCAGAATCTACACGGATCCAACTTTCTCAAGAATCCAACTAAGCCCTGAGAAAGTTGCTCAACTACAGCCATAATTTTATCTCTCTAAAATGAGCCTCTGACTCCTTTAAGTTGGGTGTTGTCATGATTTGGGGCCAAAATTGCCCCAAAAGTTTCAAGTATTTGAAAGGTAATTGCATCACAGAGGTTAAATGGATCAAATGAATTAACCCCGACCTGTGCAGCTAGAAAGTGCGGTCACTTCCTCCACTCTCCTCTTCCAGCCACGATGGGAAGGGCAGCTGTGCTCTGCCCGGCCAGGCCATTGTGCCAGGCTGCACTGCCAGCCGCCCATGCGAGAAGAAAGCTCTGAGCTGTGAGCTAGAAACACACCTTTCTCCTCTTCCGTTGTGGGTGTCAGATACTGTGCCCCAGAAATGAGAAAGTGACTAAGACAGGTGCTCATGTAGGCTCTCCGCCACCAAATAGCAGCCACCAGCCAATCAAAGCCAGTGCCCGCACTTGCGAAATTTTTCACTAGCTCTCTAGTTCGTTCCACGTGAAGTCCGGAAAGAACAACAGCAGCGAACAAAAGAGCGTTTTAGAGTAAAGAGCTGGGAACTGTCTTGCTGCTCTGAGAGAACAGAGAACAGCACATATTTCACTCAAAGGCGTGGAGATCATATAAATAATCATTTTTCTTACTGCTTTCAAGCTTGGCTAACCAAAGCTACACGTCATTGCATCAACGACGCGGGCTGGAAGCCTCAGTTGCAGAATCAAGCACATCCTACTTTTCCTCCACGTCACATTGGCAATCTATTCTGCTTCATGTCTTCCATCTTTTCTTTTCAGCACATGTATTTGCAGTCACTTCATAATCTCTGTAGAATAAAGTAAGCTGTGTGTGTATATATATATAATAGAAAAAATTGAGTTATTTATTTCTTAATGGAAATTATATAGCCAGCCTCATTTTGTTTCAATTTTCCTTGTTTGTGGAAAGATCTGGCATTTGAACAAGATAAGAAACAGAAAAAAAGAAAAATGCAAGGAATGAACTGCAGCTTCCAAGATAGCTCCCAGGGCTTCCCTCCTGGGGAGCATCCACGCCTTGTGCAGTTTCCTCTACGTGAGTCTAGATGGGATGTGTGACTCGATTCTAACCAGTCGTATGTGGCAACAACATGTGATTGTGTTAAACTGGACAGATATGTCTGCCCTAGCACTCTCTCTCTCTCTCTCTCTCTCTCTCTCTCTCTCTCTCTCTCTCTCTCTTTCTGCCTTGATGAGGCAAAGTGCCATACCGGAACAGTTCTCCAGGACGGGCTTGGCCACCAGCCCTCAGGAGCTCAGACACTCGCTCTTGCAGCCCCTAGAGGCTGAATCCTACCGTCAGTCACGGATGCAAGCTGGAGGATGGTCTGGTCCCCAGTCAATCCTTCAGCCGAGGAGGCTTCCAGCCTGGCCAACACCTTGGCACAACTCTGAGACCTTGAGCAGAGGACCAGGCCACCCTTGGGAGTCACGAGGTAAGACGCTCATGTTGCTCTCAGCCTATAACAGGAAACGGGTAACTTAGTGGGCAGCAATGAACAACCAAAAGGAAGAAACATTCATGTATTTGACTTAGATTGTTAGTTTGCCCATGGTCCATCCTGCTCTGCGGTTATGCTAGCCCATCAACTGTACAGCAAGGGAATCATTTATCTTTTACCTTTCTCTCAATTTTTCTGACAGTCAAGAAGATAAGTAAATAAGCACAAAGCCACTCCATTTTTGTTTTATCATTTTTCTTAGTGTAGGTTAGCAACACATAATAATGATATTCAAGTTGTGGGATCGGTGCACGTACATACAACGTTTTTATCGTCTTTGTTCCCCCCGCCTTCTCTGCACTCCTGTCTCCCTAGAAGAGTTACTCGGAATAAAGGCCCCTGGTGTAGGATTTGCAGGCTTGTGCCACCACACACCTGTGGTCATACAGTTGAGGTTTTCTACACTGAAGTACACACAGTTGACAAATGATGTTTCTTTTTATAGTCTCAAACCTCATCCCCATTTATATCAATATCACTAGATGGGAAACTAGTTAGCAATTTCTGATACTTATTACTTCTGCTTTGTTCCTTTCATTAAAGTTTCAAATTGATTCGAGAGCAATTATGACAACAAAACAGCCATAACATAAAAGTCAGTGCATTGGGCAGGCTTGGAGAAGTGTGTCACCAAGTCCTCATAGAAATGCCCCTCGATTAACTGCAGTCCCACTTTCTCATTTGTTCCCTGTTAGTACACCCATGTTTCTTCCCAGCATTGTTCAAGACTGATGGTTACCTTAGGTGTTTATTTGCTAAATTCTATGCTTTGTGCCTTCTACATAAGCTGTCAAAGGATGAGATTCTGTGTGTGTGTTTGTGTGTGTGAGTGTGCACGTGTATGTATGTGTGCATGTGTGTACTATTCATGACTAACATGGAACATCTAAGAGAAGTCAGTAAATATGGCAGTGACTGGCAAGGAATAATAATAGAAGCTCAATAAGTATGTTATTAAATATTTAAATTACAGTTAAATGGGAGGACAGGAGGTTATAATTTAGGTAAATACAGTGTCATAATGATGGCCAATTCCATCGGAATGAGCCCTAATGAATTTAACTTTTGCAAAGACTTCGTCTCAATCCGGCAAATAGAAGTCAGTTGGGCAGGACATAGTAGAGGTGCCACAGCAGATCTCCCAGAGAGGAGAAAGTGCCACTCCGGGGGCATCAGCTCCAGGGACTGCCCGGCACCCAGACTCATCAGCTGTGGCAGGACGACAGCAGAAAATCTCTATAAAATGTATCCTGGAGTCTCCAAGGTTAGCAGCGGAAGCTGAGTCACACATAAAAATGAAGATTTTCGTTTTCCCAATGGATACAGTCAAGTGAGTACCAAGTTCTCTGAAGAGATAGACAGATCTCCATAAAAAAGAAAAAAACATCAGAGACTTTGGTGCCCGCCTGCCCCCTGCAGACCTTCATGACTGAAGTATTTCTTCTATAGACCTTCTTTTTGCTGTCAACCTTGATGATTGAAATATTCTGGAAATACTCAGATTTTACAGCTGTGATATCTCCATGGTTCATGAAATCAAGAGACTCCAAAGCTGAAGAAAATGAATTACTTCTTACATCACCCCAAAGGGAGCTTCTTCTCCTACTTTTAAGCCCCAATGAAAGCGTGGATGATAGCTAGCGCTTTAAAAGTATCAGTGGGTAGGGCCAAGCCTTGTATATTTGCATCCAGACTGTTTCTTTGTATGCTCAAGGTTGGAAATATACCTATGACAACAATAATTATAATAAATCAAGGGACTTAGTAACAAGCCAGGTGTGGTGGTGCACTTCTATAATCCCAGGAGTCTGAGAAGCTGAGTCAGGAGGATCACAAGTTCAAGCCCAGCCTGGACAACTTAGCAAGATGTTCTCATAAAATAAAAATTTAAAAAGCTAAAAAGAGACTGTGCGTCTAGGTCAGTACAAAGGCCTGGGTTCAATCTCCAGTACCACAAAAAAAAAAAAAAAAAAAAAAAAAAAAAAAAAAAAAAAAAAAAAAAAAAAAAACACCTATATGAGTATTGTTCAGCTATAAAGAAGAATAAAATCCTGTCACAGCAATTTGAAACTGGAAGATAGTGTGAAGTGAAATAAGCCAGACACGGAAAGACAAGCCCTTCACGTTCTCTCTGAAGTCATCTGAATCGGGATATGTCGCTGTCAGGAAGGGGTGGGGAAGGGTAGATAAACGCAGGTCGGGTATGATCTTGGCATGCTGCATGCGTGTGGTGAAATATCACACATTTTTCATGTCCATGAAAAATAATAATGAGCATTATAAAAAAGAGACATGCACAGTAAACTAACAGAAGTCCAGGACAGAGAGCTGGCGCCAGTGCCTGCTGCAGTGCCCGCATATGCCCACGGTCGCAATGCTAATGTGTCTTGCAGCTTTCTTAGAGCAAAAGACACTGATTTTTTAAAAACGGAAGTAATTCATAAGAAAAAATGCCTGCCAAATACTTAATTTTATGTCAAATGTTCATGGTATGAAGTAATTACAAATTTTACTCACTGCCTTAGTTAACAGCCTTTGAAAGCTTGTATAACCCCCATTAGTATCCAAGTCCTCAGTATAAAACAAAAGTAAGTCACCAGTTATGCAAATCTGACTTACATAAGAGATCTGTCCCACAAATCACTACATCAGAAGACCTGTGTGTAACTACACCAAATAACTGTAACTAATAGCACTTGGTATTGTTGATAGATATTTTGAATCAGTGATTTCATCGTGTTGACCTTTGAGAGCCGCAAAATCTGATCAAAACATAAAAAGTCCTCTCCGATGTTCTCGTGAAGCAGTCAGCGACTTACACGATCAGAAGAGATCCAGGTGAGCCTGCCTTTCTTTTTGATTAACGGATGAACAGGGATAGTATGTTTTTCTTCTATATTTTTCTGTCAGTGAAAGCTAAAATCTGTTCCCTTTGTCAATAAATTGTAATAAAAATTTCACCTATAATCTAACCAGATAAAAGATCAGCCAGCCTAGTCTTTCTCAAAACAGCAGATATGAGAAACTTGGGAATTTTTTAATTTGTTGAAAAAGGCATGAACTCTAAGCTAAAAGCTAAGGAAGTAGGTATCTTATGCTAAAACACTGAAAAGACCTAGGGCTTTGGAGTATGGAAGACAAGTACATAAATTATTCAACAATAGCCCGAGCCAACTGGTTAACCCCCTTTCAAATTAATTTCTTACTGTGGCTGCGAGCCTCTGGCCTGGGTCAGCTTGCCTCTTTCTGGGCATGGAACCATGTGACACTGTGGCACAGTATGTCAGCTCTCGGACCACTGTACCTCTGCCTCCCCACTAATTAGCTGTGGTACCTTGGACCACTTAATTAACCTCTCTGTTCCTCAGTTACCTTACTTGTAAAATAAGGATAACATTACCACCATGGAAACACAAAAGAATTCGTGGCCTGCATGTCTTCTTTCCCAAAGTTTCCACTCAAATCGTTGGATCAGATTGTTTGGAGTTTTGTGGTGTTTTTCAGTTCCTTATATATTCTGAATAGAAATCCTTTGTCACGTGAGGAGTAAGGTATATTAGTATAGCCACTATAAAGAACAGCTCAGAGGTTCCTCGAAAAACTAAAAATAAATCTACCTTGGAACTCAACTCTCCCACCTCTGGGTGTACATCCAGGGGGAAAGGAAACAGCATACCAAAGAGACACCTGCAGCAACGGTCCAGCAATGTTCATTCATAACAGCTCCCAGCCTCGATGCCCATCAAGAGACAAATACATAAGGAAAGCGTGTTTTATACACTCAACGGAATATTATTTGACCATAAAGAAGAACGAAAGCTTCTCATCGTTGGCAAAATGGATGGAACTGAAGGTCATTTGTTAAGGAAAATACATCAGACATTGAAAGAAAACATACACATACACATACACATACACATACATACATAAATATACACATACTCTCTAACAACTTCGTTGTAGAATGGTGACTAATAAAGGCAGAAAAGGTAGCAGAAAGGGGAGAGAAAGGGAAGCTCTACGCAAGGGATACACATCTCACTGTGCTCTATTAATATATACAACCAGCTCATGCTTATCAACTAGAAAATAAGTAAATATCTATGCATATATATGCAGTCATTTTTTTATAAAGCACTTAAAATAGTATCTGGTTCAATTGATACAACAACCACTTCTGGTGTGCTGCCCTTCCTCGGGACCTGTATGTACTGCATGTCCCCAACTACATGCAAAGCTCTTGTACACGGTAAATACATTAAAATGTTTATAGTCCTCCAATGCAAAGGAGCGTAACTAAAACCCTTTGAATTAATGTAATATTATATTGCACCAGTTAATCTTCCTACATATAGAAATAATAGCTGTAGTAAATAAAGGTGATATTGTTTCAAAAAAGAAGTGACATCATTGAAAAGATTTAAAAAATTGTTTAAAAATCTCTTTAAAAAACTGATTGTTGGTGAGACAATAATAAAAGATTGGTGAATATGAAAACTTAGGAAGGTTTGAGCGCATATGAATTTGCAATAAACTTTAAGTTCTTGACACAATTTACAGAAATCATAACTGAAAATTATACATATGTGGAAGAAAAATATCCTAACCTTATTTAGTGTCCTAATAAAAAATAAGGAATCTGACTCTAAAAAAAATGGTGGTATCTTACTAATGAGCTCCATACAAATACACACACTATTAGATACTATTTTCTTTATTAGTTTTGCGAGAGGCACAACATCCAAAATTCTCTCTCTCTCTCTCTCTCTCTCTCTCTCTCTCTCTCTCTCTCTCTCTCTCTCTCTCCCACCATTTTTGTGGCCAATTGTGTAAGAAAAACAAGAAGACATCTAGGTCATAATCATCTCATTGTTCAATACTTTGGCCTTTTAACCTACATATAGTATATATGAGCTAGATACTGAAATCTTAATTTATAACACTTTAGTTCCATTTTTTTAGAAAGAAAATAGCCTGACATTTAAAATGGTACAAACTATGTTTCTTATCAAAGCCATTTCATGTAAGTATAAATGAGATGAGTATTACATTTTCTGGTCTGGTTCAATTCTTTTTATTATATCAGTTATTCATGTCTCCAAATTCTTTGGGGAGACAAGTATCTAGAAAAGTTGGCACTCAGATATTTCCATTTCTCCCAAAATCCTTGAAATCCTGCCTTACTTTTTTTTTTCAAAAAATAGTCTACTATTTTAGAAATTTAAAACAAATGCATTAAGTTTGAAGGTAATCTTCCAAGGCCCAGTTGCACTGGTCCCATAAAAGGTAGCATTGTACAATCAGCTTTTGTTTTCCTGGCAAAATTATTTGAACAGTGTTTTGTACTTATTGGTGAAAAATAACAGGATCTGATAACTATGAACTGAATAGACT
The DNA here is from genome assembly GCA_004027205.1 of Ctenodactylus gundi. NCBI lineage: Eukaryota > Metazoa > Chordata > Mammalia > Rodentia > Ctenodactylidae > Ctenodactylus > Ctenodactylus gundi. Next base: position 104,828 of record PVKB01002212.1, on the reverse strand, counting down.
AGAAAAATTTTTTCTATCAGTAATTTCCTCCAATAAATAGAAGACTGCTTTAAAATGGGGTGAAGGGAGGGAAGGGAGGGTAGGGGGAGGGACAAAGGGAGAGCAGGGAAGCCCTTGTCACTTTGACAAGAAATGTATGTGCACAAAATGCTCAACTCCATTGTAAACCTTAAATTCTGCACTTGTACAAATCAATAAAATGAAAAAAAATAGTTCATCAAAATATAAATGAACCTTGAAAAATAAAGCTCTTAAATATACCTTAAAGGTGGATGAGAGTGTTGGGTGTATTACCATAACTGAGACTCTCATTTACATGCAGCAATACCTTAGATCTGTTCAGGAACCGCAATCTCTGGCTCAATAACATAAGGAAGAGCTAGAAATTCTTTTCAGAAAACTGAAAATGGAAGCCTACATTTTACAAAGGGGTAAAGCAGGTTATGTATTTTTTCATATTGCCAAAAGTTTCTTTATTTTGAGAGCAGTTTTCTGCAGAGTTCTTTTATTATATAGTAACTGTTCAACACATGGGAATGTTTTTAGATTGTTTACTTGCAGGGCAGAAAAACCTCAAAGCTAAATGTTAGAAATCACCAACAAATAACAAAGACATAGCATCCTTGAAATTTTCATATGAATCAATAAAAATATGATTCCATTTAGAAAAAAATCAATTGACGGACATCTTTTTGAGAATACAGCTATTACTTAAAGAAAAAACAGTCTATTCTTGCTTCTTCAGAAACTCGAAATATTCTTGGAAAATGTCAATCTATTTCTTTTTAGTAGTGCTCAGCAGGTCTCAATTTTTAAGTAATGGTTGGACAATCAACGCAGGTACATAAGCAGGTTAAATACCTTTACAAGATACGTAAGTGCACAAAATGCTAAACTTCATTGTAAACCTTAAATTTTTCACTTATACATATCAATAAAATGGGAAAAAATATGAAAAAAATCTTCACTCTACAAGCTGCGTCATTTCTCTCTGACATTACAGAAGGAGTCTGTCCAACATTCCTCTGTAGCAGAACAGAATAAATCTTATCACCACAATCCTTTCAAAATCCTAACAAAATACCGTGGTTATTATTTTCTCAAACATATGCTGTACTATTTTAAAATTGTGCTTTGATTCTAACATTACATTTAGAAAAAGAAATTTTGGGATTTAAGGATGATAAAACATCTATATCTGCCAATCACAAAAAAGATTTGTCCCTTGACAAGAAAACAAGAAAGGAAATGAGACATTGTTTATTACGATACACAGCTTCATCTTGTTTTATATGGTGAATTAAAATCACCCAAACCAAGAGAAAATCAGAAGCTGTCTGGACGTGCTGTATCCAGAGGAACATAATTAGTTAGACCTTTGAACAATTCATCATGCAAAAGATAAAGAGGTGAAAAGTCCTCCCATTATCTGATTCTCATCCAGGGACTTTTATTAGCATACACTATCAGGGGAAAGAGTTCAAAAGACAGGGACCTGTGGGACCACAAATCTGGGACTGTAAGCCATCTCCCTGTATTTTCTTAGACTCTCAGAAATCCATTTTGGATAAATGGGCATTTGGAGAGAGAGAGAGAGAGAACTGGTAATTCTCCATGAGACTTTTCAGTCCCTATAGTTCATTCTATTAAACGACAGAATTTCCGCTGCCGTGGTGCCAGGGTCTGTCTTAACAGTCCCGCCTGCCCTGCCCTTTGCTTCGGCACCGACAGGAAATGTGCCCGCGCTCCCGAGTGCAGCCTGCTTCCTTCTTCCCTGTTTTCTCTCCTTTCCGGTGGCTTGTGGCTCCCAAAGCCAGCCTGTGTAAGAGGCTTAGTTTTCTTCCTGGTACGCCATTGCCCTCTTGTGGCTCAGAACTAAATATCTGAAAGCTTCCACCATCTGGAAAGCAAAGGGCACCATTTTACGCTTCCCTGAGAAACTAGGGCTGTTCATGCTGAGCTGGCACAGCGATTTTTGTGCCACGGAAAGAAAGCCCGGTCTCAGAACTTAGCCCAGTGCTCTATGCTTTCTTCCTGAAACACCCAGACGCGCTCAAGTTCTTGTGTTACACGCTTGACTCTTTACTGCCGTCCATGTTGGTTCCTTCCTGCCTCTTTACCTCTTGTTCTCCTTCCTTTCTTCCCTCCTTTTCCCTCCTTTCTTCCTTCAACAATCAATATAATTGTATTCAGTGAAAAGACTTATGGAGTGTGGATATTAAAAATTCATAATTAGCTACAAAAGGGCATTGCTGGTAGTCATTTCAAATTTCCCAAAAAACTTACCGCTGACATGAGATGGCCACATTCAATTGTCCAGAGTCTGAGAATGCTGTGTGAGGGGTAAATTATTAAGACCATCAGTCACTCCTCTGTAAGACACCCAAATTCACCAACTCTTTCCAGAAGACCAGAGAGTAAGAACACACTCCATTTTACCAGACACCTACTCTAAGAGTGCTTACAATATGATTTTTAGCAATGGCCCCCTTTTCCTCTCAAAGGATTTGCCTTGCATGGTAAGTGATCCGACAACCCTGGTTAGCAGCTGTCATATCTTAAACCTCCAATCCTCTGGGAATTATTAACAAGAACCAAACTGCTGAAACAAATAGCAAAGCAGATTAGCAGACTCCAACCATAAGTTTATATTTAATGTTCTCTGCCAAAACATTTCAGCATTCTAGGTCAAAGGACTCTAAAACTGATGTTTTAACAATATCTATTTTTTTTTAAGAAATCATTACTCTTTTGTAAGCAATATACCTCTTACCTACATACATCAATTCTGTCTTCTAAGCAATGTAGACTTTCATCTTCATGCCCTCATTTGCAGCAGGTGTGCTTGAAGAGACTAAGGTAAAAGAGGGAGCCGAGCCTACACCAAGTTGGGTTTTATGGGCTGTTCCTGTTTTTGTAACTGCCCTGACCTCTTTAAGTTCAGGTGACTTGATGTGACAACAGTGGCTGTCTTAGTTACTTTTTCCTTGCTGTGATTCAATACCCAACATCTACAAATTTAAGGGAGGAAAGTTTTATTTTAGCTCACAGTTTCAGAAGGTCACGGTCCATTCAGTGGTGGACGCCAGCAGTGGAAGCACATGGCAGATACAGAGGTGGAGGCAGCTTCTCACTACATCACACACAGAAAACCAAGTCAAGGCAAGTTGAGACTAGTCCTCCAGGAAGGCAGGAAGCAGCTTACATATCCTTACAGGTCTCATTACAGTGATCAGCCCCTCCTGGATCCAGGTGTGGGAGGTCTGGTAAACCCCCATTACATGCCTATAATCCAGCTTACATGCCTACAATACACCCCTCCACAATAGGCCCCAATCTCCTAACAGCACGTGGTTCCATAGACAATCTATAACAACCAAATACATAAAACTTTTGGGGGACATTTCAGATCTAAGCCTCAACAGTGACCATTTCTCATTCGGACACATCACACCTGTTCCCAGAAGCTGAGCACCTCTGTCATAGTTTAAACCCAAAATGTCCCTCAAAGACTTTCGGTGTTCAGAGGTAGGAACTTGGGATCATGAGATTGCTGCGTTCATTAGTGGATTCATGCCCTGGTAAGTTCTTAGCTGAGTGTGTTGTTAGGAGGCAGGCACTGGCCGAAAGGGTTAAGTCGCTAGGGGTGAGTGTAGACTCTTGTTCCTGGCTCCTTCTCTCCCTCTGTTTCCTGGTTTTCTTAGGTTGAGCAGCTTCACTTTTTTATTTTATTTTATTTTATTTTATTTATTGCCTTGGAATGAGCCGACTACACACTGAACCCATCAGAATTTTCTCGGCCTCTGCTGCAGAATGTCAAACGCACCCTTAACGCATGAATGTCAATGGCTCTGGCAATCTCTGTACTCAATGTGTGTGTCTCTGTCAGTTTCCCATCCTGGGACATCATGTCCAACACCCACAACTAAGGAACGAAAGGTTTATTTTAAGTCACAGTTTCAGATATCTCACTCTGTCCATACATGACTGGCAGGCTCCAGTGGTAGGAAAGGCAATGTCAAAAGGGTATGGCTGAATATCCTGGAAGAGGAAAACTGTTTATGTCAAGGAGACAAGAAGGAGAGAGAGAGAGAAAGAGAGAGAGCTGCTAAGCTCCAGATACAAAATATACCCTTCCAGGCTAAACTCCCATAACCCATCCCTTCAACCAGGCTCCACCTCTTACCAGCATGTAAAGTCATCAAAGGGCTAATCTGCTTGCTCCAATTAGTGCCCCCCTCATCCAATCATCTTCCAGATACAGGAGCTCTGGGGGAACTCTCCAGATCCAACCGTAACAGGGCATCCCTTTCCTCTGACAGAGTTCCCACAAGCTCCTTCTCCCAGTCCCACCCAGTCCTCTGCCTCTCTTGGCATTTCTCATGCCCGCCCTGGTGCAAGGAAACTCCTAAAGTCTAACATTGTTGGCTTAAATCACTGAGAGCAAGGAATGGGCTGCCTCAGCTTCATCTGCATAACCCGCCAAATGAAATATCACCACCTCCCTTTCAGGAATTTTACACAGAATTTTTCAACTTACAGAAAAGAACTAAATTATCTATAGCAAGTCTTGCACTTTGCCTTGTAGGTGTCTGCTAAGATGTATGCAGAACAAAGACCTTGGCAATTATAAGTAGATTCGATAGAAAGGGAAAAAGAAAAATGTAAGTCAGGTGCTGAAAACTGAAGTTTATAATCCAAATCCATTTTGTGACATTGCGACTTTGAGTAATTAATTGATGACTATGAGTTCAGAATTGCTTGTCAATGTGTTAACCCTTCATTATCACCTAAACATTAATGTGTGTCTGAGTAGGAAAACAAGCATTAGTGTTCTCACCAAGGCAAACCTGACCAGGCTTGATGCCTTTGGATGGACAAGCATGAGGAGTGATAGGCAAAAGCTGAATGAAATTACATTGAGTTAGCAGGGGAGAGAGTTCTTCATAAAACCAATAAATATTTAGTGGAAAGAATGGGGAGTGAGCCAATATTGAGTATGTGTCAGGACGTCTTTTTTTTTCTTAACCAAAAGTGACATAAATTTGTTTAGGATGTCTGACAAGTTTTCAATCTTACTTGGGGTCAGTTTGTCATCAGGACAAATTGTTTTTTGGACTAATTATATTCATAGCGTTAGGAAGGATTTTGAAGACAAATTTTCTACTGGGTTGAAAGATTTAGGGACTAAATACAAATAGTCATTTAACCCAAAGATGAGGGCATTTTACAGCATTATGTTGGAGATGTGGAGAACTACTCAATGCATGTCTATTAAGTTTACAAGTGTTCACTTCTCATTATTTCCTACATATTCATCTTTCCAAGATTATAAAGTAATAATTTAGACAAGTGGCCAAAGCACAAAAAGCACTAATTGTGTCCAACCTTTAGTCTTTCTTCCCACCTGGTTGTCTGGCCCGGGAGCCACAGGGGCACTCAGATGGGCCTAGGAGCACTGGCTCCGCCATGTTGAGCTTCTGGCACAGCATCAGTCATCAGGGTTCTTTATTATTAAGTGAGGAAAAATCTAAAAATTTTTCATTTAATTGGCTGTGAAGAGACTGTTAGTGACTTGCAGCCAACCACTTTCCTGCATAACAATCAGCATCAAATCTTCCCGACTGGCAGATATTTATGTAAGCACATGAGTTCAGGTACAGAGGCCTAGTCCAGAGTACAAATGCCAGCGGAGACGTCTTCTAGCTCAGAGCCAGGCTTTGGGTCACAGTCCCTTCAGGAGAAGAGGAAACAGAAGCTAGAGCTATACAGGGCCTCTCCCTGCTCCAAGAGAAACAGCCAAAGCCAAAAGCTGGCGCTGAAGATGAGGGCTTCCTGTGCAGCCCTGTGCCGGGGAACAACAGGGCCCTCGAGGCCTTCACGGGGACATGACAGACTGGGAAAGTGCAGGAGCTGGGGATCCACAACCCTTGTAAATAGTGTAGAAATGACCAGTAATAGAAAATCTAAATTCTACTGATCAGGGGTGCAAACAGCTGGAAAAGGTAGTACTGGCATTGACTTGGTCTAGAGTAGCTAAGAGTTTTGCTTCACTTTGCTCTTTTTTTTAAATGCATGATCTCACAATGTTGTACAGATCAACCTTAAACTATATTATTTCTATTTTTTAAAATTATTACATGAAAAGATGCATTGCCATTAATACCCCTCAAAATACTACTTCCTACTTTGAAGATACTTGTCACATGGCTCTTGCCATTTTCTTTTTTCCTGTAATGATTATTTTAAGTGGTGCATGTTTGTAGTACATGATAACTACATTAATGCAACCTAGAGAATAGGTGCACACGTGTTTCATACTAATCATCTTTACTTCCGCTTCCCCTCCCATCAACTGTCTCCTCCCTCCTCAGATTCCGTGATCTTTCTGTGCAGTCCAATTATTGCGGTCTTCCTTCTTAAGCCACCCAAGTGCTGGGATTATAGGTGTGTGTTCCCACATCCAGTAGCCAGTGACGTCGTAGATTATCAATAGTTCATCTCAGTTCACCTTGCCTATTAGTTTTACTAGATCGAAATCATGTCTGTGAAAGAAGAGTAATTCTTTTGACTTTGTTTGTTTGCTTTTTTGACAGGGTCTCGCTCTGTAATCCAGGCTTGGCCTGAATTCACGGCTGGCCTTGAACTCAGGGTAATCCTCCTGCCTTAGCCTCCTGAGTGCTGGGATTACAGGTGTGTACCTCCAGGCAATTTATGTGGTGCTGGGGAGTTGAACTCAGGGCTTTGAGCTAGCTAGGCAAGCGAGTTAGCCACTGAGCTATTCCTTCAGTCTTCTTCTTTTTTTAATTTGAGAAGGAGATGAGAGACTTAAAGGTGGCCCATAGCACCTTAACAGTATTTCAGCAATTTTAACTTTCCCCATCTTCCCTCACAGGGTTGCTTTCTCATTGCCATATCTCCCACTCTGCCATCCACAAGTTGTTAGCAACTCAGAACAGATAGATTTGAATCTGTTCATCTCCAGGTAACACGGACAGACCCCGATGTGCTGTAGAAAATGCGAGTGCAATTGTGAGTAACCTCTGTGCAACTTCGGCCCTCCCAGGGGTCCTCTTGCTTTTTCACAGGGGGTGGGGGGAGGAAGCACGTACCGTCTCTGTTCCCCAGTGGTCACCCCTTATCCACAGGAGACACATTCTGAGACACCCCAAATGATACTGAAACCACAGGAGGTGCTGAAGCACAATCACAGCACCTGTCTCTGTACCCACATAACTAAGATGAAGTTTAGCTTATGTGAACGTATTAGGCAGGATTAGGGATTAACAACAGTAACTAATAAAATGAAACAATCATAACACAGTGCAATAAAAGGTCTGTGAATGGGGTCTACCCCTTTACACAGTATTTTATTATACTTTCTCTTTTTTGCCTAAAGGAAGCCACTCTCATTGGCATATTCAATTTGCCAGCTTCACTATTCTGGTATTTTGAGTGATTCTGAGGGGAAGCAATGGTTAGTTGGACACAGTCACTGTGCTGCCACAACAGGGAGCTTGGTGTCTCCCCAGGCTACTCAGTGAGGGCAACATCCACAGGTTGGGCACACTGGAGAAAGAGAAGATTTACATCTTTGCAGGTCCAGACAGACAGCATTTGATGTCATCATACTACTCAGAATGGCACACGATTTTAAACTTATAAGCTCTATGGGTGGGCAGAGGGATCATCCATTTAATATTTTTTGACCATGGCCTACTTCAGGTAATTGAAATCATGGAAGTGAAGCTGTTTATAAAGAGAGACTATTGCATTTCCAGAGGACTTTCCTCTTGGTACACGTACACACACATACACTCAATCAAGTGAATCAACAAACAAAAACAGAAAAAATCATCAAGCTACAACAGAGTTAAAATGGGCAGGACACCTGATGATGAATGAGTAGTTACTTGAAGTTGGATGTGAGTCAGTTTCTCAGATCATGACATTTAGGCTGAAAACTAAATGTCAGAAGGATCCATGCCAAAACCAGCAGAGAGAGCAATTGTGAAAGCCGGTGGCAGAACTGATCCTGCCACGGCTGACAGACCCAACATGGGCCAGTGTGGACGGCCACAGGTCACAGGCAAGCCGAGCCAAGGCTTCGTGGCGAGGACAGGGGAGCGGATTCCATTGTCAGTACAACAGGAAGCCATTCAGGGCTTCACAAAAATGAATAAAGCAGTCTAATTTTCAAAAGAATCACTTTGCAAAAGGGAAAAGACTTAGCAGTGAGTGAGAGAAATGGCAGAATCGCTTGTGATGCTTTGAATATGGTTTGAGTTCTCCCCAGAGCTTCACTCACTGAAACGCAGTCCCTGGTAAGACACTGAGAATCCAAAATGTAATCAACCGAGGTATTTAAGGGAGCACCTTTTAGAAGAGATCAGGATTGAGTCCCTTCTTTATAAAGAGGTACACCTCCAGAACTTTAAGCCAATATGAGCCTCCTTTCTTTATAAAACAGCATAATAACTCAGGCATTTTTATGGTAACAAAAAAAGACTAATGGATGAGAATTTGGGGTGATTTAAAGCAGAGTGGTAGTGCTGAGGAAGAGAAAGGGATTAAGGCTTGGATACGGTTTGCCTGAAAAACACGTGACAGGAGAAAGTGGAACAAAGACTAAGTCTATGAGCTTAGATTTAGGAAATGATGATTGGTGGAGCCTTTACCTAGGATGGGCAGTCTGATGGATGCACCCAACACACATGGAGGCTGGGAAGCGAAGCCCTCAGCTTTAGCAATGTGCTTATCTTGAGCTGCTCTGCCCTTAACTGGAGCTGTCCTTATTATTAGTAACACGTCAGTGCAGCAATAACCCACAGCCATCTTGCAAATATGGCTCTCAAATCTAGTACATCATGATTTTGAAGATTCACCCATTTATTTGTAACACTTCTCTGTACTTATTTCCTGGATTATGAAACCTGGCTGCTTGTGGCTTATTTTGTCCAGAAATTTCTACTCAATTCTTCTTTTTGTCTCTTTTATTTCCTTCTTCCCTCCATACTTATTGATGACTAGAAATTTCTATTTTAATTCATTGAAGATGAATGTAATTAGTCACAGTCATCACACCAAAGAAAGAGGCTACCTTGGACAGATGACTCATACGGGATGACAGTATAGGTAATAGCCTTTGTTTCCAGATCCTGCCTTGGCTCGGTCACAGGTAAGTGGTAATGTTACCTGGTAGACACATGGTGGTGGCCTCTCAGGGAGCCACCAGCTGCTGCTTTCTCAGAAAGACAAGAAATGGGAGAAGCAAACACTGAGAATATCAGGCGTGCTGGAGCCTGTCACCCGGCTAAACAGTTCAAAGCAAAGCCCCCCACTTCATTGTGCATCTTGCCCTTGTGGTCCTAAATCTCTCTCTCTCTCTCTCTCTCTCTCTCTCTCTCTCTCTCTCTCTCTCTCTCTCTCTCTCTCTCCTTTCACTTCCCCATCTCCATATCAATGAATGTGCCATTTATGCAACAGAAACCTGAATGGAGAAGATAAAGTCTCAGCTTCAGCTGAAACAAAATAGCTAATGCTTATTTTTCTTCTAAGACTCCAGTAAGTCAGTCTGAACAGGACACGTCACACACATCAGAGAACTGTAAGTTCCCCAAGACAGGAAGGTCTGTTTTAACTGCCCTTCAGGCCACAGGACTCCATGCCAGCCCTCAGGGGGTGAAAAAGGGAGCACTTCCTGCCCTCTCTTTTCTCCCATGCTACAGCCACCCAGTGGCAAACTCAGAGTAGGAATAGCACAAATGGAGAAAGACTGAAAATAGGTAAAAAAAATCAGCTCAATTGTGGTCCCATGCTCATTAAAGGTACTCAATTTGTAATGGGTTTAATTTGACAATGTGGACTTGTTTTATCTTGGGATAAATTTTAAGGTTTTGATTATTTCTGTGGACAGGTATATTAATTGCTCATGGTGGAATTTTGATTCATGAAGATGACCAGATAAATGTAGTGAACTTTCCTAATTTTCATCCAGTGGAAGGCAAGACTGACAGAATAAAGTTAATTTAAATAAGAGAAAAATACAGTGGTGTTCTGGTAGCATCCCGTGAGGCCTTGAGAAGAAGAGGCATCTGACTCTGCTGTGGTCACGCTCGTTCAGCCTGATGTAGTGTGCGTCTCTGTGTCACTCATTGTGTTTTAGACTTCTTCGTAGCATGAAGCACCACCCTGCTGCCTACTGTACTGAGATGTAAATAAGTTGCAGGAACACTCCTGCACCCCACTGATTTCAGCAGTGCTTACTAAAACTTCTATGTCTTTTACTCCTTTGAGGGAAGAACTTTATATATTCCTTAGGAAGACCAAGCCTCACGTTTGTAGACAGGATGCCAGCATTGATAACTAGCCTAATGAGGTGGTCTCAGCCGTGTTCTCTCCTGCTTCATCATGGTTTCCCTTTCGGCTGGATCATTTTCATCAGCTTAGAAAAGATAAGCATTTCCACCTCCCTCCCTAATTCTTGGGCCTCTGCTGATCCGACTCTTTTGCCTCATCTTCACCAAAACTAGTCTTGAAGATGTCACCAGGGAGCTCCCAATTGCTAATCCCAAAGGTCAATGCTCAGCCTGAAGCTTGCATCAACTGCCAGAAGCACTGACGCTCCACTGACTCCTGCCTCTGGGAACATTGCCTTGGAGGAAGTCATCCTCCCCATCTGGTCCCTTCGTCTTGGTCTTCTCTCCTCCTTTCTTTATATCCCTGCATCCTTGGAAACCTCAGACATAGGGACCTTCTAAGAGTCTCTTTTCATGGTACCATCCAGCATTTTGACATTAAACATTACGGAAGTATGCAATTCCCAAATAGTGCATTTTGACTCTCTCTAGTCCAGATCCCTCTCTACTCCCAGCGGCCAACCCCACCTTCTACTCAAGAGTTGATCACTTTGTGTCCAAAACCAGCCTCCCACCCTCCTTCCTTTCACGCTCAATTCCTTCCTCACTATTGCTAATGGCAGCCAAATCACTCCAGCTTCTCTAAAACCTGGAGTAATTCTTACTCTCTTTCACACTACACCACTCCCATTTCATTAGCAAATCTTGCAGGACTGGACTTTCACCTATGCAAAATGCACCCACACCTTGCTTCAGTTCTACCCTCCTGGCCCAATCCAGCATCAATTCTCGACTGAGCTATTAATAGTAGTGTAAGGGATCAGTTCCCACTTCTATACTTTTTTCTTGGTCTATTGTAATTTTGTTAATAGATCATTCAGAAGAAGAAGATAAAAACATTCTGTCTTCTTTTTCTCTCGTTAAAAATAAGTCAGATTCTTATACTCTTATCCTTAAAACTTGGCAGCGGCTGTTCAAAGTGTGGATGCAAAAGAGCATTACTTTTATGTTAAAAGTTTAAGAGAAGATTTATTCCAAACCCAAATGTGAGTGACCAGGCCTGTGAACATACATTCGGAATTTCCCAAAGAGCATGCTCCCATAAGCAGCAGTTCCATAAGTATTTATAGTCGCAGAACAGAAGAAAATCATAAATCAAAGCATAATTTGAAAGCATTGGTGGAAGCATCAGGTGGGCGGGCCACCCTGCTCCAGGACTCAGGGGCTATCCATGGCATTCTTGGTTCTTGGGGTTGGTAGGTGTTTTGTTTTTACATCTCAAGAGGGCTACTCAGCAGGAGCGTTACATATCGGAGGATTTATCACAGGATGTTAAATTAGATATAGAGGAGGACAATGAATGCAGCTATGCAAAAAGACAGCCCCTAACAGTCTGACTATGCAAAATATCCCAGTCCCTCCACAGGTTCTCATTGCTGTTTTCAGGGAACTTCAGTGATCAATAGTTTCTAGAATTGCATCTTAATTAGATCTACTTCCCCATCTGCTCCCTTCTCTCTCATCCCCCTCCATTCCTGAATTCGTCTCCTGTGTTCATAAAGTTTCGCATCCTTCTTTTATTTTGTTCTTTTAATTATTTACACTATGTGGTTTTTATTAACAGAAATCATATGATACTTCTGTATCTGATTCATAACATTATGATCCCAAGACACAACAATTTTTCTACAAATTACTCCAATATGTCCTTTTTTAGAAGGATTTTTTTTTATGAGACAGGGTCTCACTCTGTAGTTCAGGCTGGTTCTGAACTCACTAGGTAACCCAGACTGGCCTCAAACATACAGCGATCCTCCTGTCTCAGCCTCCAGATTGCAGGGATATGCCATGATGCTCAGTTTATGTGGTTCTAGGAATTGAACTCAGGACCTTAACGCTTGTTAGAAAAGCACTTTAACCACTAAGCTACCTCCCCAGCACCTAGATTTCTTTATCTATTCATCTGATGATGGGCACATAGACTACATCCAAGCGTTAGCAGCTATTATGAGCTGTGCTGCTATGACCATGGATATGAATGTATTACTGTAATGTGATTTCTTTAACTTTTGTTTTCTTATCAACAGGATAAAGTCCTTTTTTGGCAATTTCTCTTTTTTTGGTAAAAACAAATTCACATAACATAAAATTTAACATTTTTTGTAAATACATGAATTCCAAATTACGCAACACATTAGAGCCATGCGGCTAGGGGGATCAGTGAGCGTCTGTGTCCTTTTTCATGTTCACCACAACGATGGCCTCAGATTAGGGCAAGTGGTGAGTGAGAGAGTCCCACACAGTAGCTTTCGAGCAGTAGCACACCATCTCATCTAGCATATTATGTTTTCTTCTCTGTCTCTTTTAATTTCTCTCCACCAGTCTGAACTTCACAAAAGGACAGATTTTTATCAGTGCAGAGCCCAGTATTCAGTAGAGAGCCAAGTATGGGACAAGCAGTCAAAAGATTTTGAAAAGGGGAATCTCTGCATTTCTAATCTTGTTCTCTTTCTGTCCCCGCACACATAGTTAAATGAATAGATATGTCTTAGAAGAGCACTTTATCTTCATCAGGTGCCCCATAAAGAAAAGTTGACTTGAATTTTAAAAAGTAATTACATCTAAAGGCTATATATCATGTGCTTCATTTTTTGCATGTGTACTGACAGAGTAAGGCATCGGGTCTGAATACAGGAATTAATAGAATTTTAATGCCTAGGTTTATACATCTCAAAATGTATTAAAAATTATAGAAATTTTTATATCATTCACATATAATAAATTGTATGGCATAAATAATAAATTACTTAGATTTATGAAAAGTACACACATTTATCATAATATAGATGATTTTTGGTTTAGCTCATAGGAGACAGTTCAATCATTATTGTGCATCACTACAGGATAAAACTGGGAAATTTTTTTGTTCCAAACGCTTTACTGCTGCTGTGCAGTGCGAAGGATCATTCCCAGAGCTTTACGTGTGGTGGGAACTGTCCAGAGCACAGGTAGAATGTGGAGAGTAGAATTGCAGACATTGGTATGTATGGCATGAGGACTACAAAGAGAAGCAAACCCATATTAAGTGCAATAAAGTAAATTGCTGGAAACTGCCTAAAGCTCTGTACGGTACTGATAAGTTGTGAGCCACCTGCGTGTGGACCCTGTGTGATGAAATCGCTATCTGTAGCCTGCGAACAAAGCCCTTGTATGATCGATAACCAGAACCCCATGATCGATAACCAGAACCCCTGTCCACCTGTGTGTGGACCCCGATACAATCACTATTCTTAGCTTGCGGGCATAAAAATAGTATATGAACCGTCCTTGTCCTAAGCTCAGTGTCGAGGTAGCAGTCACAGAATCTGAACGCAGGACACGCGTCTTGCTCCTCGTCCCCAGCCTCCTCGCTTCCCGAAAGCGAGACTACACCTCCTCGCGACCCGAGAGCGAGACCCCGTGGAGAAGGAGTGACTGTCCAGCCGGGCAGCTACCGGCGGGTCCTGATCCAGCCACGGACTGGCGAGCCCTGGACAAGCTCATTTGCGGGTCGGCTGTGTCGCCGGTAGTCAAGAACACGTTGCACGGTGAGCATAAGGGACCCAGGACGGGAACAGTTTTAAGAGGCAGAACAACGCTTGCTTTCCTGCTTAATTAATTAATTGATCGATTTATTATGGTTTGATTTGAGAATTGGATTGACTGATTGTTGTGTGAATAAAAGAACATCGCCAAGGTAAATCCATCTGCCTCTGTCCCATCTGTCTCCTCTTACGGAGTGCTCGCGACAGGAACGCACGTCACCATTGACCTACACCTCAAGCACCTACCAAGTGCTTCTTCTGAGATTCTGCCAGTGATTTATAAGGCTTGAGTAACTGTTTTACATGTATAAAAAGGAATCTTGCTTATTATATAAATCTATATAATAATCTATTATGTAATCTATATAAATCAGTTTAATGAAAATCTGGCGGAAAAAAGGAGAATATCTAGACACAACTTGAAATTCAATTTGAATAAAGACTATGTAGTGAGTAACGTGTGTTCAAAACACCAGTTCTTACTTATCCTCATAAGAACAAATAGGACTTTTCCAAAGGGTTATGCTCTCTGCTGTGATGTTAATCGGTACAAATATGAAAATGCATGTTTATGAGTTAGTAAATCACCTCTCTCAGGTTGCTTTTTTAAGGTGGTAACAGGTGCCTCCTCAAGATTCAAACACTGCTTGCAAATGACTGAAAATGAAGGGCCTTTCGTGCACATTGTCTTGGAGATTATTGGGAATTTGGAGGGCAAGATAATCTTTCAACCCTCCTTTAATCACTTCCCCACTGACATTCTCATTAATAAGGTGAGGAAGTGTTTAGCTACCGGAGAAAAACAACTTGCAGGGAATCAACCCAAGGTCATTCCTTCACTCAGTCTCCTCAGTTACTTCCTGCCAGCTCTGTGGTGGCAGTGCTGTCACATTCCTGAATTCCATTTTCATATGCATCTTATTTATTCCTCACAACCCTGTAATTTGCAAGGATGACTTTCTTGCATTAACAAAGGAGAACATTGAAACCCTCCTTAAGAGCTTAAGGAACCAAGCAGTCTCCCAATTGGATGGAATCATTGATACACAAACTACTGGGAAACTAGAAGTCTTGCTTTTCCCAGGAAACATTAAGGTAACATTTTTCAATATGATAAGTGTTGTAGAGCATTCAACAATTTATAGGTCAGTGAAACTTTTTAATCCATAAAATTAATATTATATAACTTCAAAATAATAGTTGATACAGGTTGAATGATATAAAATCTAAAGATTTTTGTAGTAAGCTTAAATGGACAATGGCAATTGGGCACATGAGAGAATTTTACCATATAACTTTATATAAAAAGTGAACAGTTTGGAAAATGTAGAATTCTTTTTGAGATGAGTGAAGTATTTTCATTCTAAAGTCCGAAAGCTCCGTGCAGAAAACTTACCCTTCACAGCTCTAAGCATTTTCCCAACTCACAGTAACAAGTCCCTATGCAAATGCTAGGTCGTGGGACATGACATGCAGACCCAATAGCTTTAGTTTTTTATTTTTTTCCGGTGTTAAGAATAGAACCCAAGGCTCCAAGCATCCTAGGAGGAGCTCTCCCAGCCCTACAATAGCTCTAATGTAAGCGATTAGTCCTGCTTGAGATGAATGGCGGTAAAAAGACCCCAGGAAGCAACTCCAGTGCATTCCATGTTAAGCCATCCTTCCATCCTGCGGTCTTAGTCCTGCTCTGATCCTCTGTCCTGTGACTAACAGTGAAACCATTTCCTTATTTTCTACCCATGTGGACACCTATCCCAGAACAGAGGCTTAACCTTGCTTTTGCTCCTTGTGAAGCTTGGGGGAACACTTGCTTTCACCTACCCTCCCAGAAACTCCAGAAACTGGAGTTCCCTTTGTGAACAGGGAGTACTGCAGTCCTGCCCTCAGTTTTCACACTTGCTACCCACAGTCTTTGCTTTTCCCTGACGAGAGGCAGAACTGTTCTCACAGGGCCTGGCTAGCTGCTTACTAACAAACAGCACATGAAAGATGCAAGCCATGGAGACTCCATGACAGGCCTTAAACTCCTCTTTCAAGTGGCAGGCCTAAAGTCTCACGTTCCTGGAAAGGTCTGGGTTTCAGTTTCCCCAAAGCTGGGTAGCTGTTTAACTATTATGAATTGGGAAAAGGTATGTCACTCAAGTCTAAATCCAGGTCCTTGGGTTCTGGAAAACATCACCAGATATGCAGTTTCTTGCAAAACAAAGAGTCAGTCAACTTTAACTGATAGAGACTTTCCACCGGACCCTTCCAGTGTGATATTCAATCAGTTTTGTGATAAATAATTTCAATGGTTTCTGTTACAGTCTTGTGGGTTTTGCCTATAAAATTCGAGTGTGGATTGTGCTCAAGGCTTCTCCCTTTGTCTCCACTGCGCTGGAGTGGGAAAGCCCAGGCTCGAGCTTGCAATAAAGACTCTCGTGTGCTTGCATCGGTATCAGCTCCTGGGGTCTTCCTTGAGGTCTTGCCATCTTGGCACAACACACACGCCAATCAGTGTGTCAAGATCTGGGCCTTCAATGCAACTTAGATTCTAGCAGAGCAAAATGAAAATAAAAATGAAGTGTTACTGCTGCTATAGAGTGCAAAGATGGCACAAATAATTGTTTCCACTGGAAGGATCTGAAAAGACTTCTAAGAAGAATTGAAAGGAACAAGTCAATGAAGAGGAATAGTTGGTCATTCTAAGAATGACAAAGAAGCAGACATCCATTTACTAGAGACAAGTTAAGCCAAAAGACTCAGCAGAGAGCTCATATTAGGGCAGGGTTAAAAAAAAAAAAAGAAGCTGAGAAACTGGAGTGCATGTGGATGGGTTGGAAATTTTCTTTGTAAATACTCGAAGGTATCTAGAGGTTTTGGGGCAGGTAAATAATCAAACAAGTCAAAGAAAGACTTCAGAATCATTTGCTTTGGTGTCAGTTCACAGGACATATTAGTTGAAAACAAGAATGAGCCTGTCCGAAGAAAACTGGCTAGTTAGAAACTAATCGAATTACCTCAAGATTCAATTATTCAAATCCGATCTAGATAAATAGAAATGGGATAAAAGGAAAAAGGAACTAAATTTTGGTAAATTATGTGAATAAAATTTTACTATTTTTAATAATTACATAAAAACTCCACAAAGAGTCTATTATTAGACAAGAGAAAGGTAACAGAATTAGGATGAAGGGGATGTCAGAAAGATATGAGGGGATGGACAGTATCAAAAGGGTGTAGAAATATATAAAAAATACCAAATCCAATATTTCGTAAAATTAAAAGGTACTCACAAAAGATATTTCAACTCCATGAATAGGATTGAATGCACAAAATTGCAAAAGAAAAGCCAGAATTAGAAAAAATGAGAAGCAAAGATAAAACTGAAAGCCATATAGCAGAAAATGAAGGATAGAGGAAGATGAAACATGGGCTTGGCGAGGAGCAAGAGTGGAACTCAGAAAACTTGCCAAGGCCTGCCCTGAAGCCATGTTCCTGAAGGCCACAGGGCCCCGGCTTCTCTGAAGCCGGGTGTAGTGTGTGTGCGCAGTAGGAAAGCTGGCTGAAGCTTTCTGGAAGAAGCACTTAGACACACACACTCTGTCCGAGAAGAGACTTCCTCTGGACAGAAGAGTGAAATTTACTCCCTGGAGAGACTCAGAACCCCGAGACACTGAACACGATCAACGGTGGGAGGCATATTGAATTCAAGGATCCTGGAAGATCTACACAGTAACGGACAGACCACATCGCATTCTCCCCAGGCTTCTACAGCACTAGCACTCAGGCTTTCCTCAGAGGCAGGAATGAGGGAGAATACACGTGCAATAAAACAACAAGGTTGTTGTGTAACTTCCCAGCACAAAAGCCCATTGGTCAAAAAACCCGGAAGTTGCATACAATAGTTCTAGTCTACGTTAGTCCACTTTACATTGCTGGGACTGAAACCTGATATACACCTGAAAAGAGAGATTTAACTGGTTTATGATCTTCAAGGAAGCAACGTCATGGTGGAAGAAGGACATGTAGGAGCAGAGCTGCTTGGTCGGCAGCCCTGAGGAGCAGAGCAGGAGGAGAGCCCCAGAGAGGAAGAGGCCAGCAGGGGTCAGATGTGGCACTCAAGGTTGTGTTCCTATGACCCTCCCAGACACTCAGGCACACCTGCCAATCCCATGGGCAACTCTCAAGCCAGTCAGGGTACAGACCAGCTCAACTGTCACGTAGTGTCCATCTCGAATCCTACTCTTGTAGGGTGCAGTAATCCAATTCCTTACCCAGGAATTTGGAGTCAAACAAGGAGACTAGGGAAAGCAGAAGAATAGGGGCCTTGCAGGAAAACAAAAGGAAGCATTCGAAAATCTGGGTCATCAACAATAGTAAAAAGTATATTGTTAAAATTCAAATATTGATAATATCATGTTCAAATGACAAGAGTATTCACAAATAAAAAGCTCTTAGAAATTAGAAGTACAGCAGAAGAGTATATTAAACAGGAAGGTTAGAATATAAAGATGAGAAGCTTCCAGAAGGTATAACCAAAAGACAAACTAAGGAAAGTAAACAATAATGGGAACATTCGAGAAGTTTATTACTGAAGTTAAGACGGTTAAATAACAGAGTTCCAGAAGCAGACAAGAGAAAATGTATGGAGGGCAAGGAATAAGGAGGCAGGTCTCTGCTCGGGCTGAAATGTCTGGATTTTTGAATGGAGCAAGCTGATTAATGTCTACAACTACAACTGAGAGAATTTGCAGCAAAGGACAGTGTTGTGATATTTCAGGGAACAAAGATACAGAGAAAAACAAGCAATCAGCCTGCTATCAGATTTCTCAACAATAACATTGGGAGCTGAGAGAAAATGCAATGGTGCCTTCAATACTTTGTGAAAAAAATGATTTTGTATCTAGAACTCTGAACTCAGGAAAGTTATCAATCAGTGAGAAGATAGAATCAAACTTTTTCACTTTTTCAAATCTGTATGTTCTAAAAAGAGAAAGAAAAGCAATTATGTTCTACACATCAGTCTCAAGAAACTTAGAGAGAGTCAGGCCCAGTGGCCCAGGCCTGTACTTCCAGCACTCTGGGAGGCTGAGGCAGGAAGATTTCAAGTTTGAGCTCAGCTATACAAAGACCTTGTGTCAAATTTAGCAATGAAAGAGAGAGAAAGAAAAAGAGAGATGGAGGGAGAAAGAAAGAAAAGAAGGAAAGGAGGGAAGGAAGGAAGGAAGGAAGGAAGGAAGGAAGGAAGGAGGAAGGGAGGAAGGGAGGGAGGGCCGGCGCTGTGAATGTGGCTGTGTAACTCAGCATGATGGGCCTGGATCCAATCCCCCATGCCCCTCTTGCCCCAGAAAAGGACAGGTTTAGGGGTTCTAAGGAGCTTATGAGCATTCTGTGCTTCCATAGTAATAGAATGATCTCTCACCATAAACTGAGAAACTTTTATAGCAGAACAAATTAAAATAAAGGTTTCAAATTTTAAGGTATCATATCAAAGAAGCACTGTCTCCTCTCTCCTCTAAGCCACCACAGGAATCTTCTTAGAGTCTCCCCTGCTCAGGACATCAAGTGAGCAAAGGTGCAGTTTTTACCTTTCACCTTCAGAGGAGTGGCAGTGATGGAAATCTTGCCTGACACCATGAGCTTTTCACAACAGCATGGGGGGTGGAGGGGGGAGGCGGGCAGTGCAGCCGAGCACCCACGCGCATAGGCCCGCACCCCCACACCACCCCCCACCCCCGACAGTCTTCCATTGGTACAGTAGCAACAATCAATAAACACGAAACACTAATCCACCTTTCATTTACCTCTGGGAAAGACTTTTTAATTTACGGCTATTTTTACATGTGAACCATTTCGTTTTATACTTAAAAATTCTGTATGCTATTTGGTTGAAAATATTATCCATCTTATACTCTGTGTGTTCTCTGTTTCAATGCCAGCATAAGGGCATACACTTTTATACACTTACAGACAAAAATACACTCATAAGAATTTATCAACTTTAGGCAATGTGTGTTTTTTTTTTTTTTTTTTTTGGCAGAGTCTCACTCTGTAGCCCAGGCTGGTCCTGAACTCTCAGCAGAGCCCGGGCTGGCCATGAACTCACAGAAATCCTCCTGCCTCAGCCTGCTAGGTTCTGGGATTACAGTCAGGCGTCAATGTGGCCAGCTTTTATGTGGTGCTGGGGAATTAAACTCAGGGCCTTGGGCTTGCAAGCCAAGTACTTTAGCTGTTGTGCCATTTCTCCAGCCCCTGCATTTCTATTTGCATATTTTAAACAACTATGCAAGAATAATTGTATTTATTTTAGCTTAGAATTTTAATCACTTAGGTATAATTATACCCAACATGGAATTACTTGGCTTAAAGATGTAAACATTTACACAGCCCTATTGTTAACCTTGTGTTCACCCCTAAGGAAATACACCAAATCATAATTTCGCCAATAATATTTCAATAACTTGAAATATTGTCTCTCCTGTAATATAATTAATTTACTCTTTGGGATCAGTAGTGTTAATCCCAAGAGGAAGTTAGTATTCTACATTGAGAATACATTGAAAATCTTTAAATATTGGCTGCCCGTAAATATTTAATTTGAACAATAATTTCATTAATTATAAAGTAGACTTAAACAGGGACAAGAAATCACTAGGGGGCAGCAAAGCTCAGAGAAAAGACGTGAATTCAAATGCTGATTCCTAAACCGAGGTAATAAGCTGATTGAATGTTCTAGAGATACCAAAGAACCAGTGCTTTCCTCAAACGTTCCTGTGAATTTTAAAGTCTTGGTTCCTGCCTAATCTTGGAATAAAACCCCGTGCCATCTCATCATTTTTCAGGAAGCTGACTTCCACCTTAATCTGGTTACCAGTGAACAATAAATCTTTTAGGGCATTCTCTCAAAAGAAAGCTGCCTAACTTCCCAACAATACGGCAGTTCAGACATTTACCCTCGTAAGCTCACGTATCCTAAACTGTCTGCTTAGGTTTGTCCGAGACAAAATTGCCTCAGTTAAACATATGTATATCCCCGTAAAAAGAAGGAAGGAATGCAGTGACAAGTTCCGCCATTTTAGATTTCCCCTGATGTCCTCTTTGCACTTTCCTGTGTGGCTGCCTAGTGACCGGGTGACTCACTCTGTGCTGATACTCTGCCCCTAGGTCCCAGACTGCTACCGAACCACCCCCCCAACACCCCCAATCAGGCACAAGGCATCAATTAACTTTTAAATCACTGCTAGATTCTTTCCATTTTTTGCTTATTTTTATTTAATTCTGTAAACCTACTGTTAATCATTCTTTTCCCCTTCCTTTTTTTCCTTGTAAGCCTTCCCATTCTTGTGGGTTTTACCTTTATAAACCCTACCCAACTGTTGCTCCTTTGGGGCATGAGCCCGTTCTCAATCTCTGGAAAATAAAGGACTCCTAATTTTTTTCTTAACAAGTGATGCTTCTTCTATGCGATATTATCTCAACTAATTATAACAAAAACACACAGTCACATAATTTCAGAATTCATTTCATGAAGTCATTCTTCCAACATTGACTTTGAGTATATGATAAGAACTTTGCTTATTCAATATCTCAGTGAAGTTGTAGTTTGCTTCCTGAGAATTAAAAAAAAAAATTAAAGGAGAAATAAAGGAGACTTATCAATCAAGTAGATATGTATGAAGCTTAGAAGTAGCTGGACAACTGGGACACGGAAAACAAATCATAAAAATTCAAAATAAAGATACATTAATGACATTTCTTGTTCCCAGTTTATCGAATGATGAAAACCTGCTGGTTTGAAGTCTTCTTAGAAAATATATTAAAAAAAAAGCTCA
Organism: Ctenodactylus gundi; assembly: GCA_004027205.1. NCBI lineage: Eukaryota > Metazoa > Chordata > Mammalia > Rodentia > Ctenodactylidae > Ctenodactylus > Ctenodactylus gundi. The sequence goes on along the minus strand of PVKB01002212.1, from coordinate 83,072 downwards.
GAGAAGAGAAGGCAAAGTGGGCAGCAGCCCACTTTCCTTACTACTTCAGAATCTTATGTTTTTAATCTGAAGGCGAATGACTTCCAAACCCATTTTCCGGACAGTATTTTCCTCACAACCAAATAGTTGAACGCTTCCGCCAGGGCTGAAGTTCTCTGAAGCGCCTCCCGGCCAGCGCAGTGACCGCTGGCCCACCCCCTTCCTTCCCAGCAGGCCTGCTCTTCCTCTTGTGCCCTTGTCACACCCCAGCTTTTCATTTAAACTAAGTAACCAGAAATCATCCTTGACTATTTCACCTTCCTCATATCTTCAAATCAACTAAGAAATTACAAGCATGTCTGGAATCTTTTCTCATTTTAGAGATCTGGTTATGTCACCTGGAGCTACTTTTGACCTGATCTCTCCAGCCTTGTCATCTCACACCCTTTTTCGGCGTGATCAGAAGGTGAGCACAGACACTACTACCTCACTCCCAGCTAAATGCCTATGGGAATTCCCTGGTCATCTACTGAACTAAGTCCTAACACAACACACAAGATGCTTAATACACAGGCCAGTGTCCCATATGGCACATGATTGCCAGTGCTTTTGAATTTAAAGTAAAATTCATGAGAAATAAGTGCTAGGCAAAGAAAACTGCAACACTCAGTTATTCCCATGTATACAGTGTGTTGACACTAAATTAGAATTATTAGGGCTCTATCAAATCATATAAACTCAGAAAATCATATATAGATGTCTATGTCAGTTTGATGTATTTTTCCATTTTGGATGAAAACCTAGCAAAAAGCAAGCAGAGAATGCAGAGAAGAAGAGAGTTATACGGGAGATTTGGAGATTAAAAACCCAACCACGGATTCCAAGATGCTACTTCTTTTTGTTAACTAAATTTCTTTCTTCTTACATGTCCTTTTCAAGAACCAATCAAGTCTGGAAAAAAAATTCTGGGTTGTAACCAAAGAGCAGCCATGGCTGGGCATTTCCTCTGGAAGAAAAGTAGAAACCAAAACAAAGGTACTTCCATTTTTTGTTTGCCCCGGGGAGACTCCCAGGACAGGCCACAGCCCTCCTTCATTCACCCATCTCCCTGAGGATTCTCAGAGTGCCCGCACTATTTACAGAACTACACCGCTCCTTCATTCTCCCGAGAGGAGCGATTGATCACCTTCGCCACTCGTAGAGCGCGATTTGAGCAACTTGAGTGTGAGAAAAGACGTGGCTCGTTAGCAGAACACCAAGATCAGATAAACCCATCCTTCATTAAATCTTCAAAGCACTAAAGGAAAGAAATCATGTACTAGAGGGTCACAGACCTTTGAACATTTTTCTGACACGCTTCGTTTTCATTAGAGAGAGTATAATCTTAATTGGCAAAGTGGGATTCCATGGGTCCAATTATAAAGAACTTTCCCTTTCTGTTATTTTTTTCATTTCAAATATTTAAATAATATCATTTTCCCTTTTCGATGTGATCATTTGGTTCGGCTGTGTGCCTATTTTCTTTTGGATATAATCCAAAAATTATTTATTTGCTATATGTAACAACATTCTAAATGGTACCAAAATAAATCTGTGACCTAGTCCATATAAAATAGGAGGAGGAATATTCTGTAAGACACACTAGACCTCCAGAGCCTACCTATAGTTAGTTTTTAAAGAGATATTAAATAACACTACAAACGCCAATATAAAGTATCACCAACCAATGAACGATTAGATGACAATAAGTGTGTTCATAGCGAATGAAATTCATTGCTAAGATCTCCAGTGGTATACCCGTGTTATACACTACTTACCTTTCTCCCACCATTGAATTGATTCAATCAACACTGTAGTCAACCAGATCAGCAGTTGACTGTGTTTATTTTCATTTATTCATTTATTTATTTATTATTTGTTTATCTTTTGAGACAGGGTCTCATTCTGAAGCGCAGGCTGGTCCGGAACTCACTATGTAGGCCAGGCTGGCCTTGGACTCACATCGATCCTCATGCCTCAGCCTCCCAAGCGCTGGGATCACAGGTGTGTACCGCCACACCCGGCTTATGTGATGCTGGGGAATCGAACTCTGCTACTTAGCACTTGACTTAGTGCTTGCTAGGTAGGTGCTCTAACTCTGGCCCATTCCTCCAACCCCTTATTTTCATTTAAACTGATGTTATTTTCCTTTTTATTCTACACAACATGAGATGACCACTCTCACTTTCTTCACTTTCTTACTCAGGAGGTACTTAAGATACATTAAGCATTTCTAGCTCTGTATGATATCACATTTTATTAATTTTTAAAATTTATAATCTTGATACTGACTATTAAAAAAACTGGGTTAGTGCTCAGTGGGGGGAAGGGTTGCAGGTGACCACTGGGCTCTGGCTTGGTGCTGTGGAGAAGGTGGGTGCCCCGCCATTGCTCACGAGGTGGGTCTTACCTGAGAGGGACAGGTGGACATAGAGGAAGGCTGCAGATGTGGGAGGAGAGGCTGGCTCCCCAGTTTGCTAGCCAGGGGTGGGGTGGAGGGATGTTTGGTAATGCATATTTGTTTTGTCTGGTTGTGGATGGGGCCACAAGGGAGCTGGCTTTTGTCTTGATTTATCTGGTCACAGTGTAGCCTTGTCCGGTGTCGATGTTCTGTGAAATTGTTTATGATCAAAAGAGAAACACAAGGCTTAACTACAAATGTCAGGCCAGCTTGTCACATGTCTCCAGATGATAAGACCAGGCAAGGCCCAGGTGTTACAGCTGCTTCTCCCTCAATTTTCCAGCTGGGTCAAGAAGGAAAATCTCACTCTCTCTGAAATTTTCTAACAGGAGGTTTTCTTAGAGTCGAAGCTGTAGTTGGACTAGAGAGCTTCCCCTGCTGTCTTTGCTGCAGAGTGAGTTACTAACCTCTGAAATGTGGTCATTACATATATCAATAGTGGCACTGGAAGCTCCAGGCAGCAAACATCTGACAATTGCCACATAAGCAGTGATCAGATATAAACTAACTCTCCATCCTTGACACAGGTCTTGAACTCCAGGTCATAAAACCCAAGCATTAAATCCACTTTTTTGTTGTTTGTTTTAGGAAGCCAGTTGGCTTTTTTCTCTTAGCATCATCATGGTTTTGTTTTATATAATGCTTTCATCGTTTACAGCTGTAGCAAGAACTTGCTGTGGTATAAATCTTCCCCGGGCCAATCAGAAGAAAGGACAATGCAAATTGTTCATAATGCTTGCTAACAGGTTGAGGCCTATACATTGGACATCAGGGGACTTTGTATCGTTTCTGACTTTTGCTAGAGTCGAAGTCAAGCTATGCGTCACATTGCCTGTGTATTATCTTCTACATGAACGATGCCGATCATGTCATATGAACATTAGGATGGAGAAGGGCATTTCTTCTGAGAGTTTTTTCAGAATTTGTTTCTTATTTTTTTCAGTGATGTGAGTTAAACCCAGTGCCCCTCATATGCTAGACAAACATTCTGCCTTCTGAGGATTTTGGAAAAAAAGAATGTGCTTCCTTTTGGAAGATCATGGCCAAGATCTTTTTCCCCAGGGCAACAGTTTAGTTTTAAACATCTAAAAGTTTCTAATGATTATCCTAAATGCAACATAGAAGTTTTAGAAAAAGAGTTTAGCTACTGAAGGGAAAGCGACCCAGTGGGCACTGCAAGATTTCAAGATCAGGAGCTGGGTGAGGAGGAGGCAGGGAGGGAAGGGAAGATGTTGACCAATGGGCCGTGAGGAGGCGATTGCAAAGATGGTACAGATGTGTTCAACCCACTTTGTGTATTATACAATATGTACATGTAATACCATATTACCTCACCTCTAAGCATTATTTTATGTCTTTCTGTATTAGTTAAAAATTAATTTATTAAAAATATTAAATAAGGAGGAGACAACAACAAAGTAGATAAATTTCCTGCTGATTAAAAAAAAGAGAAAGAAAATCAGGATATGGTAAAAATGGTGTGATAAGACAATTGTTCCAGGAGGAAAGCGTGGGTGGAGAGTGAAATGCTGCTAAAAATTGAAATAAAGAGCCACAGAGCAAAAGCCAGCAGGTACTTCAATGGAGAGCACATTGATTATCTTGGCACAAACATGACAGGGATGGGTGGGTACAAAAGACACTCATTGTAAAGCCAGGATTGGAACAACCCACAGTTATACAAACTTTTTAAATGTCAGGTAGCGTCAAAACATTAATGAATCTGATAAGATCTCTGTAACTATAATGATACAACGGGAAATGAAACGACTCAACTACCTATATCGAAATTAAATTATCATTTCTACTTTGATAATATGGCTTATCATAAGTGTATTTCCCTAAGAGAATTTATTTATTCAACTTGATTCTAATAACTTTATTCCAGAGTTTTTGTTACAAACTGGCTTTAAAGTCTATATAGAAAAAAATCAGCATTCAATGATTATTCTTCTGAAGCAGAAGAATAATCCACGTAGCTTAAAAATATGACGAAAGCACCATAAAAACCACAGACAGATTAGTACGAGCCACGGTCCATTTAGCCTAGAAAGGAGATGCAGTCCTAAATCTACATAGATAGTCAGTTGCCTGTGAAAGTGACATTCTCGATTATGGAGGGGCGGAGAAGTGGCGAGGTGGGCGGTGAAGAGGCTATGCTGGAGAATCGAACATCATCCAGGTAGAGCAAGCAAGCGCGAGAGTCCGTCCTTGGTCCTTACACCTCACAAGTTGCTGAAGAACTAACATTTTAAAAGTAAAAATTAAAGTATAACCTTTCTAGGAAAAAGAAACTCTTCCAAGTGCATTTATATTGTTGATTAGAAAAGTTCCTCACAAGAATGGTGTGAAGCCTTTCTGTGCATGGTGCATAATCTATTTTTAAAAATTTTAAATTTGATCTCATCAAAATTAGGTTTTTCATGACAAAAAATAAACAAGACAAACTAATTATGAGCTATTTTAGAAATATATAGACTGATACACTACTTTTCTTAATATAGGCACTGACCTTAGAAATCTATGTAAAAATTTCAGCAACCAAGTAGAAAAAAATATATAGATAAGGATGCGAATTCAGAGGGAAAAAAAGAAATGGAATGTCTTTTAAAATGAAGTTGTGATCAGCCCCATCTATGCAAACATAATAAATGATCATAAATGAAAATAGCAGGCTTCCTGTGAGTGCACCCGGCATTCCGGTTACTGAGCTAGTACCTAGGACACTACGCTGAAGGAAGAGACAGACTTTTAGGGTGCATCAGAAAGTGTGTAGAATAGTGCAAACCTGGGAAGTAATTTCACAGCATCTGGTAACATTGTTAATAAATATATTCCTAGGTTTAAGAATTTTACCCTTTAAAAATCTACCCTGTAAGTATGACACAGAAATATAATTACAAGTTGGGTACACTGGCACATATCTGTAGTTGCAGCACCCAGGAGGCTGAAGCAGGAGAATTGCTGTGCATTTGAGGCCAGCCTGGCTTACATAGTAACCTCAGGGTCAACCTGAACTACAGAACCAGACCCTATCTCAAAAACAAAGCAAAATGTACACATGTATACGAATTTTTCAGGTCATCCTTTTTCTTGCTAGCAGAATGATTTCCAGCCTCCTAAGTCTTCCTTGTAGAAAGCAGTGTGGGTACATCTAGGTGACGGTGAACGTGAGACAGCGATGAAGTATTATTAATGGACAAGCAAAGGATGCAACACTTTCTGTAAATAAATGAAAAGTCACACCAGGAAAAGAAACCTGAGTGCGGGAGCCGGTGATCGAAGGGCGTTGGGGCTCGGCTGAATGTCCTACCCCAGTCGCACATTGCCTTTCAAACGTATTAAGGTTTTTGAGGACAAAAAAAAAAAAAAACCTTTTTGAGGACAAAAACCAAACTTTCCGTTCCCTGTTGAAGCAATGAAAGGAAATAAGGAATAAGAACAATTACTTGCAATGCTCCAAAAGAGCACAGCAAAAGTAGATGAGAGGCTTGACACACCGGAGACAAAGGAGAGGAGGCGGAGTACAGCCACGAGGGACCGATGGGAGAAGGGCCAGCGTGGCCAGCGGAGGCCCACTGCTGCTTGTCTGCCCTTGATTTTTTAAAAATGTTATAATTCTACAGAAAGGTCTTTAAAGGGAAATTTTAGTACTCATATATGTACAGTAACAATATTGTATATTTTACATGTGGCCCAAGACAGTTTCAAGACACATTGATCACAAATAATATCACTTATTAAGCATACAAAATAATATGAAAATAATAGCAGGATTTTCTTAATAATCTGTTGTATGCAACTTGCCATTATTTTATTTGGAGTTTTGTTTTAAAAAGGGATTGTGCTCTCCATGCTGTATGTACTACCTTATCGGCCCTGTAATTTTCTCCATTTTTTTCTATATTCGTCACACGATTTGTCATAGAAATGCTAAATCTATTCCTTGTATATTGGTAATGTGATCTGTTACATTGTTTCAAGTTTTAAGTAAAAATAATTTTTCAATATGCTGTTATTTTTAGTTTCTGTTTTTTGGTATCTGTTAAAACTTAAGGGGGCTGGAGGAACAGCTTAGCCGTTAAAGTGCTTGTTTAGCAAGTGTTCACCACCTGAGCTCAATTCCCCAGTGCCACATAAGCTGGGCGTAGTAGTGCACACCTGTAATCCTAGCACTCATGAGTCTGGGGCAGGAGGATTGTCCTCGGTTTGAGGCCAGTCTGGGCTATATAGTGAGTTCAGAACCAGTCTGAACTGCAGAAGGAGACCCTGTCTCAAAACAGAGAGACAGACAGATAGATGATAGCTAGGTAAACAAAGTATTTCTCAAAATCAATCAGTTACCTCATAGAAATTTTCAAATGCACTGTCATTGAGAAGCATAGAGCAGTCTCACCATATTAAGCTCCTACTTGCTGGTTCTTTTTCCATTTCTTTCTCGAAAAATGTTGCTTATTTCAAGAAGTTCAGCTTTCTTATTTTTACCAAAGAATCTACTCCCGTCTTTTTATTTTAACTCCCTGATCGCTTCCTTTCTCCCTCCTTTCGGTTTTGTGTTTGCATGCGTGTCTTTGTGACTTTCTCCAGGCAACTCTGGACCCTTCTGAACCGAAGTCTTGCTCTGTGTCTGTCTTACTGTTTTGTCATGGAATCACACTCAGGTGCAGCTTTGAGCCAGCCCAAGAGTTGCTAACACAGAAGGCCTTGCCTCCTCAAATGGTTTTAAACTTGACCTCAGAATTGACCTCAGGTTCTGTACTGTAGTGCAGAGAAGTGCCTCAGTAGAATACAGCTCTGTTTGAACAACTTTGTTCTCCTAATGTGGTGAATTGACTCTTAAGTGACTCTTCGTAAAATAATATAAATAAATAAATAAAATTGAAAATTTTCCCTTTCCCCATTTTGGTTAAACCCAATGCTTAGCTTTTCATGTGATATATTTTGCCAACTTGTGTAACATTATTTGATTCTGACCTAATTATAAAAATGCTATCCTTATGTGGATTTATGTGCAGGCACATTCTGTTTTCCAAAACCGTATGTTTTACGACTAATTTTCCAAAGTTATAATAAAATTCTAAAAAACAAAATTTTAATTGTTATTTTTTCCGAGACTCTATAATTACATGTTTAATCGCCACTTTCATCTGAAAGCCATTTAGGCTGGAATTTGGATTGTTGGTTTGCAGCTTATGCTCTGTAAGCTTGGTCCATGCTTTAAATTTCTTCTTTCCGTGGCACAGGAGCTTTATTCTCATGTCTGCATAGAAACAATTTAATAGTCATCTGTGACTGCAAGGATGAAGCCAAGGACAGGATGCCACGTGAAGTAAGCGAGGCACAGAGAGACAGAGGCGGGAGGGTCACCAGTCCACGAGGGATGTGAAGAGGAAAAGTGCACAGTGGCTGCCAAGCTCTGGGGAAAAAAAGGAGAGGCTTGGCCAATGGGTAGAAAATTTCAGTTAGGAAAGAGGGAAAAGCTCAAGGAACTTATTGTGCCACACACAGACTGTAATTCATACCAATGCATCACATATGTGAGAATTGCTTGGAGTACACTTTAGGTGTTCTCACCACACACATGTACACATGCACACACACGCAAAATATGGAGGGTAATATATACCCTAATTAACTTGATATGACCACTCAAAAAATATTATGTGCCATAATTATATGCGAATTTTGTTACTTAATTTTTTTAATTAAAGAAAGATGACTGAACTGGATTCTGAGTCCTCACAGTCCTTCAATAGCTTATCCTGGTACATGAACAGTTGTCAGCACTATACCTTTTCTTTATGTGGTTTGCTGCTTTTGTTAACAGAAATTTTCTAAATAAAAAAGAAATGAGGAAGGAAAATAAGAAAGGAAGGAAGGAAGGAAGGAAGGAAGGAAGGAAGGAAGGAAGGAAGGAAAAGAAAGAAAGAAAGAAAGAAAGAAAGAAAGAAAGAAAGAAAGAGAAAGTTGTAGAAACAAAGTAGTAGGCTCTGAGATTTGGTAGCTTACAGTGCAGTTCACGCTGAGGCAGGCCTCACGCCCTGAGGGGAATGGAACCACACGTGGCCTGAAAGACAGTAGCACCTAAGCCCATGCGCTGGTGCCGAGAGAACAAAGCAGCACCATGGAAATCTATATAATGCACTGCATTTTGTAATTGATACTCAGCAAGGGCCAATGTTATGGCTGAAACTCTTGGACCAAACATGAAGTGATTTGTTTTCCAATATCTGTAATTAGAGTCAGTCCATGAGAAAAGAGCTCACTCTCAGCATAAGGAGCGGGTGATGTAGAGACCAGGCACAACTCCGCACCCGCGTCCTGAGAACCTGAGCCTGGGATGCAGCCCGCAGAGCTCCAGGGACCCAAGCTTCTGATTAGTTGGTGGTTCTGGTTAAATGAACACTCATAAAGTCACATGAAATGAGTCATTCTAAGTCAAAAGACAGTGCAGAAGAGCGAGAAACTTATTTATGGTTATGTGACCGGTTGGGAGACATGTGAAAGGGTTATCAACCAATGATAAAGAGTGACCCAAAATGTCACAGGACTCACAGAAAACTGGACTCGAATGACCATCCTTTTGTCAAATCTGATATGTGGACAACGTCTCCATATGGGCTTTTCCCTTATAAATGAACTATTTTTTTACTCACTTTCTATCATTACTCTTTTTTCCAGTAAAAGAATGTGATTTCAGCCAGGAAAACTGGTGCCATCCTGGAATCCCAGTACTCTGAGACGCTGAGGTAGGAAGACCACAAATTTGAGCCCAGCTTGGGCAACTTGGCAGGACCTTGTCTCAAAATTTAAAAAAAAAGAAGGGGACTGGGGATGCATCTCCATGCAGTCTCTGGGTTGCCTATCAGTACCACAAAGTAAAATGAGATGTTTAACTTGAGCATAAAGACTTGTGGGTAGGTACAAAAAAATTGTCTGTCTGCAACTCAGAGCTCAGTGCTCAGGATGAATTTTGACACATAAGAAGACATACAAAAAGAGGAATGTAATCCATTTCCCATTCATTTGTTAAGAGCCATGTGCCACAGTGAACGCAGTCAGAAGCTGCCAAGGCGGCTAAACAGTCATTTTTCTTCAGACTGTCACACCACATACCAGTCTTGCAAAGTCACAGAAAGACTCGCTCTCATTTTCTTTAAATGTTTTTACTGCTGTTTCTCAATCTCCTTTAACGTCTCTACTTCCTTTGCCTGTAAATAGCAGTGTTTCCCCAAAACCCAGCCTAACGTTTTTGTCTTGTCTGGTCTTCGTTCTAGGGAAGGTCAGAGTCTGCTCAACTGCGTCCCACCTATCGGCCTCTCACACGGTACCTGGCTGTCTTTCAAAAGCAGGATCACGTTCCTCGACAATCCCATGATTTTATTTTGATCAATTACTATGTGTGCAAGCACAATCATAGGATTGAGAAAATCTTGTCAAATCAAATATTCCTGTGTATTGAAGTCTCCTAGGCCTCCTTTGGAAAGCACTCAGTAAGTCTTGCTGTTGCTATAAAGTATATCCAGAATTTAAAGGCCTCCGCTGGCTGACTGTGTGAGCACTTGGTGCTCCCCTCCTCCCTCCTGCTTTCTCTCCTCCCCTCACTCTCTCTCCCTCTCCCCCTACTCCACTTCTTGGACTCTTATAATTCAACTCCGCCTTGCTCAGTGCAAATGCTCTGATAGAGCAGAAGCCCATAAGCCAGGCTTGGCCAGTCACGCCATTGGATTCTTTGTACTATGGTGATCATGGGTGAATGAACCAGACCTAGACAGTATATATATATTTTTTGGTCTGGCCCTAGAGATCATCAGAAAATGACTAGATAATTCAGGTTGGTCCAAAGAATGCCAAAACTCAGCATTTTCCTCTGGGCTTGAACTTTAGACAATGTCATTTGAAGGACTGAAGGTACTCTAGGCACCTGTGAACACACACACAAATTTATTGAACCAGTTGAGGTTTCATCAGAGAAATAAAGAAATATCCATGATTATAAATAAGGGGCTGACGACTATGGTAAGCCCCTGTGCATGCTGAAGAAGTCCTAGGAAGGGAACTGCCTCTGTGTTGGTGATAGGCCTGAACTTGGCCTTCAAGAAGCAAAGCTGGGCTCGAGGCAGAGAAAGTGAGAACAAGTAGAGACTCATGAGGACATAAGAGCTCCCCAAGATAAATGGGCGCTCTCACCTCCTCAAACTATGGCAACACAAGGCCACTGAAGGAGCTGATGTGCTTCCCGGAGGTGCTGCCCAGGTACCTTGCACACACTCGACCAACTGGCTTTGCTTCTGAATAACTGAGTAATTCTTTGTTTCAGAGATTAGGTTTTTAAAAGAATCATATATTGCAGATGCTGGCGAGGCCTCCTTGGAACTTCCGTATGCATTCCATAGCCCACTCCCCAGCATAAAGTCAATAGTTATTAATAGTAACCTATTTTTGGCACATATGCTTTTTTGTTTTCTTTTGAATTTGCAAATCAGAATTATAGAATTTATGAGCCACAATGTGACTTGCAAAAGTTAATGCCTGAAGCTCCACTATCTCTTTCTAAACCTGGCTCATGTTTTATGTGCAGCAGACCCTACTCAGGAATCCTAGCGGGAAGGGAACTGCGGTCCGCAGGGAGGCGGCAAGCATGCACGCCAGCACCCTATCTGACAAAGAGTTGAGGCAGAGGTGAGAGTCTTCAACGTGGACAGAAGAAAACACAGTCTGGCCGATGACCCTGGGCCAAGGAAACCTAGGCTTTTCATTGGCTTTTGTTACTGTTTTCTTTTTCCAGTTTGTTTGTGTTTTCTTTCATTTTGCTTTGTTCTGCTTTGAGACTGGTAGTCCTCAGCTGGTCCTGAACTGTCTATATAGCCCTTATGGCCTAGAACTCATGGCAATCCTGCCTCAGCCTCCCAGATGCTGAGACTGCAGGCATGCGCCACCTCTCCCAGCTATTACGTGGTCCTGGGGTATCACACCTGGGTCCTCACACTTCATAGGCAAGCACTGTGAACAGTGTGCTGTGCCCCCAGCTGTGAACTTACCATTTATGTGAGTCAATAAATTCCTTTTAGGATGAAGATCATCAACTGTGCCCTCCTTCCTTGCTGCCAGAAGGTGCAAAAGCTGGAACTAAGAATGGAGCATTTCGCCAGATGCAAAACTGGCATAGCCAGAGGGGAGGAGAGCTGGGCTGGGCAGGTGATGCCACTTGTAACGTGGTTATGGGATTACAAATTGGTGGAGTATACCTGCCACCCTCTCTTTCCAAACTCATCTTTCCTACATAATCGAAAAAAGAGAAATGCTATATGTTGGAATGTGCTTTTTAGTTTTCATCATCAGCTAGCCCTGTATGAAAAAATCAAGGTCGTGTTGAAATTAGATCACCTGCATGCAGACAGTGGGGGAGTGGAGTAGACATGAGAGGATGGACTAAGAAATGTGTTCCTTGCCAGAGGTTCCACTCAAGGAACCTGAGAAATTCACAGGTTTACAAAGCAGAATTCACTCCTTCAAACAAAAAGCTATTGCCAGAAATGCAGGGCAATAGAGCAACAATGGGAGATATCTTTATTAAAACCTCTGGTCCCAGAGAAACTTTCTCTCTCTCTCTCTCTCCTCCTTTTTATTTTTGACATCTTGCTGTGTCCCTGTACTGCTCATGCTGGTCTCAAACTCCTGAGTTCAAGTGACAAGTGATCACCCTGTCTCAGTCTCCTGAATGCAAAGAGTACAGAAACATATCCTGTGCCTTGCAGAAGCTCCTGTTTCAAAATTCTTAGAAAGGGAGCAGAGGACCCTCCTACAAAGCTTCCATACAGATGGACCTTGGGGCAAGAGTCAAAGAGGCGTGTCTTTCATGTTAGTCCATGTATTAAATTGTTCCAAGGCAGAGGTCAAAATGCAGGTCATTTGGGGAGAGGGATGGGCAAAGGAATGTGGCAGGCAGGAATTAACTGGGAAACACAGGGCCTAGTCTTAACGCACAGACTGGTTTGATGACATTTCTAGACTTTGGAACTAGAGAGTAGAGATATCTGGAATGCGTGGATTGAAAATTCATTTAACTTTTAAGAAACTTGTCCTGTCAACCCTGGAAAATCATGTTACAGTCACAACCACTACAGTCACATCTCCCAAATTCCTAACCCTACTGTAAAAGAAATGGGTTACACATAACTCTTACATCCATCGACATTTGACCATGGAGGACAAAATTTTAAAAATAAATAAATAAGAGAAACCACACAGAAGGGTAGAAGCGGGGCAACTGACTAAGAGCTGCTAATGGAGCCAGCCTGGGAGGCTGAAGCAGGAGGACAGCAATTCTGATCCCGGTCTAGTCCACTTTAGTGGCTCGGCAAGGTATTGTCTCAAAATCAAAAATAAAGAAAGAGCTGAATGTAGCTCAGTGCAAAGGCCTTGGCCTCAATTCCCGGTGTCACACACACACAGACACACACACACCACAAATAACAAATTACTGTCAAGCCAGCTCCCTCCAGCTTTGGGAAGCAGGGCACAGACGACACGGCATGAGGAGTGTGGGCCCCTGATTTTTGCTTTCTTTCTCCCCATCCAATGAGAAATTATTTGCAAATGTTTCTATCCTTTATCAATGTGTTTTGTTCACGATGGTTCATTGTGCATTGCTGATCCACTCTACCATGTGGCACTACGCCCCACTGACCTAATGACTGAGAGTAACTACTAACCAAGAGCCACTGACTCGGGTCCAGATGCGATCCCTGGAAATAAGAAACTCGGGAACGAGGTTCTGTTGGTATGTCCACCAGCGCTGTGGTGTGGTTCAGAGTCTCCTAGAGATGTACACATTAAAGGGCAGGTCCCCTGGGTGGGGGGACGAGCATGTCCAAGAGCGACATGGAACAGGAGGTCTGCAGGTCACCAGGAGTTTGCTCTGGAAGGCACAGCAGGATTCAGCCCATCCAGTCACTCTCTTGGTTTCCTGGCTCATGACATGAGCAGTTTGCTTCACTCTCCTGCCATCACCACAGGCCCCAGTCAAAGGAGCCTTACAAATGTGGACTGGGAACTCCAGAACAGTGAGTTGAAATAAACACTTTCTCTTACAAGTTGTCTCTGGTATATCACCATAGTAACACTAATCTGACTAATAAGGGTGGCCAAAAGGATTGACACTAGTAGACCTTCTTTGGTTGCTTTTAAACTGCTGGTGTACATCTCCATGCTACTCAGGTGGGCTCAGCCCTCAGCTCCAGAGGTGGACGAGCAGCACTACACTGACCAAATACTGCACTGGAGAGTTGGGTCAAAAGGGACCACACTGAGACAATGAGAATGAATCACAGATCAGGCGTGGGAGGCAGGAAGGAGGACAAAGGGCAGCATCCCCCCCACACCCCCAACAGGAGGAAGCTCTGCTCAGTGCACGTGGAACAGAGAGGAATCAGAGAGAGAGAGAAACTAGGTCCTGCTGATTAAGTAAGCCCTGAGTTTAAGCCCTAGCTTAAACTTACATTTTTATCTAACTCTGCAGTTTTCAGTAACAAAACCCATCAGCTATCTTTTTAGTTGAAGACTTCTGAGATTGAATTTGAGTTCATTTTTAATAGGAAAAAAATTCCCACAAACTTTGAATTTTTTCCTTCCCCCATTCTACATTTTATATCATAGCCACACAAAGTTCAAAATGTTTTCACATCTTTCAAGGTTTTCCGCTAGTTTTCAGGCTTCTACCTAAAACGTAAATCTCCTTTCCCTGCCTGCAAAGCTCCAACCGACTGACCAGCCCTTATCGCCTTGTTCCTTCTTTGCTGACAGCTCTTTCCAACTTCCTGCGTGGATTCCTGTTTCACGGTCATTGACATTTCTAGATGACAACTACAAGGGCTGACCACTTCCTGTGGGTGTCTCTTACATATGAAGAGGCTAGTTGATGGGTTTTTGTTTCTCATGCTCTATTAATTTCAGCTTTCAACAGAAAATTACTGTTTAGAATTTAAGATAATTTGTAGCATGATACTGATTGTTATAATTGCATTGTCATGTCTAAAACAATGTCCTGTCATGAGCAAAACGCCTTGAGAGAGAACAGAAATATCTACAAAGTCTCTATGGATGAGGAGAAAGATAATCCTTTTCTTTTTTTCAAGAGCAGCACGTCTTTTCTGAGGAGACTTGTAGTTCTTCACACAACACACATTCAAAACTTATGTACAGAGGAGAGCCTTAAGGAGTATTGGCTCCTAAGTATACCGAAATTTTGTGTGCTTTCTTTTGTTAAATACAACTTTCTCATTTCACTGAATTTCATTTCAATAAGTACTTGACTTGGTAGAAAATAATACTTTGCCATATAGCCATAAACAGGAGTGTGTTAAGGCTGACACACTGTCCTTAGGATCTGAGTTTTAAGAGCCTGACCCAGTGTGGTAAGCAACAGTCAAGAGCAAAATTGACACAACTGCCTGCTATGATTGAAGCGACTATTTTAAGTATTATAGTGGGGTCAAAATAGAATATTTTAAAGTTGAGATATTATTGAACACAGAAAAGAAGAAGGAACCCCGTCATCTGTTTCCTTTAGTTCAGCAAGCTGCACATCGGTTGGTCATGAGTTGTTGTCTACAGGCTTGCACACAATGCTATTTTCGTTAGGAAATGGCCCGCTGGCGAAGTGCCTGCCCATTGTCCTGCAGCTTCTTCCCTCCCGCCTGGGGAGACGACAAACCAGGAAGTCACACTTCCTCACTCATGCTGGAAAACACACACCATGACTAACACGCCGTGCAGCTTTTTATATCTTGACAATTGCTGGAAGCCTCTTATCATGTAGCAGAATTTCAACACTGTGTGAATTAAATAGCAAACAGTGGCCATTGTTAAAATCATGTCCATAAGTTCTGTAATTCTCTTGGGAGGTATTAGTTGTGTTTAAAAACGGCAAGTAAGGCTTTTCATAAAATGCAAGACGGTTTTCTCTTTCCAATGGTTTCTTGCTTTTTGCATGCATTAATGTAGCGTGGATGTTTCCCACCACTAGGGGAACAGTTCAAGTCACTCTAGTCCTAAAACTGAAGTTGCAGATCTGGTGAATGTTGGTGTCCTAATGGAGCAACTCGCTCGGGTTTGGGACAGAAGTATGATCAAGGGAAGGAAAAGTGGGGCTGATGGGAAACGCAGCGTCAGCCTCTCTGTGAGTCAGTTGACATCACATGATCCTCTGCGTTCAGCCTCTGTGCCCGTCGCCAGCTCCGTACACAGGGTACGTGCAATGCAGCCCTGAGGAATGGCGTGGGCCCAGCACAAGAACTCATCTGAGTTTGATTCCCATTTCCTGTCTGTGAATTGTTCAGTTAATTTTTCAGGTACGCTTATTTCTTTAAACCTCAGTTCTATTGGTTATAAGGTGAGAAACCAATCACCTACTTCCAACTTTGTTATGAACATGTGGGAAAAAGTGAATAGAAAACACAAGCAAAAGCCTGGTGGCGTTCAATAAATAGCAGACACATGTGATAGGCCCTTGATTAATAAATCAACACCCGCAGTATTTATCATCTGTGAGCAGTTGTGTCTGGCCAGGCCATCAATTTTTGCTGTCATGTGAAGAACTGGAGATGTTCTTGCCTTGTTGTTGCTACTGACTCGTTGTTTTGTCATTACTGTCTTGTGTGTAAAACCAGCGCCTCCTGTTAATTTTTGTAGATGGGAGGAAGAGATCACTGAATTCTGGAAAGAAAAAAAGATAGCAAACGCATCTCTCCCTTTTCCCTTAAACTACACACTCTGGCTTCCGCCTTACAATCAGCTGCCTTAGCGTTTTCTTCTGGCCCACGACCTTCGAATTCCCCTGAGGCTACATATTACCTCTTTGTCTTAGCTAAGCCTCCTTCTGTTCCTTTCAAATGTCCTGCAGCTACACTTGTCCCATAAGCCTCCCAGATGAGTACTGCTGTCTGTTACATTCCGGGACAATGTCACCCATGAGTTTCTGAAAATCTCAGGGACTAATAGAGATCTGCAGGTGACTGCATGGATCCACTCCCAGGAGGAAGGGGGCAAATTGGGTCATGCAACCATGAGCAGATAGCTCCTCCCACATTTTTGCAGGAAAAGAGAGGCTTGATAAGAGGTAAACTGCTGAGGGCAGTGAGTCATTTTCAAAGAATTACTAAGAGCACACCTGAAATTTACACAATGGCTGATTAAAGCGACAAGACAGGCAGGGATTGCAATCAAACCTAATCTTATCCGTCTCCAGGATAGCAGGCAGGAGGACAGTAGGCAAATTGCACAAGGAGGCCACCATACAGTTTTCTTAGAAGTAAACAACTTCACAGTAGCTCATTTCACAGGGAAACATTGCCCAGCTTTGGTAGAGATAAGCAGAAAATAAGCAGACACCTGCCCTCACAGAGAGCACTTCTTGATCTGTGAGGCAAGAGCCTAAATAAGCATCAATTTATGGATTATTAAGAGGGTCTCTGCAGGTGTCACTTGTTCTACACACAGGTCGCTCTGGTAGGAGAAGCTGTAGATGGATCATTAGCCACAGAGCCCTGCGGTCCCAGCTCTAGTGCGGCATCTTGTCTGGCCCAGTGCGAGGTCAGTCTCTGGTTTGCCGTTGTCATCCATCAGCCAGGCCTATTTGCTGTTGACCTGCACAGGCATACAGCCATGTCACAGTGCTACAAAAGAAATATTTAATTCTTTGAGGAGAAAAAAAAAGCAGCAGAGAGCCTTTTTCTGTTGAGATTGATGAGTTCTAGTCTTGGTTCATCAGTTTTGAACTTGGCACAGCAGGAAGCAGAGAAGAGTGGGTCCCCTGGTGGCAGCAATCCTGCCACGTTTGCGCTCTGGTCCCTCCACCTACTGCACATGGGCAGCAATCCTGACATGTTTCATGGAGTGCTCCTAAGTACATGCCAGTGGCTGTATGTGCAGAGGCATGGACAAAGCCAGCATGCAGGCATGAAAAGGTGCGCTGGAGGAAGTAAGTGACTTACTGCAGAGTCAAGGGTAATTTTTATTCTGAATTTTCCAAGGAGGCAGATTTACACTGCTGTGAGAAACAAATGAAGTAGGTCCGATCCTTCCACCATAACTTACACTCTTTGGACTCTGGACAAGTGACTTAATTTCTTTGTGTCTCACAGTTCATGTTGTAGATATAATTATTCTCAGAAGTTAGATTTTGGAATTAATCTTATTTATGAGTTATAATATTTTTTCAAAATGCTCAATAATTATTAATCAATGTTACCTTTAAAAATTACCCAGGAAATTATTATTGTCCTATATCAATTTATATTGTCAAGATTCAGAAACTGAAAAACTGAAGTTAGAAATTTTAATATATCACAGAACTTGGTTACATAAATATAAACCAAATGTTTGGATACATGCAAGAATCACTTTGGATTTGCATTTGAGTGTTCTAAAACTATGACAGTGTATTCAATACTCTAATAACTCATTCAAATCAACATCTTTTCTCTATCATGATTTATCTACACACATGCTTAACATTTTTCTATTGCTTTGTATATATGAAACAATTTTTCCAATTCAGATGTTTTGTAGCTGGTTTCTTTTCCTAATTCAATTATCCTCTCAAGTTTTTCCCTCTTTGGCATGATCTTGTCAGATTATCCTTTCTAAATCTGGCTGATTCCCAAGCAATCATACTGTTTCACAGTCTTTGTAATTTTAATTATAATCAGGATACATCTCATTCATCTGCTACTTATTTAAATCCATTATGCTTTGCTTAAGACTTTTGATATTTTTATTCATATGGTATTTTTAGCACTATGCCCAGATCTCGGGGACCCCACAGACCACCAGGAGTCTGAGACATGCATGTAATAACAAGGAGTCTTTATTCGGGCTTAAGCTCGGGCTCTCAGACTTCACCAACGCAGTGGATCCATGCAGAGAGCCCAGAACAAAGGATGAGCAGGGTTTTATGAGGTAGGAGCAGGAGACGTGACACAGGTATGTCATTTTTTTTGCATAGAACCAATCGTAAGTGCATAGTTTTTTGTGATGGCGATGCTGACCACTTAGAGAGGCAGAGTGGCCATAACTCTTGCTATAACCCAATCATGACCTTTTAGGAGTCTTGGATGTAACCAACCGAGTGTGGTGTTTTAGTGGCCTGGGTAGGATCTAAAGGGGCTTTGAGAGATTGGTCAGTTGTCACTGGGCAACTTATTTATGATTTCTTCACTCTGCCCCAGGCCCAGGAGTGCCAGGTTTGTTTACTCTTTGCCCCAGGCCCAGGAAGGCCAGATTAGTTTTCCTTTCTGATTGGCTGTAACTAAGAAACCAACTGCTCCAAGGCTTCCTGGCCTTGGGTGTCTTTTTACAATTGCTTTACAATCTGAGGAAGCTGAGGCTTAGATCCAGTAACTTTTAGAGTAACTTTGAAACCTGTCCTGAAGTCTGTTCAGCTTGGGTCTTACATTAGGACTTTGAACGCTGCCTGGTCAGCAATCATAACAGTGTAGGAAGCTGAGAATGTTAATACATTGTGTCCTTCACATGTATTGACGATTCCACCTTCGCAACAACCTTGTAAGCTTGCTGCTCTATATTATACACATTTGATAGGTGAAGAAAAGGGAGCCAAGAGCCATAGGGTCAGCACTCAGGGCAAACAGCCAACGAGCTCTTACCCTCACACTAGTCTGCCAGTGAGTAGGCACCTAATACAAAGTCATTGCATGAATGATCAGATGTGCTAGTGTAGGACAAGGGGATGAATACACAAGGATACATAAGGCCTAATCATTGAAGCATGGGGCACTCAACTGTGTACGGAAAATATAAACAGAGAGGGTTAATAAAGCAAGAGAGATAGACAATACAGACACATGATAGAAGACATTGACTCCGTGAGTCCCTGTGATGCCCTGATAGCAGGGTTCACAGTGCAGAGAAGGGGCGCATGTGAGGATGGTGTTTCCTTCCGGGCAAGGTTCAGGGTTTTGCTCACTGAGAAAGATGGTGACCAACATCTGTTTTGAGGGAGAAAGAATATGAGGCTCTTATAAAGTCCGGCATTCAAAATCTCTGACAGAAACGCTATCTCATGCAAAAGAAAATTCTTGAAAAATGTAAAGTATGTCGCCGCTCACACAGCACTGCGTGAGCTGTTCCCCCTTTTTACTTCCTCGCCTGTGTCTCAGCACCTCTCGGGGGTTAGCCGAACATGTTCAGCAGTAGCCAAGCTGTTACCATGGTTATGTGAGAAGTGACCGACGGGGTGGAGCCTGGAGCCACCGCTAGACCTCAACGGAAGAAAACCCACACTCTATTTCCCCATAATGAGGAGGAGAGGGTCTAACTTGTAAAAATTGAGCACAGAAATAACATCATTTATTTTAAAGAAAATAATGCATTTAAAAAATACAGTCCTTGGCCATAACTGTCTCCAGATTTAACTTTTAAATTTAAAATATTCATTCACTATTACTGCAGCCTGTACAGTTGCTTTGACCAATGATTTAAATGTTATTGCTTTCTATTTATTTCAGTTTAGTTGAGATCACCTCAAATAATACGGATAAATCATCAACATTTATCTGATGCTTTATAATGACAAATTCTTGGATTCACGTTGGGAACACCAATATGTTAACACGTGCCAAGAAACAATTTCCACCTGATAATTTTCAGTTTTTCTTCTCCTGCAAGCATGGATTTCTTGTGGGGAGAATAAAAGACCTTCGTCGTCTTCTCATGGCATATTGCAGCATACACAATAACTTTGCAGGTAGTTTAAATTTTATTTTCATTTTTTTAAAAAATCTCATTATATTTTAAAAAATAGCTTTAGACTCGATTTAGATCGTGTTCTTTAAGAAAGGTATTCGTAAATGCACAAAAATTGATTTGGTTATCTAGAAAGAATTCAGTTTACCTATTAATGATCCTTCTTGAACGTTGCAAAACATTGAAAGTCTGGAGAGGTTTCCTTTGTACAGGGAACTACCTTTTTCAGTCTCAATTAGAACATATGTATTAAAATATACTAAAGACAAGGTCTATTTCATGCATTAAAATTTACTAGACATAAAAGTGGTGATGGGGGTCTCCAAACTTGAATGTATGCATATGCAGATATAGGTTTAACATGATTGTCTTGTGTAACTCTTGAGACACATGGAAGTGACCATTAACTCATGACCTTCAGGATGCTTCACAGGTAGACAGGCTTTTTCCATGTTAACACTTTTGCTTTCCTGTTGTTAGGAATTAGCATTATAACTTCATAGCTTGTTCTTTGTCTATGTATTCCTGGAAATCTTTTATTCAATCAATCAGAAGGAAATTTGAAGAGTTGAAGGACAGGACTTTTGTGCTTTTGAAGTTTTTTCTTTTTTTCTTTTTTTTTTAGGGTGGGGGGACCTAAATCAAAGGGTCACAGCCTGTTATATTATCATTCCGAGGCTACCAATGTTGGTCCAAGATTTGCCATAGCATTAAAAAAAAAAGAATTTTTCTTTTGTGTATCTTCTAACACAGGATAGAAGAATGTGTGTCACATAAATGTTTCTGATGTAATTAGCTCTAAGGTTTATAGTAAAATAAAAACTGTCTGGATATAATAAAAACAGATATTAAGAACCCACATAATATCCTGAAAATAAACCACAATAATAAACTTTTTTTAATTTCCTAAAATCACAAATTTTCTGGGGTTGGAGGAATGGCTCAGCAGTTAAAGCACTTACCTAGCAAGCACTAAGACAAGTGTTAAGTACCTGAGTTTGATTCCCCAGCACCACATAAGCCGGGTATGGTGGCACATGCCTGTAATCCCAGCCCCAGGAGGCTGAGGCAGGAGGATTGCCATGAGTCCAAGGCCAGCCTGGGCTCCATAGTGAGTTCAGGACCAGTCTAGACTACAGAGCAACACCTTATCTCAAAAAAAAAAAAAAATTCTGACATTTAACAGGATGAGAACAAAGAACAAATAAAAGATGAGCAGAGAGGAAATCAAAGAGCCAAGGGCATCTGTTCTAGAAATAAAGAAACCAAACCCTAAGGATTTTTGATGTTAAAATAAAGAATAAAGAAAACAATCACTATGTTTTTCATGAATGTGAACAGAAAGGAAAATTAAAAGCTTGGTTTGGTTTTTATAAGAAAGTGAGTTAAGTGTCCATCGGAATCACATCTCCAAATTTGTCTCTGTTCTACATTGTTTATGAAGCAATTTCTCATTTCACACACACACATTGAGAGAAAGAGAGAACAGCATTGCCCCAACACTGCTGCTGGACATTTGTTCTGTCCTCAGATTTCAGTGCAAATCCCAGCTACATCAGACATGGGCCCATGTGCACATGTCCCCTGGCTTAGTCCTCTTTAGTATAGAAACGGCTATCTTTGAACAAACAATACACTTTGTGATTTGCATCAAGGACATTCTCAAAGAGGAAACAGTAGGTGGCTGCTGTGACACAAAAAAGGAAGACAGCCACCAAGGCCATCAGGAGCGTGGCTGCCCTGGCAGACAAGAGTGCAAGTGAGGCCCCCGCCCCTTAAAAATACCCTAGGAGTTTACTTCTAAGTAGTTCAAGACACTCTAAGCTACCTTAGTTTTATCTGTTTTTAAGAACTTTATTTTCACACTCAAACATTTTTCTTGCTTTTTCATAAAATCAAACAAAAGTCTTCTACTTTTGACTTTGTTATTTACGTATTTATAAGTTGGATTCTGCTTTCTTAAATTTATTTAACTTCATGTCTTTTAAAATCCACAGAGTACAGAAAGCCTCCTTCACTCACTAATTTTTTTAAGTAACTAAACTCTTCCTATTATTACTTAGTCACACTGGTGGATCCCATAGATGACATTTCTGACAGATATATAAGGCCTAAAAATTATTAGTCATAGCACTTTAAGGAACAATTAGGGAACTATTCATTGATTCTACTTGAAGCAATTGGCTTTAACATTTTCAGAATTTTGCTCCGCTTATTTAACAAGTACATATGGAGCACTACTGTGCTAAATATATTTCTAGGTACAGGTATACAGCAAGAAACAGTAACTAAAACTGCTGTTGTTTATACCAAATGCTCAGTAAGGAGGAAAAACTTAAAATCTGTAATTCAGAAATACTATTGGTCTACTTCATAATACCAGTAGAAACAGTCTTAGATCATGAATTACTTTGATAACTAAGCAGTTTATTTTAATACACATGAAATTTTGAAAGGACAATGAAATCACAAATGTACTGCTTGTACTTACTTAGGTAACTAATTCCTCTTTCACTAGACTATAAACTCTGGGAACTATCTTTGTAAAGCATACAATAAACTAATATATGATCATTTATTCATTGAATGTAACAATAAAATGTTCATCTAGAAAATATAAAATGATCAGGTCTTGAGTAGTTGTTATACTGGAGCCTTTGTTTTCATTTGAGTTTCTTAAATGAGGGGCAACACTTCCCATGTTGCAGAAATTAAACTGGAACTCAAGCCTCCAGCTTCCAGGGAACAAACTCATCCATGGACCTTTTTTGTCTATCAAGGCTTTTGGGAAAACGTTTTCCCAGAGTGCCAAAATTACAAAAAAAAAAAAAAAAAAAAAAAAAAAAAAAAAAAAAAAAAAAAAAAAAAAAAAAAAAAAAAAAAAAAAAAAAAAAAAAAAAAAAAAAAAAAAAAAAAAAAAAAAAAAAAAAAAAAAAAACAGTTACTCCACTTTATATTTAAATAAATAAGTTTGGGTTGATTGCTAGTTAAATTTAACATGTTCAATGATTTAATTTTAAAACTTATTTTCTCACAATGAAGCTTCTCTTCTGAAAGATTCATGCAAAGTGGACATGGCTGGCTATTTGCCAAGGGCCCCGATATGCCCCAGGGAAGCTGCTCCCGGAAATGAATGCGCCAGCACCAGGGGAGGGCGCCTGACCGGGCTCTTCTCCAGTGAGTGGGAGTAGGAACACAAAGGCTGGAACAGATGGCCCTCGACTTAGTTAGCATGGTTCAGTTTACCACTATTTTACAATGACACATTAAGAAGAATCCATGCTTTGAATTTTTCATTTTGATCGTTTCTCTACCATAGCCTTAGGCTGTAAGATAATCTTGGGAGATTCTGGGCAGATTCCAGCCAGCCACAGGATCATGATCACGTGATCATGGAGCACACTGCCTTGCTGAGCTACCAGGACAGCTGGCCCAGAGTGGTGCATGCACCTTCAACTTGCAGTGCTTTCAACTTACCATGAGTACACACGAAGGCATGAACTCCTCATAAGTTGAGGAGCATCAGCACTTTTCCGACTTTAAGTCTGTATAAAGATCACCTGATCTTTACGGGTGATCTTTGAGTTAAAACATACTCCGCAGCTCTGCCTACACCCACTGTCACTCAGTGTAAGTCTGGAATAACGCCTGTAAGATTTCATCTTTAAAATACAAGCCAATGGTGCTCATGTTTTCTGCCTGTGACTCACTAGGTGATATATGTCTCCAGTATTTTGCCCGTATTCAGGATAAAACAAAAAAATGACGTTTTAATAATACCATCTTTATGTTATGAATAAACGAAAAGCTATTGCCTACTGATAATCAGACACAAATAAGCCTATTCCCTACTACCACCCTTTTTAGTCGTAGAAGGTATGGACATTTACAAATTCGGATTTTAATATTGACATTTGCAAGGTAGAAAATACTATTCAACCAAGACATAATTTTATGGGAAAAGATATAAGAAGGAGAAAAAGGGTAAACACTACAAATTTAATTTTGCTTTATTTTTTCAGGTGTGGGGTTTGAGCCCCAGGCCTTCATGCTGGGCGACATCCCTTGTTCTTTTTTACCTTTTGAGATAGGGTTTCACTAAGTCACTAAGTTGACCGGGCGGGGCTCAAACTTGTGACTCTCCTGATTCAGGCCTCCCAGAGTACCGAACCTGCAGGTGTGAGATCCGGCTCCCGTAAGTCATCATTTTTATGCCATTTTTAAGAAAGTCTGGCCAAAGAGGAAAATAGGGTCCTCAGTAATGTGGAAAAAATTACCAGCACATATTCTATGAAGTTCACAACTGACCACCATGGTGATGCTAATTACTTTCTGATGTAAATTGCAGCAATTAAAACCTCCCTCCTACACTACTTATGACCGTCAGAAAATTACAAGGATGAACACAACCGAACTACTTCAATGTGGACTCTCGTTTTCAACATAAAAACCGTGGGTGTTGCTTCCCTGGAGCGGTGGAGAGAGTGCTTTGCTTCTGGAGCGATTCCTTCTGGAGCCACATTCACCCAGCTCCTCTCCACCGCTCGGTTCTTCAGTGAAAAGCAAGTACTCCCAGAGTTAGACTTGATTTCCCGATGTGCCTGTTGTTCCTGACCCCCAATATCTGCTTAGACCTGCAACCTGTCAAGTTAGGCACATCCAGGAAACTCCCCCTTATTAACTTGAGCCCAAGGATTAGTCTGCACTGCATGGTAAATCATTCAAGATGGACAAAGGGAGCTTGTGTTTGTCTTCCCCGCCTACCGCAGAGCTGAGAACTCACCGAACAATTATGTCATCCTTCCTTCCCAGGTGGGTACTGGCTGTGAAAGCACTTACAACATGCCTAATAACACAGGTAACATTGTCAGCAAGGTCACGTGTGGTCAAAAGAAGAGCCTCACAAATCTGACACATCTATATTTTAAACTGTTTAACCTGATGGCAACAATTATGTGTACGAGTTAAAATGAGCCCAGAACCCACAGACCTGTGTTGGCAAAGTGTGGGAAATGGACCAGGGATTCCTGTTTCATTCCCTCTGTGGAGGGCACATTCGCTGCAGGAGGATGATAACGCCAGCGCAGTGGGCACCAGGAACGTGACTTTGAACTTTGAAGCATTTGGCATATAATTAGTGGAGTCGATGCTGGGACTATTAAGTAAAAAACGTCATAAAGTGCGACTTGTCAATTGGAAGAGATGCAGCTTTTTCCTGGCTTTTGATTCTTTTACTTAATGAGATTGTTCACTGAGCAGCTCTGGAAGCAGCAGACCTGGCACCGATGCTTGACCAAGTCACTCAGCCTCTCTCTGACTCTTCTCTCCCAGCCGTAAAACGATGCGTCACCTAACTCATAGAATTTTCGTGGCTGAAAGAGGTTATCCGTCAACAGGCGCTTATTAATATGGTTCTTTCCACTTTATGTTGGTAACTAGCTCTGTATTTTAAACTCATGACAGTTCCAGGCATAAAAATAAATAAAAGATGGAAAATTGATCGGAGAACATTCCTAAAAGCTATACTCATCACAAAATAAATAATCTCAATACTATAATTAATATAAGTTTCAAAACATCATCCAATACTCACCATTTCATTCTGATGAATATCTTACAGGTAAATGAATTCTTATTACTATTATTCTATTGTATTGTTTCAAGATAGAGAAACAAAAATATGCCATTATCTTTGCAGTGCTATGATTTCATGCAGTGTGTGCAATATTTCCAAGTTGTACAATCTCTAATAAAAATTCTTGAATTCAGCCTCCAGTCCCTTGAACCATGTACTAGATCAGACAGTAAACTTAACTGATGATACCTAGTTCTCACCAAAGATACTGGTTCTCACGTTGATTTCTCTTCTTTTTGTTCTCCTTTCCTTATTCCCTTCAGCATCAACTGTTCTCAGTTGCAATGGGACTTGGAGGGTTTGTCGCTTTGCAGCTGGTGGTGGCTGTGGCAGCAGTGGTGACGGTGGCGGTGGCAGTGGTGATGCTGGTGATGGTAGTTTCAGAACAATTTCTTTTCTTTGCTTGCTGTCATTTCACTGTGCTCGGCTATTGAACTATTCAAAAGTACCCGGTCAGGAACAGGATCCTGGCGTTGCTAACAGAGTTTGAGACTTACGCAATATGACCTCTACAATCATGTGTTCTTCAGAAGCTTTTGTTAAAGACTCATTTAGGAACGAGACAAAGTTCCTAGACTCTCCCAGTAATGAGCAGCCTTTGCCGTCCATCTCTACATGGGCAATTCTCTGTCAACAACCTAGTCTCCCAGGTAATTATACACAGAGAATTATTATTTATTTTCTGCAATAAGAAATCATACACTGTGATAGTAAATGCTGCTGAAACGAATGAGCATGCAGCTTTCAGATGACATGGCCTGGAAATCAAATGCACTTAGGATTTAACACCTTTGCCTCCGGCACTGCAGAGCTGACTCAAGTTTCTGTACTTGGAAATCATCATCACAATACTGCAAAGGATGACTTTTCACTTGCTTCCATGGAAATGGTTACCCCTTTAAGACAAGTAGTCACGGGTCTGGGGAGATTTGGACTGCTCTTTTCATACTGCTGGTTGATAAAGCTGTTGCACATTAACTTGAGTTTTTGCAGACTACCCTTTGGAATGTGCTACAGGACACGCCCAACACCATGCCCTGTGTCAAGTAAGATCCTGCTCTGGTAACATGGTGTCTGGTGTCAAAAGATAACAGGAAAAAAGAGATTCTCTTCCTCAAATGTAAGATGAAAAACTGCTTTTGAAAATGTGTTTATAAATGATTTTTTCAGCACGAGATATGTTTATGTTGAACTAATAGGTACAATAAGTAACAATTTTGTATATAATCACTGTAACATTATTATGATTATTTACCTCTTACACAAAGAGAAATAATTTTATAAAACTAAATGCTCCCACAGCAACACCTAACACCAGGTATTCAATCCTGGCTAGAAGTGTGACGTAGAATGAGCCGACCTGGGGAGACAAGTACCACATGATGTCATCCTCATGGAGATGCTAAATAGCAGATCTCATAGAAATTGAGGGCAGATGGGTGGGAACCAGAGTTTGAGGGAAGTGTATGAGGAAGGAACCAGGAAAGGTGGATCAACAGGGACTAAGTTTCAGGAAGACAGGAGCCAAGTTCTGAGAGGTTATTGCACAGTAAAGCAACTGCAGATGACAAGCTGTACGTTTCAAAAAAGCCAGAAAAAGAGTGGAGGGTGGGAGAGGTACGAGGGTCAGAAAGGGAGAGGGAAGGATTTGCAGCTTTGTGGCAATATGCATCTGCCCAAAATACTCAAGATATCAATAAAACGGGGGAAAAGATAGAAAAAGAATTTTGAAAGTTAATCCCATAAAAAAATGATAAACATGTGAGAAGACTGATGCGTTGAATCTGATTTAAACATCACGCAATGCTACATGTGTATTCTCATATCACGTTACTCCACTAACAAGTATGGTAAATAAATAAAGTCAACACAAATTTTTGAGCAAAAAAAATGTGTTCAATAATTAATCTATAATGAATATTTCAGTCAGGAGGTCATGTTTAAAAATGAAGCTTGGTATCTAAGTATAGTCAGCTAAATGAAGAATTTCAATGCTAGTCTCTTTATACTTTGAACAACTAGAAAGTAATCCAGTTGAATTTCTTTGGTTCTCATAATGCTGTTTATTATTTTTTATTATTACAATGTTATTATTGGTGTCTTTCAATGACCGTGCATTCTTCCTTGATAGAAAGTTTATGTAGAACATAAGGATCATGTTTTCGAATGGAGGCGATGCGTGTCTGCCCCCCAGCTTCCCTCTGTGTTGCTTTCAAAGTCCAAATCTTGAAAGGCTAAAAGTGTCTTCTTGTCTCAGAAAGCATTTTATGCTGAGAAATTCCACTGACCACATCTCCTGACTATGAGTCATAGGCAGCAGGAACATTGCTTGACAATAATTTTACAAGGCACTAAAAGAACAAATGATTTTCAAGATGGGTCCCAACTCATTGAAAATTGCAAATGCTTCCCAGAATCCATAGATAAGTGGTTTAATTTGGCTCACCTGATATTTGGAGGCATGTGAAGAGCACACGGCTTTTTGTTTTTACTGGGGATGCAATTTGTAATGGAGTACAATATTAAGTGTGAAATTCAAAGTTGCTAGTCAATCATATTTTGTGCTTCTTAGTAAACTTTACTTTCCTCACATTCATGCACTATGAGAAATAAAGAGAGATATTTTAATCTGTAGACCAAGCGCAGGAGGCTGAGATCCCGTTGGTCCTGATTTAGTGCCACTGCAGGATGGAGGAGGTGGAGGGGATTTCAACATAACTAAATGGTTCTGTAGCCCCGAGGCGGGACTGGAGTCACGGAGCCTTTCCTCATCTTGTCAGTTGCCGACCTCATGCCTAAGGAATTCTTACAGTGAAACAAACGCCTGTTCCAAGAGCATTGGCGCTTCCAACCCCTGATGTGAAGGCAATGCAGGAATGCCTACATGGAAAGTTTGGTTATATGAGATCACCTCTTCTCAAGCTCAGGTGGGTGAGTGGGAGTTCATGTACAATTCATACTAATGTGTGAACATATCACATAAAGATAACACTAAAACAACAGGTACACATTTAGCAACTCACATGCCACTAACAAGTATTAATCTAGGCCTAACATTTTTAAGATTATGAAGGTATTATCTGCCCGGATTTCATCAAGCGTAAACCTAAACAGTGTGATTTTGTTATGTTATTGTTGACTTCCATATACGCTGAGGAAAAGCCCTAACAGTCAGTGGTAGACAAATCTAATACTTTTTCCAGCTTCAGCAGAACATTAAGTTTCCTGGAAACCTTTATAAAACTCTTCTCTAGGCAAATCTCAGACCAATTAGCATGAATGTGTGAGCAAGCAATTTTAAAAATCTAATTTTATTGGTTAAAATTGGTATATTTTCAAAGCTTTTCAAGCTTTCCTGTTCAGAGCTGCGGTAAGAAGCATCACTCTGTCTATACACTGGTGGCATGTCCCAGAGGAGAGAGCCTCTCTTTGGGCCTATTGCAAAGGTGAGAGACTGAAGGCTAATCCATGCTGACTGTTTCCGAAGTACCGCATCCCCATTATCACATTTAATCCACCCTAGTAGCAGAAACCGTCGTTAATATCACCATTTTGCAGGTGGGGAAACTAAGAGAGAAGCTGTAGAGCTAAGAACGGAGAAAAAAGAATTGAAACCCAGGCATTTGATTATATTTAATAGCTATTTATTCAGTTTATGTAGTAAACAAAATGTTAAGTCAAAATGCTTCTTATTGGAGTCCCCAGAAGCTTAACGCATTGAACAAGAAAGAGTATTCTACCAATAAATATCTACCTATCGGTAGTTACCTAAACATGTTTGCTGGAATCAAATGCGGAAAACAATGATGATAATGTTGACATGAATACCATATTGCAAAAAAAAAAAAAAAGGCGATACTAACTTAGGTGTGAAGATGACCAAGTTCTGTTCTCATTGGCTTGTGCCTGGCTTACAAGAGGGCAGCAAAGTAGAAGGATGCCACTGAGATTCTGGTGACTTTGAGCCGGGTTATGAATCTTATTCACAAATATTTTGCTGCCAGAGAAAACAGTGCTCAGGGAACAAAAATGTTAAGATCAGAGACCCAGTTCTGCAACCTGACTTGCGCTGTCTGTCCCTCTGAGACACGGTGTTGTTGGAGAGCTTCTGCAAGGGCCAGGGGGCCACGGACTAAGTGACCCACGTACACACAGCGTGAAAAACACCTTTCCCTTCCCCCGATTCCTGCTGTCACGACAGAAGCTTAAGAGCCAATAAATATCCCAAACTGTATTTTATGCCGGTAATTATACGAAAAATATTTTTAAATATTTTAGAGAATCTGTGAATTAAAAAGAAACTGATTTATGAAATTACCTTCTTCTTATCTAGTCAGGAATAAACCAAGTCAGGAAAACGATTTTATGCACATGTCAGGGAATTCATACAAATGAGTTTGAAATAAACCAGTTCTTTGAGCCAAAAGTCAGTGATCATCTGAAAGTGTTATTTTAGGGTCACTAGAAAGAACTGATAACATGCTCAGAAACTCACTCTATTCACTGCTTCATTTCTCTATTGATAACATATTAAAAATATGTTATGTAGGGCTGGGCTCTGGCTTAGTGTGTTGGGTCACCAGAACTACCAAAGGGGAAAAAATTCTTGAGGAGGGTCAGTATAAGACAGTCACAGTCACATGCACTTCAGTGTGACTTCGATACAAGAGCTGGCCTCCCCAGGCTCCTGGGATCTGCAAAGGTGGCAAGAGGAGCCAGTATGCAGAATGGAGGGACAGGGTCCAAGCGCACCCTGGGAGCGCCACACACAAGCTCAACTGTTTCATGAACGTATCTTGGAAACACTTGCAAGGACTCAATATCCAATAAATGAACATAGCAAACCGGCTTTTGCTTGATCCTCAGAGATACATATCTCCTAAAACTGACTGCCAAATTAAGACCATGAATTTTAAGCTGAGCTGGCAACTCAGGCCTATAATCCCAGTACTCTGGAAGCCTGAGGCAGGAAGATTACAAGTAAAGCCTGGACAACTTCGTGACTGACTTACAGAGACTGTATCTTAAAATTGACTGAAAAATATTCTGGGAATGTGATTCGATGCAAATGTCTGGGCTGGGTCTTCTCCAGAAAAAAAAAAACAGACAAAAACAAACAAAATACCCTTGTTGTGTAGTAGGTTGCTGGAGGGCAGCTTTGAAATGGTGAGCAGCTGCAAACTCTTGCCTCATCACAGAACAAGCTTTATTTGCTGCCCACCTTCTGCCAGCTGCTCACCTGTCCCCAAGGGAGACACAGTCCTCCCAAGGCCATGGCTCAGCACTAGCCCACAGCCCCAGGATGTCCCTACTACACAGAACTCCTTCACTACTAAGCAAAGTTGGAAAGCAAGTAAAGGAGAAGCCTTTTAAATAAGAAAAAAGAAGTGAGATTTTCCTAATTATTGTCATTCTCATGTCCATCTTCAATTTGTCTCAACAAATAGCCACAGAGATTAGATTATTTGAAGAAATTGCAAATGAGAACTATTGGCATAAATGTCAAAGTTATTGTACAGGCTGAAAAAGAGACATAAAACCAATTATACCACAGATAGATGAAGAATTAACCATGCATAAAAAGCGCATCAACAGAACGACATTTATAAGAGCAGACAGTAAATGGAAGACCATGGTGATCTCTCAACGACAGACACTTTGAAGTTCCTGGAAGGCATGTCTGTGGGATGTAGACATAAGAAGCAAGGTTCTGCTATAGGAAGACCTCCCTCCGCCGGTAACTGAGCCAACCCGGAAGGTGACATATCGCCTCTCACCATTACTCTCGTTTATGACAGTCAGTCATGTCTCCAGCAAGAGCAAGAAATTAAGAAGGTAGAAAGAAGGAAAAATCATAACCTGTACAGAGCAAAGAAAATGTATTTCCAGCAATAAATACAAGAAAAATAATGTCAACTCTTTAAATATCCCATTCTTAAGATAATAAATGTAATGTGGCATATTTCCATTTATTGATAAAACCTTTTAAAAAAGAATTTGAAAAGGATAAGAAAAATCATTCCATCCATTATTAGTGCTGTAAAACAAATCTCCCCACACTCACTTGTTGTAAATCCATAATAATGTTACTATATCTTCTGATCTGTGTTTGCTAGGAATCCGTGAGCAGCCTGGAAGGATGGGGTGAGGGGTGGGGAGGCATCACCCTTTCCTGAGGGTGGGCACCAGAGGTCTTCCTTTCAGTGTGCAGACCTCAAGGTGGTAGGATAAGACATATGGCATCTCAGGACCCTACAGTTAGTATTTCAGAGGAAAAAATGGAATCTGAGCCTCCTTCTGTGACCTGGCCTTGAATGTCACCCCATACCACTTTCAAGCTTTATTAGTCTCAACAGCCCCAGAAAGAGCAGTTTTTACTGTCTCTACAGCGTGACATGTAAGTCTATATCTCCACGGAAGAAGAATGAAAGGCATAAAAGATCACGAGATGAGAGTTGGTGTTGCAACGACTTTTATAAGGTAGAACCTGACAAAACCTGTTAGGAGTTTATTTTTGCTAGATTATAGCAATAATAAAAAGAATACTGTGATAATAAAAATAACAAAAGATCTCATTTAATCCTATTCTCATTTCATTACTTCAAAAGTTGAACTCAGAGTCCTCAGCAGGCTCAGCACCACATTGTAATTAGCATAGCCAACATATCTATCTCAAATCCTAATCACTTTCAGTATATAAATGACTCTTTTTATTGGATATTGTTCCCATAATTATTATTTTTATTATTATGTCCATGATACGTAATAATTACATTCATTTAGAAAGTTGATATACATATGGCATCTTAGTCATTTTTAAACACTTTATCACTGTGTTCTCCTGCATTGTGAAAATCTATTTCTCAATAGAGAACTTTTGAGTAGAAAATCAGCCACCAGGACAAAAATCTTGGGAAAAGTTCGGATTTTACCAGGTATGCGAAGAGGAGATCTGGAGACCTAGACATGGTGGTGCACACACGTAAGCTCTGAGGGGCTGAGGCAAGCGAATCACTAAATTTGAGTCCAGCCTGGGTAAGTTACCAATTTAGAGACACCATGTCTCAAACTAGGAAAAAAAAGACTAAAGAAATATATAGATAGATAGATAGATAGATAGATATAGATATAGATATAGATATAGATATATCTATCTATCTATCTATACCTATATCTATCTATCCATATATATAGCTGAAGGGGGTTCAATACCCAATACTGCAATCAATCAATCAAGATAGACCGACAGCACGATCACCAAGACCGGATCCATGGTAATGTTATTCAACTCTACTCACATTATTTTCACCATTCCATATCAGTTGTTACAAATTCACTTTTACTTTAATTATCTATATGCCACTGTTCTCACTCTTAGCAGTTACCCAAGTTTCTAATTTAAAGAAGAAAAACACCATCAGGCACGATTCCCTCAGGTCCCCTCCCTTCCACATTGACCTTATCTGGAGATGTTCTTACCTCTTCTCACCCTGTTCCCACTTGAGACCACAACTAAGCTGTTCCTTCTACGCTTCGGGTCCTCCCTTCCCGTCTGCTTTGAGAACTTTCCTGTTTAACTATGTCCACTTATTTTACCTAATACCTCCCTTTTCTACCGACCCTTTCTCTTCCTTTTAAGAACAATTCACATTCCTTATCCTAGAAAAAATAATCCCTCTCTAGTCTGGTCCTCTTTCATTTAAACTATTTCCCTTCTCTTTTTCTTTCCAAGTCTAAACTGCTTATCAAAATAGTTTACACTGAATGCATTCACTTTATTATCTCTAACACACTCCATGACTCAGTTTGGTCTGATTTCAACCTCCCACTTGCTTCAAGTTATTCTTTCAAGTCCCAGATCTTTAATGCAACTGTAACAAAGAGCAGGAGACTGCGGAGCCCTCCCTGTATAGCAGGTATTCTTCTAGCATTCTCCCAGGAGTTAGGATCTGCCAAGCATAAAGATGTTACTTGAAGAGTTTCATCAGTTCCTTATTAAAAATATTCAGTTCCACGACTCCAGTAAAGTTCTACAGGAAAAGAGCTGGGAGAGTCAGCACAGAAATATTTTCACTTCTCTTTCAAGCCTGCGTGGCTTTCAAAGTGCATGTTCTTCTTATAATTAATCCCCAGCTGTTTCTCATAGTTAAATGCTTATCTCCTAAAGTCCAGAATGTTAAATTCAGCCAAAAAGCTAGAAACAGTAGGAAAGACTGTAATTTATCATGAGTGTCCTTACAAGCAGGGCTGAAAATGATCTTAATCTGTTCAGACTACCATAATAAAATACCATAGACGAGTTGGCTGAACCAACAGAGATTATTTCTTACAGTTCAGGGGGCCAGGACAGCTAGGATCAAGGTCCCAACAGATTCAGTTCAGAAAGCTTTTCTCCTGGCTCGCAGATGGTCACTTTCTTGTTATGACCTCAACCTCCCGTGGTTTTCCTTCTTGGAAAATATATGCGGAGAGAAGAAATGGAGGGAGGGAGGGAGAGAGACAGAGAGAGAGAGAGAGAGAGAGAGAGAGAGAGGAGAGAGAGAGCCCTTCTTCCTGTTATAAAGTCACTAGATTCAACATGAACACTTCACCGGCATGAACTAATGTAACCCAACTGGCCTTGTCTCCAATCACCATTGCATTAGAGGTTGGAGTTGCAACACATGAATTGAGAGGGTCAAGTGAGAGGTGAAGGGACCGAGACATTCTGCTTTTGTCCATGAAAGCCGACCTGTGGTTGGTCCAATGTTACCAAACTAATGGCTAAATTTGAGATTCTATTATAATTCACAGTTAAGAGGCCAGAGAAGGACAGGAACCATAAGCTTCTGGGTCCATGGTAAGGGTTTGTCACTCCCATTGTCCATGACACAAGAATAAATCCCCTAGATTATCACAGCTTTGAGTCACAATAAAACTATGAGCCCTGAGTATTCTTTTAGACTCCAAATCAGGTCATAAATCACGAACAGTCCCCAAGACATAGACAGCCAAATAAAGATTATGGATTAAACTCATATACATATAATTTTGTCCCTTCCTGAAATGTCACTAAAACTATAACTTACAAGATTTCTTAAAAGCTATGCATTAAGATATATGGACAAGATAAGAGATATGCCAAAGACTTTTGGAAGGGAAAGGGGCATATGGATCAAAGATTCACTTAGCATATCTTTGAAAAATAACTCAGGGCTCACTGCAGCAGCTTGATGTGGATAGGATCCTAGGGGGCCACATGCCTTTGTAGCCAGGTAAAAGGGGACTAAAATAAAGAGAACGTATTGAAAGCTGTGTAATAAGGACATCGACATCAAGATAACCTTTTCCTTTGAACAGCTCTAGAGGACAATTTTTGCACACGCCAAAGGAGACTTGATGCTCATATGTAAGTCAGAACAGAGCCCTTGATTTGGAGAATTCAGTATGCATATCAAACTGAAATCATCCAGCTCTTTCTCCACCTAGGAATCTAGGATTACTGAAAGCCGAGGCTTTATTGTCCAGCCGCAGAGCGGGAGAGCTACAGAAATAGGCCTTGAAGTCTTGCTGACAAAGACCCAATCGGGTGATTCAGGGCAGGGCCTAAAAGAAATATATTGGCTCTGAATAGGAGACATGATTGTTTTTTAAACTGACTTTTATGGAGCAGATTTAAGTTCATGGCAGACAGACTCCGGGGCAGAGACCTATAATCTCAGTTTTCTGAGAGGTTGAGGCAAAAGGACTGTAACTTAGAGCTCAGCCTTGCAGCCTAGCAACTTAGTGAGACCCTGACTCAAAATATCAAAAATAAACATGGCTGAGTCAGTGCACAGGCTGTTGGGCTCCATCCCCAGTACCACAAATTAAAAAAGAAAAAAGACTCCACAAACCAGAGGAAAGAACAGAGATTTGCCAAACTCCCTCTACCCTCCACATCCACAGCTTTCCCTCCCGTCAGCACCATCCCAACTGACTGCTCGTTCATTACAACCAAGAACCTACACGGCATATGGACACGTAATCATTTAAAGTCAGCAGTTTAGGGCCCTCTCCTACAAACACAAGGCCCCTAGTTCAATCCCCCAGCACTACACTGGCTGGGCATGGTGGCACACACCTGCCTCCCAGCACTCATTTGGGAGGCTGAGGCAGGAGGCCGGTCATGAGTTCTGGGATACATAGTGACTTCAGGACCAGTCTGAACTACAGAACATAAACAAACAAACAAACACATAAATACAGTACACGGTTTACTTTAGGGCTCACTCTTGACACTGTACATCCCCTTGATTTGGACAAATAGCATATAACCATCACACAATATATGTCTGCTGCTTTAGAAATCCTGTGTGCTCTGGTTACTTAGCCCACTCCTCTCTTCGCCCTGCTCCTAGTAACCGGTAATCTTTTTATAATTGGTAGTTTTGTCTTCTTCAGAATGTTATATGGTTAAAATCATGTATTGGATATTAAATAACCTTTTAAGATTGCCTTCTTTCACTTAGTTAAATACAGCTTTCTTCCATATTTTTATGGCTTAAGAGC
Source organism: Ctenodactylus gundi (assembly GCA_004027205.1). NCBI lineage: Eukaryota > Metazoa > Chordata > Mammalia > Rodentia > Ctenodactylidae > Ctenodactylus > Ctenodactylus gundi. Next base: position 46,662 of record PVKB01002212.1, on the reverse strand, counting down.
TAATTTCTTTTTAGTATGGAATAATATTCCATTTTTCAGATACATTACAATTAAACAACATTTATTCATTTACTTACTGACCGGCTATCTCCATGACTTGGCAATTATGAATACTCATCTTTGTATGTACCAAGGAGCATGGCTGGAGGTCATACATGGATTTTTGTAAGCAATGTGAAGCTCTTTTAAAGCATAGAATTTGTGGGGATGAGAAGGTTATCTGGAGTGGGAGGAGACAGGAAAGGGGAAGGGAAGGGGGAAAGATGCATACCTGCACTAATTCCCCAAGCTGAGGAGAACTAGGATGTACGTTATGGGCAGGGCGACAGAGTGGCTCTGTCCCACCAGCTGGGAATGAGAGTTCCTGTCGCCATGTCCTGGCCAGCACTTGGTTCTGACAGTGTCAAAGGTGAATCTTACAACCTAGGGATCCCTTACCCGAATCCTTTCAAGATAGGTCAAGTGTGAGTAAACACAGGTTCTGGGTAATGCGTAGCAAAAATGGATCACAAAGAGAAAATGTACAGATCATCCTGAAGTTATGGAGGATGGGGATGAAAAGGCAGCAGCTGATAAAATCCTTAAAGACCACTGTGCTACATAGAAGATTGAGAACCCAGCAATGCCAGATCTCAGCACCTCTTCTGCTTCTGTGACGAGGCCAACCCCTTGGGTTGCCGAGCCTTGGCTTACTTTCCAGGAGCACCCAAACAAGTAGACAACACCTGTGTCATTGGAAGAACAGAGAGGAAAAGAGAAGCGCTGCTTAATCTATAATTTTTATCACTATCCTATAATTTATTTAACTTTCTTCTCCATTATTGGACATTTAGTTGGTGATGAGGCGGAGAGTTAAGAGCCTTTGTCATGAATAATGATTCATGTGCACACTTACATACAAAGATTTGTATTTATCACTAAATGCTTCCTTCTCAGGCAAGAAATGACTTACTGTATCACAGTATTTCGCCATAACATATCCAAATTTCTTCACAAACAGGCTGCATGAATTGAATCAAATTAACGATCTGTCACAGTGTCCTTCCCACCTCACCTTTGCCGTCATTGAACTTTGCCTTTAAAAAATAACTATGTAGGAACATGAAATGCTTTCCACGTCATAGTGACATTTAGCGTTTTACATTACTTTAGGTCAGATGTATTTCCCTTTTGTGAATTTTCCCCCACTCTTTTTATTAATATACAAATGTAATACATAGTATTTACAATGAATTTTGGTGTTTCGTACATCTATGTGTCACATCGACTTCACAATCCCTTCCCATCTTCTACCCTCCCACCCCCTCCCTGTCCCTTCCCCCGGCTCTGGCTATCACTTCATATGGTTCCAAAGAATGTCTGTGTTCTGGGTTTTCCAAATCCGAGAAACCATACGGTGTTTAACATATTAATCTTGCGCGTCTAAGTCGTTTCACTCCAGTCACCACTCTACCCCAGCTTCCTATTCCTCTAATGGATTCACAGTAGTCAAATCTTGATATCTCCTCTCTAAATCCAACCAATCCCTTCATTGGGATATTCACCAAAAGGTTTTTTTTCCCGTATTTTCCTACATCTTTGTTGTTATTATTAAACCTGGCCTTACCCATCAGTTCACACTAGAAAATAATTATAAGCATGTAGTTCAAAAGGATAGTTAATTTGGGAAAGAAAAAATAATAAATAAATTTCAATTGCCTTAGCTGAATACTGGAAGGTGCATATTTGTACATTCACAAGGTTATCTTTACATCAATTAATTTCCTTAGGATAAACTTTCATTAGTGACCTAATAAGTGAATTGCTACAACAAAACAAAGTTAAAACTGTATCACATTGCTACATTAAATGAACTCAAATCCATACCACATAAATATGCTTAAAGTGACAGACATGAAGGCAAATCTAGTTATTTCAGAATTTCCTAACTTTCATATCTTATTTACTCATATTTCACTGATTACTAACCTACTTTTTTCTCAGCTCCTTCTCCTCTAGCTGTTGTCACTTTTTCTCTGGGGTCATTGGTGTCGCTTTTATGAATTTTTATCTCCATGTTCTTTTTGTATTTTATTTTGTATTGCTAAAGTATTTTAATGATAACTTTTTGTTTGTAAGCACAAAGCTTACAAGAGTATTTCTAAAGTATGCTTAAGTTCTTTATGTTCATCTTTCAAAATAAAATTAGTTCATTCAAATAAACAATAGTAACTCTCTAATGTTTCTAAATGAGCACAGAATTAAGCATAGATTTTTAAAAAATGTCTTGCTTTCTTCTGTCATCATGACCTTTAGGCATATTTCTTTCTATGTGCGTTTTTCACTGTTGGATATGAAGATCATTTTTCTCTGACATATCCTTCGTCTTTCAAGCACTCACTATGCATAATACATGTGTCCACTTATACAAGTACAACGAAACTTGATGAATTGTGGAAAAGCATTGCTTTGTGGGGCCAGAGTGCCGCCCGTGTCTTAAATGTAAAGAATTTGACCCTGTTGAGACAGGAGTCGTATTCTACATAAATAGGGCCCTTTGGTGGTAATTTCCATCAACTCAAACTGTTATGCTCAGTTTTCAAGAATAATAACAGAAGAATGACTACATTTTTCCTGGGCTTTCATTAAAAAAAAAAGAAGGATGTCCATGAATCAGGGATTGGTGCTGAAATTACAAATGCTACATTGTTGGGAAATTCCATGTCTAGCATCTGACCTCTTAACAGCAGGGCAACATTTTGACCTTCAACTTTTAACAAATTGTGGTTAAGTTAAAGCACTTTCTGGAAACCCTCCAGTAAATATCTGGGTGGTGTTGCAACTACGTCAAGAGATGGAAGGAAAAGATGCCAAAACTTAAAAATCATTTTTCAAAACCATTTAGATTTCCATAAGCAGCAAAAAGTACTTAGGAAATAACACAACATTTTTGAAAATTCACTCAGATTATTTGAATAAGAACATAAACAAGAATGAAAAGGCCTAAAGAATATAAGTTTAGGGGCTGGAGGAATAGCACAGCAGTTAAAGCTCTTGCATAGCAAGCCGAGGGCCCTGGGTTCGATTCCTCATCACCATATAAGCTGGGCATGGTGGCTCATGCCTATAATCCCAGCACTTAAAAGACTGAGGCAGGAGGATTGCTACAAGTCGAAGGCTAGACTGGACTTTATAGTAAGTTCAAGACCAACCTGGGCTACAGAGCAAGACCCTGTCCTAAAATATAAAAGAAAAAAGAAGAATATATGTTTAAAAAGTAGACTTGATGTGTATAAATATGATAATAGGTAAGAGAGTCCAGGATGTATTCATAAAAGAATCATATACTAGTTCATATAAAAGATTTAAAAAGCTGGAGCCATAGCTCAATAGTAGAGCTTTTCCCTAATGTGCCAAGGCCTTGAGTTCAACACACACACACACACAGACATATGCACACACATACACATGGGCACACACACACAAACCATAAATCCAAAAAGGTTAGAAATAACATATAAAGCATTTTCTAATCCTAATATAATGAAATAAATTAATACAGACTAAAAGACAAAGTTCCTCTACTTGGACCAAACTTCATTTATTTAAATTTTAAACTGTAAAAACTTATCACAAAAAAGTAACATCAAACAAATATATGCCAGGAATAATGAAGACACTGTATATTGACTTGAGCTATAAACCATAGAAAAGAAGAAAAAAATTAATATAAGAATAAAAGTAGGCATGGGCGAATTAGAATACAAAAAAAGTGAAAACAAGTAGATAAGATTAGAACTAATAATATAACTAAGATAAAACAAAACATCAAAAATAACCTTTTAAAGTCAGTAAGATGGATTAGGAACCTCAATATCACAATATGTGCAGTAAAAATAGTACCAGAAAATAATAGTCATAGAAGTAAGATAATTTAAAATAGTAAAATATCACTTTTTAGCTCTAAAATCAACAAGCTTAAAATTTGTATTAAGGAAAGTTTTCCCAGAAAATACCACCTACCAATGATGGCTGTAGAATATACAGGATAGACATAAATCAGCCTGAGTTAGATAGCTGTTTTCCAAAATTAAAAATAGAAGGACTTGACAGCTTCACAAGTCCTAGAACAAACAATTCTTACGTGAGTTAAAGTATTCTATAGCAGATTACAAAAGAATCTTTCCAGTTATTTTAATGAAGGTCATTTACATTGCTATTGCAACATTAAAAAGATTGAAAACAAGCAAAATGCTGACCTATTTCCAATACTTAAGAAAATCTTAAATAAAATATGAGCAAGCACCTCACAGCATACTGAAAAAGCAGCACATCAAGGGCAAGTGGCGCTCGTTCCAGGCAACCAAACGTGGCTCAACATTAGAAAATCATTTATATATTTCATTCCATGTGGTCATTTTTCACAATACTGAAAGGATATTTAATAAAATTGTATATATTTTTTATTTATAAGGAGAAGACAACCCAAAACATACAAGCCAGTGAAAACTGCATTAATGTAGATACGTGTGCACACACACATGCTTGCACACTTGTACACACACACGCACACACACAGCCCAAAACAAGCTTTTAGCTGGGTAAGCAATGCTGGAAGTAGGAATGAGAAGGTTCACTACGATCACGACTCGTAAAGAGTAAATGAGAGGCGTCAGCCCCTGAGATTATGGAGAGAAAAGACACTAGAAGGACAAACACAGATACAGAAGGATGAGGGAAACTAACCCTCTTAGAAATGTGATGCCACAATCACACACTCAGAGCTCTGAACAGACTTTTTAAGTAGAACAAAAGAAACATCAAAAAACATAGATGTATGGTCATGTGTCACATAATAATATAATAATTGGGAGTATGTTGTGCAGAATTTTTTGAAAATGATTTATGCTCTGAATACATTTATAGATTCCAAAAGAATGATATGTTTAATAATTAATAAAACCCAGAAAGAAAAATATAACCTACCATTAAAAACTTGTGATAAATTGTCTAAAATTTTTCAAAGACACTAACAGGAAAAAATAAATGATTCTGACCTTAATTTTTAATTTGGCTTTTTAAAAAAACTTGTTTGCCAATCAAAACGAAGAACAGGAGAAGAAAAACATCACCTTAAGAAATAAAGCTTTCCAAAGACATAAATATGTCCATAATACAGATTCAAATTTGGGAAAAAAATTTCATTTCTAGTATGCTATTGTGAGTACACTTTTAAGATTATTTCTTTAAAAAATGTTTGCTTTTATTCAAGTCAAAATGTAAGCTATCCTCACTAATACATGAGGTAACTTAAGATTTAAGAATATTAATATATTAAACTTCTTTAAAACTTTTACACATTTACTCTCTTTTTTAATATTTAAAATAAACGGGGAGTTGGATTTTTTTTTTTTTTTTAATGAAAGATGCTACTGAGTTTTTCTGTTTGTGCGCAAATCATGCCCTTGCACTTGGCGTTTTGTGGTTTGCAGCGCCACGGTGACCGGCACGGCGACTCATGACAAGGGGCTAGGAGTTAGATGAAAAAATAGTGATGTATCAAAGAACATACATCTGTGTTTGTACATAAAGTAAATTAATCGGGACGAAGACATTCCAGAGTTAATCTGAAACGTGTCTGTATTTTTTTAATCTATCTCATACTTAAAAAAAATAGAATTTGGCATTTGTTGTCTAAAAATCACAGATCTTGTACTCTGGGGACCGCTGCAGAAGGAAGACTCAGGAAAGCCTACCCTTTGCTGCTTTGAAAGAAGAATCTGGGGGTGTAGGTCAGAGGTAAAGGGCTTGTCTAGTTTGGGTGAGGCCCTGGGTTTGATTTCCAGATCCCCTTAACTCCCCTCCAAAAACAGAGAGAGAGAACACCTTTCTGCATCAGAATGCCATAGATCGTGGACTATTAAATGGATAATTCTTTTATGTAATTGTAAAATATTTAAAAGATAGCTGTTTAAACTCTAAGTTATTTGCATTAATTGCAACCCAATTGACTAGATAAGCAATTTTGGATAAATTATTTGACCCCTTGCAACATCAGAGACATGGTACAGGGAAAGGGAGTAGGAGAAGATAATACTTAGACTCTCTAAGTAGGTGTTTGTATTGCCAAACTGGGTGGGTCCTGTTTCTCTCTTAGAACTGTGAGCCTAATAATAAGATTGAGTACCAGTTCTTCAATGAAGGAGAATTTTATTCTCCAAAAATAGATACAGGAGATAAAACTCAGCCTCCCAGGAGGAAATGGGGGGAAAATGAAGGGAAGATGTAAGCTAATGAAGGAAAAAAGTATTCATGCCTGTTCTGGAAAGAAGCAAAGAGGTGCCACCTCTTTTTGCTTCTTGAGTAGTCCTTTCTGATTGTTGTCATGGCAATTATCAAGGTCCCAAGGGTTGTGTCTTTCAGCATGCTGATGGGATTGTAACGAATAATGGTGTTAGAGGCTACCAGGGTAACCTTGGCCACCCTCTGAGATCCAGCCAGTTAGGACTGCCCCTTAAGAGTACCTCAGGTCTATAGGCATCCTCAAAGATAAGCATAGTTGGGCAGGAAGTAGACACCTGCAGTAGGTCACCTAGGCAGTCCAAGACTGAAGGCAGGGTGACATTTAGGCAAGATAATCTCTTATGGTTGCTTTTCTATCAGATCTTTGATATTCTATATAATCTGTGAGGAAGAAAAGGAGGTGTTTCTTAGTACCTACTATTTTCTTTTTTTAAATCTCAGTGGTGTAAGAACACACATCAGATTGAATTCTTTCCCAACTGTGGTTCCCACATGGTCTCTTGAGAAAGAATTTCCGCCCACATGGTGAGTGTTCAATGAATCAACCCCAAGGGCCATGGAATTAAAACAGATATTTTGTAACGGCGCTGAGGTTTTTGCTCTTAGGAAGAAAGCAGAAATTTCAAAAGTTCTGACATATTGCTTGTTTTTATCAGCTCTTGGCATAAATAAAATAAAACTTTTAGAAGTAACTCCTATTATCTAAGCCCAGGCTGCAGAGGGATCTCTTTAGTGACTTTAGGAAGAGGGTCCATTCCTAAAATGCTCCCTTTCATAATCTGTGCATGTGTTAAGAACAAGGGAGGAGTGAGAGTCAAGGGAACCCAACGCCTCCGCATTCCAGGCATGGGGACTTGGAGTGAAACTGTTTCCTCCCAGCACCGGAAGTTCACCACTGCTATGTCCCACAGTCCCATGCGAGGAGATTTGGTATTTCAGGTTTACAGCACAGAACAAGGAGCTTTTGTATTTCAGGTTTATAGCACAGAACGGAAAGCTTGTGATAAGAAAGAGTATAAATCCATCCTCTTTTCACTGACCTTTCTCACCACTTGACAAACAAATCAGCAATGAAACAATTGTGGTGACATTTCAGAAAAAGGACAGGGACAAGACCCATTATCAAAAAAAAAAAAAATAGCTGCTGAAGCGAGTCCCTTTGACGTCAGCGCAGGGATGCTGTGGTGTTGCGTTTCGTCCAAAGGACTATAGCTGATATTATTTGAGGGAGTTTTATTGTTTTGACGTATCAACTTGCACTTATGACAAGAACTTACTGAAATAGCAGATGTGAAAACGTCGGGAATAGAGTCTGCCACTTTAGCCCAGTTAATAAAAGTGCATTTTATAAAGGACAACTGATTATTTACCTGTGAAAATGAGAACGCTTATTTTCTAAGTTTTATGTGTTCTCTAAACTGTTGTTTTTCTTTTGCTTTGCTTTGCTTGGGTTTAGTTCAGTTTGGTTTTTGCTTGAATAGAAGAAGCAAACCCACTAATCCCCAGATGGCTGAGAGAACTGGCTGTTGAGAGCTGAGCCTTAACAACAGCGTGTGAGTCTTGCAACACACGCACTAAAAGATTATGAAAATATGAAATATTTGGCTGTTAGTCCCTGAGCTAACATTATATATGGTTAAAATGGCACTCTAACAGTCATCTTCAAATGCTACAGGAAATTAAAATTTCTAGATAAGATCTTGCTTTGTTACACACATTTTAAAGCACAAGTATAATTAAAATAAATTTAAAATGCTACTTTTTCTAGTAATTTCTCTAGAAACTTGCAAATTCATATAAAGGCCTTACCTGAGCCCAACACCATTCTAAGCATGAATACCCAAGAAATTCAATCATGTGCCTAACCATCAAGTGTAACCTGTCAGGAAGAAGTAACAGGTGAAGGCTCAGTTCAGCAAGGAATGAGAGAGGAATTTACACTGAATTACATTTTATAAATAATTGATTGCTTGTCACCACTGGCAATCTTGTTGAAAAAAATAAATATATCAGGTGAGGAGAGCAAAGAATGAACAATAAAATATTCATACACTCTGCTTTTATTTCTCAGGATATTAGGGATGATAAAATGTTCCCCATTGCTTCAGAGCCATTGGGTGGTGGAGAGGTCTCACTCACGTGCTAATGGATTTTCAGGACAGTGAGTAATTGTCTCTATGATGTCATAGAGAAGAATACCCTTCCATTCTCTTTCCCAGGAACGATGCCTGACCTTCCAGGATTCAACCTCAGATCAGTAGTCCTAAACTGGGCTAGCCATCTGTATTAGAGGCCCCAGACCTGAGACATAAGCAACTCCATCTTGGCTCAAGTCTACCATACTTGATGCTGCTGAAGAGAGAGCAGCCAACACCCTGTCACTCTGAAATGCCCAGTTTCTCCAAGGACTGTCTGCTTAAACTAACGAGACCTTTGCCTTTCTTTTTCTGGTGCATTCTTTTAAATGTTTTAGCATAGATTAGCAGGTAAGAAATCAGAATGTCTTGCGGTTTGGTGGCCATAGCAATCGTGCTCATGCAGATTACCTCTCCCATACAATTCTCCTTATATACGTTGTCCTAACCTGCAATAAAGGATACTTGATCAGAAAGCCTGTCTTGTCTCCATTCTTTTGTGTCTCTCTTGTCTCCCTCATTCGCACGCCCCCTCCTCTAGGTTCCCATTGACCTGCCTGGTGGCCCGGGGAACCATCAGTGCTTTAAAATACTCTACTTAAAACATGGTGACCAAGCCCATCCTACAACTATAGACTCGGCATATGTGCAGGTGGGATAAACTGTGAAACTTCCCTACTGAACAGCAATCCCTCTCCAGTTCCTGCCCACACTCAACAGAACTCACGCCTATATATTTTCAAGCATTGGTATTAGTACAAAATATCCGAAAGCCCATTTTGAATAAAAGTCTATCACTGTTAACTGTGGACACATCTAGATACAAATTTCAGTTTCCAGGCTCAAGTTTCAGAAAAAAAATGAACTTACCTTTACATTTTGAGTCTAGCACAAGCTTAAGAAGATATAATTTTTTAGGACTTATCAAGAGAAAAATATCCCAGCTCATTTCTTTTTAACAAAAAAACTGTGAAATAGCACTTTTATGTAATAGTTTAAAAAATTTTCAAAAATATACAACTGGAAAAAAGTAGAAGTGAAGTAGAAACGGTAGAAAAAAATCCCTCAACTCCAAAGGGATAGCAATTAATATATGCATATATGTAAACAGACAGATAACACAATGTTTATGAACACTGGCAAATTCCTTTTCACGTATCTCACGTCACGTAAGCATATGAATGGCATTATGGAAAAGTAGATAATGCTTAGTCCTATTTTACAGATAAACTCCTCAACTCAAGTGACTTTGCCAAGCTCCCATGACCAGGACGCTGCATACTGAGCTTAAATCTTTTTTCCTAATGTTAAATATTCCACTTAACTATATTTCAGCACTCCCTGGAAAACACACAGAATTTAATTCATTAAGACACGGTTTCTGGCTTTGCACTCCAACAATCAAAATATATGGAAAAACAGTCTTCCTAGATCCTCATCAACCTCTAAGAGACTCTTGTGTCCCCAGTTTCCCCAAACTATAACAAATATCTGAATCAATCAACATGAAAAAAGGTTTATTTTGGCCCAAAGTTTAGAGGATCTAGCTCATGACCAATGGGCCCCATTGTTTTGGGCCTGAAGGAAAGAAACCCATCACATTAAAACCACTTACCTGATGACTGAGAACCAGAGTGAGAGGGGAAGAGATCAGGACCCACAATTCCCTTCCAGGGCACATCACATCTTCAATGACCAAAGCCTTCCATTAAGCCCCGTCTCCTAGGGTTCCCGTAACCTCCCAATCATGTCAGGCTAGGAAATAAGACGTTTAACACATGAGCCTTTGGGGGACATTCTAGAGCCAAACTATAATAATCTTCTTGCTCTTTCTTAGATAGGTCCCAAACATTTCTTGGAGTCATAGATAACATTGAATCTTCTTCTAAAACTCTTTGTTGAATATTCTCCCAAAATTCTATTGTAAGAAATGTGGTATCGGCAGTCTGCAGCCCCTGACTCCCCCTGGCCCCCTACAAAAGCATCTCTATTCTACAACTTCCATGCCATAAAAGCATAGGAAATATCTGTTTGACTAACATCACCTGATGCTCCAGATAAAACATGAGACAACGGTGACCTCTAAACTTGGATTTCCACATTCACCTTGGGAACTCCACCATCTACAATCTATATTTGTCACAAGTGAGGCCAAGGTCAACAAGCTGATTAATGCTAGTCTCTTCTTTTTCTGCTCTGCTTTCTATTAACCTTGTTAGTTTCTCTAAAGAAACAACTTTCGTCTGCGTTGATTTCCCTCTGATGTCCTTCCTCCTGGATTTCCATAATTTTATTGGTGCTCTTATTTTCCTAGCCTTTTAAAGCAGGAACAGATAATCGATTTCTGATCTTTCTTCCTTTCACCTGTAAGTACTTAAAGTTAAAAATTTCCCCCTATGCACAGACTCATTTCTGCCGTTTATCGCCAACTTCAACTGCGGTGGTTGGAGACCATGTGTAGTAAGATTTCAACCCACTGCAGCTTGTTGAAGCTCACCTTTATGTCTCACCCTAAAGTCTTTCCTGGAGAACAATTCACACTGAGAGAATGCTGATTCTACTACTCTTGAGGAAAAGGGTCTTCTAGGTGTTAGGTCAAGTTGGGCTTTAGTGTTTTCAAGTCTTCTGTATCCTTAATGTTTTAATTTTAGTTCTCTTGTCAGTTACTGAGAAAGGAATACTGACATCACCAAACATCGTTGTAAAGTTATCTAACTTCCCTACAATTCTGTAAGCGTTTGCTTAATTTACATAGGGATTCTGTTTTAGGTACATAAACATTTACAATTAAATCTTTCTGATGTAACATAAATAATCCCCCTGTTGTCCAGCCCTCTCTACTCTGTGTGATACTAATGTAGCCACTCCAGCTTCCAGATACACAATTTAAAAGGCGTTATCTATTTTCTGGAATGGTGAAGATCAATTTTCAACTTGACTGCCTTGGGAGCAACCTAGGTGATTCATACACCACACTTCTGAGTTTACCTGGGAGGGTCAGGGAGCAGTGGCTGGAGGCACTGGGCCTCCTCCCTGGCCAGCTGCTCTGCTCCGTTTCCAGCCCCATGAACTGCACATCTTTGCTCTGCCATAACTTTCACGCCTGGAAGTCGACTAACCACAGACTGAATCCCTTAAACCTATGAGTCAAATTAAACCTCTCCTCCTTTAAGTGTGGATATGGATACCGTGTCTTAGTGACTAGAAGCTAATTCATTTTTCTTTCTTTTACTTTCTACTCATTCATATATTGATTTTAAAACATTTCTGTTGTAAGAAGTTAGATGTCAAAATAGTGGGAAAAAAACAAAAAAGTTAGATTTCCTCTTTTAAAATGTAATTCATAATCTTTGGCAGTTTATTGAGGCATTTAAGGAACACTTAGGGTAATTATTGGGTTTCTTGATTCACATTTTGCTTTGTTATACATCACATATGTTTTGTCTGTCTGTTCCTCTTATACTGACTTTTTGGGATAAACATTTTCACTTACCATAGTTATTTTTCTGTTAGTTTTAGTTATTTATAAAATTTAATTATTCATTAATGGAAATCTTTATTCAACATTTTAAAAACATGATTGACACACATTGAGTGTACATATTAATGGATTTGTTGTGATATTTTCATTCGTGTGTGTAGCTTGCAACTACAAATCCACCCTCCCTTTTCAAGTGCATCATTCCACACTGCCTGCTGGTCACCACTGTTTCTGATAAGAAGTCAATCATTAATCACATTGCCCTCCTGTGTTGTGGATTTTTGTGTATCTTAAAAATTCGTGTGTTAAAATCTTGACCCCTAACATTATGAGACCTTTGGGAGATAATTAATTTAGGTAGTACAAACTTCATGAAGGGGTTAGTTCCCTAAGAGCAGAACTGTTTCAGCCTTCCTTCTGTGAAAACACATTACCCTAACCTGCAAAGTTATATCAAGGCCTTGCCAGAAACTGACTCACATTCACATTATCTTTCCAGCTCCTGGCGCAGCGGTGAGAAACATCCAGCCTAGAGATCACGTTTATTCCTGCCCAACCAGGGCAACCCTCACATTAGGGGTGAGTTAACTCCATAATAGCTATGTCAGGCCGTGTAATTCCAGCACTTTGTGAGACTAAAGCAGAAAGATTGCAAGTTTCAGTTCAGCTTGGGCAATTTAGCAACTTAGTAAGATTCTGTCTCAAAATAAACAATAAAAAAATAGGCTGGGTCTCAACGTCAAATGTTTTACTAAATACAGCAGGTTAATTTTTAAATTGATAATTTCATGGCCCATGAATGATGTCATAAATATCCAGATGGCCCTTAGCAAAAATGTTTTCCTCCATCCTTCTAGAGGTTCTTGAATTCTTGTGGCCTGTATTGCTTCTTCCAAGTGAAGCATCTTTAAGTATTTCCAACTCTGTCTTCTGCCGTCTTCTTCCATGTGTAAAGAACATTGTGATTCCACTGGACTCATCTGCAAATCCTATGATAATTTCTGTGTTTTTACAAATTCATTAGCGTTCTTAACTATGTCTGAAACTCTGATTTCCTCTTGTCTTATACTGTAACATATTCCAAGGTTTCAGGTATTCAGGACTAGATGTCTTTGGAAGATCATCACTCCACTTAACACAATGATAGTATTGGTAAGTTCATTGGAAAGACTGAAGATTTAAATATAGAGCATGAAATAAATGCCAGCACCTAAGTCCTCAGTATGTTAGTTGTGATCATTGTTTTTATTCACCGCCTCATACTCAGCTGAGACAAGGCCTACACAGGCTCCAGGAAGGGGTTGGGAATGCACACATCTGCTCAGCTCTGCCATGAATTCAATGAAACTATAGGAGGAACGTCAAAATAATAACTTTCAACCACAAGACATGAACTATTGCTTAGCCATGTATGGCTTTCTGTGCAAATGTCAAACCCGTATGTAACCAAATCACAGCCCAAGGCAGCCAACTGTGTAGGCAAGGGAAGGAAATCTCGATTCTATTAAATCTCCCAATCTTTCGTTTATCCCCAAAGGGAATAAAGCCACATTTATCAAAACAAATAAGCCTGTTTTTCTCATTCCAATCAGAATTCCATAAAATTAAATTGAGCTACCTTTATGAATCCATAGACACAGCTTTCAAGAACTGTGAAGGCAAATCCTTCTTATGCCAGGGAAGCCTGGGTCATCCTCAGGTTTGTGGACATCCGCGAACTGCGCCTCTGTTTTTTTTCCCAGTGTGTTATAAAGAGGTTAAAGCAGAAATTATAATTCTCACTCTATGGATATTCGAGCCAGCTAATCAAAGAGAGCATTCATTAATCAAACTTAGAACTTTGGTATATTCATTTTCATCTTGTTCTCTTTAATAAAAAATATTTCCTTCTTCCCGTCAAAAGTAAAAAGATAACTTCTATGTGTATATTCGGTATGCTATCATGTTAGATATATACAACCTGGAAAACGAAAGATTTGTCACCTACAGAGGAATGAAGACAAGATTTCTTCTAGCTTCTCCTCAGAAGTATGTATGAGTGAGAGCAGAGGAGGGTGACTGCTCATAACAAAAGAAAAGCACCAAACTATGTCAACCCAGATCTCTACACATAGAGAAAATATCATTCAACCATGAAGGTAAAATACATTTTCTGGACAAGTAAATGTTGTGTGAAACTATTCTGTGGATAACTATACTAACACAAAATGATTTTATTAGTAGAGGAAAATTTCCCACATCACTGATCTAGGCTTTACCTTAAAAAACTAGAAAAAGAAAAGCAAACTAAACTCAAGCTGGGCTTCAAAAAATTCAATGATTGCTAAGCCAAGAGACTGACGATGAAAAAGAGTGAAAAAGATATTATGAGTAATGTCTAGGTCTGATAGATATTAAAATGAAAAAGAACATGGACTAGTGTAGCCGGATAATACATACAATGTAGACATAAGAAAAATTTATGTGAAATGAATTTTTTAAAGAAAAATGAGAATATGTAAGCAAAAAGATTATTAAAAGCTTTCCTAAGTAGAGGAGCCATTTATGGTATTGACAGAGCCACAAAGCAGTGAGGTAAACAGTGGTAGTTTGATAAGTGGTGCTACAATTTTTTTAAAAAAACACAGCTTTGTAGAGAAAAATAAATTTGGATTCTCTGTCTTGTACCTTGCACAAGTGAAATTTTGAGGGGTTAAACATATGAAAATGTAAAAAAATGTAATGGCCTAAAAATTGTTTTAAAAAAGACTTTAAAATTTAGCATATAATGAAGCAAATATTGATGGGTATTGATGGGTACACAAACACTAAAAGTCAGAATTTTTACTTCATCAAAATAAAAAAGTGAGAAAATGAGAAAGAAATGTTAGGGGTGAAATGTTAGAAAAAAACACACACAGGTTGATATTACCTAGAATATATCTCTTACATGTTTGAAAAATATTGAGATCTCAAGTTAAAACAATAGATGATAAGTATGAATAGGACAGGAAATTTCATAGATTAAAACTATCTAAACAAATCTTAAGCCTCTAAAATTACCAAAGTAATACTTATATTAGTTACTTTTCTGTTGCTGTGACTCAATGTCAAACAAAAATTAGGGAGAAAAAGATTATTTTAGCTCACATTTTCAGAAGGTCACAGTTTATTCACGGGCAGCTGGCAACCATGGAAGTACATGGCAGAGGCAGAGGTGAAGGCAGCTCCTCACAGCAAGACAAACAAGAAGCCAAGTCCCCAAGGAAGGGAAGAAGCAGCCCCAGTGTTCTACCCCTGCTGGGTTTAAACTCCAAGTTCACACATGCCTGTGATCTATACTCTACCGTTAGCCTGTCTGCCACCACACACCTATGATCTACCACGTGCAGTAATCCGACCCTCCAGATCAGGCCCCTAACTTGTAACAGCCCATGGTCCCATAGACAATGCAGAACATCCAAATACATAAGACTTTTAGAGGATATTCCAGATCCAAATCACAACAATACCAAAATAGTTGTCACTATATAGCTAAAAAATTAAAACAATTAACCAGCCTTTTCATCGTAAATGTTGCCATATATATCAGCCAATAGGAACTCTGTGTATTTTAGATGGAAGATCACAGGCAGAGGTGATGTGTGGTTGTGCACACCTGCCTATATATGTAGACATAGACACATGGTCCATCCTTGTTTGCATATTTACATAGAGCATCATGAGAAACACTACGCTTGGAGGAAGATATGTTCCTGCCTAGGTGCATGTAGGACTGAGAATGGATGTGATTATTAAAGAATTATTTTGATTATAAAAGCTGGAATATACTTCTATAAAACATCAGAAAAAAACTGATAGACATGTTAAAAATCTTGATGAAACAGTACAGAAACAGTGACCATAAAATATGAACAAGGATAATAACATAGTACCATTAGTGTAATTTTAGAGATCAATATTCCATAGTTTACAAAAATACAAATGTAAAAAAATACAACTCACATGAAAGTGGAGCCTGCGGTGAGGGGAGTGAGGAGGTACTAGCTTTGGAGATCAAGAATGAAGAGCATGAAAGCGAACGAGAACAATGTGTGGGCTTACAGTGTTCAACAAAAAGGTGATGTTCATGACAACCCATGCTAGCTCCAAATGTGCTGCACTAGCACAGAAATACAAAACAAAGAGCAAAAGCGAACACATTAAAAAATAGGAAGTTAAATTTAATTTTGACATGGCCATTGGTTAAAAATATTTTGGTACAATTGTAAAAGCAAAAATTTTAAAGTTAGATTTTGTTTTTCCTTTAGAAAAAAAGTGGCTATTCCCAAATCCTCAGGCATATGGCAGAAACTACCTCCGCCATGTCTCCTCAGCTAGAGCAGCGGACAGACCACTCAAGTGCTGGCACCAGGAAATCAAGGATCGGCTTCCCTCTCACAGGCAGAGAGGAGTAGGGTAGAATATGACCAGTTGTCTCACTTTATTTCCTCTTCTCTCTCCTATAAAAGACCCACATTTTTGTACCTGGTAAGATGATAATTTGAGTGATAGGGCACCCCCATCTCCCTGAAGCTACCTTTGAACAAATCCTTTTTTTCTTTTTATCAGAATAGATGGCCTTTTACATTTGGTCAGCAGTCAGCAAACTTAAGCCTATGGACTAAATGGCCAGTGATAGTTCGGGTGAGTCAGGCAGGCGCTAAGCCCCAGCCCCTAAGAGCCATGGGTCTCCCCATTTTCTCCTGATGAGCAAGCCGGTGCTTAGAAAAAGAAATTGAAGGCTTGTGACTATCTGAACCTATGGCCGGTCTCCCGTTCCAGAACAGTCTACCATCTGCACGTGGGAATTCTTTCTTCTTTCCTGTTCAAGGCATCTATCTGCCTATAAATGCTTTTGTTGACAACACTGATCTCCTGATGAACTTACAGGCTCTTCCTGATTCCCCAGTGGAACAGACACTCCACAACTAATACATGCTTGGTGGCTCCTCAGCACCCTTTGAAGCTAAGCACCTTCGCTGTCTGGGGCCACTTGAACCCTGTTTACATTATTTGGAAACACTGACAATTGCGGAGATTGCAGTTAAAAATCAGAAACGACTCCAGGCAAAACAAAACAGAACAAAATGTTTTGTTGGTTTATAGCACTCATTTGATTTGGCTTACTTTGCTTTCTTTTACCTTTCCAGTGTGCTTGTGTGTATGCTTACGTGTGTGTGTGTGTGTGTGTGTGTGTGTGTGTGTGTGTGTGTGTGTGGAGCCAAGGATATCCACACTGAACTACATCCCTGAGCTAAATAGACTACATGACAGGCATCAAACTTTCCCGAAAAGCTAGCAGGCCTGAGGCTTCAGTTCCTCTGAAGTAGGTTACAGTCGCCCAGAATAATAATCAATTACAGGAGAAGCCACCCTCCGGCCACTCTCAGACCAGCCCATCAGAAAAGCTTTAAAACATGCATATCTAGCATTCCTGCTGTGCCCTGAGGTAAGGTCTGGAAACTATAGATACTTACTAAGGGCTGCATATCTAACATTCCTGCAGCCTGGGTGGTGGTCTAAGGGATACATATCTAGCATTCTTGTGACATAAGTTAAGGTCTGAGGACAATGGATAGTTACCTTGTACAAACTGACCAATCGCTCGCCACTTGCCCAAACCTCCACGTGGGACCACTGAGCTCACCTTATAATTGGTCATTTTCAAAAGAATCTCAAAAGTTATGATAGGGTCCCGCAAAATAATTCAAGATTTTACGAATTCTGAGTGGTTAATGTTATTGCTATAAGTGCTGTGTAATTATGACTGGGGTTTTTTTTTGTGTGATGATGCTGCGCCTATGTCATAGTCCCTGTAACCACCCTTTCCCCTAGACCATAAAAGTTCTGCTTGACTGCTGTTCAGGGCTCTTGGCACAGATCCACTGCATTGGTTAAAGTCTGAGAGCCTGAGCTTAAGTCCAAATAAAGGCTCTTGTTTTTACATATGTGCCTCAGTCTCCTGGTGGTCTTTGGGGTCTCACCCATCTGGGCATGACAATCCCCAGATTTTTTTTTTTTTTTGAGACAGAGTCTCACTCAGTTGAGTCGGCAAGTTGTCTAGGCTGGGCTGAAATCTGATTATCCTGCCTCCGCATTGCAGAGTGCTGGGTTTACAGGCCGGTGCCACAGGGCCTGCTGTGTTTCTCTTATAACCACCTTGATGATGGGATGGGCAGCACAGTGTTGGTGCCATCTGGGAACTGCATGCTGACTAGAGAGGAGTCTGTGATGAGCGGTCCACACGGGCTGCATCTTCTTGTTGTGCCCAGATTGCAAGACTCCAAGGAAAACCCCAGGAGACGATACCAATCCAAGCACACGAGAGTCTTTATTGCGAGCTCGAGCCTGGGCTTTCTCACTCCAGCGCAGTGAAGACAAAGGGAGAAGCCTTGAGAACAATCCACATTCGAATTTCATAGGCAAAAACCACAAGATTGTACAGAAACCATTCAAATTATTTATCACAAAACTGATTATCACACAGGAAGGGTCTGGTGGAAAGTCTCTACCGGTTAAAGTTGACTGACTCTTTGTTCTGCAAGAAACTGCATATCTAGTGATGTTTTCCAGAACCCAGGGATCCGTGTTTAGCCTTGAGTGACATACCTTTTCCCAATTCATAATTGTTAAACAGCTACCTAGCTTTGGGGAAACTGAAACCCAGACCTTTCCAGGAACCTGAGACTTTAGGCCTGCCACTTGAAAGAGGATTTTAAGGCCTGTCGTGGAGTCTCCGTGGCTTGGGTCTTTCATTCTTGCCTATCTTTAGAGACTATTGAGCCCAATCATGGGTGCTCAAAAAGCTCATAGGAGTTTTCTTGGTCTTGGAGGATCTGGTATTGAGATCTAAAGTACCGTCACCTGAATTGCACTTTATCTTTCTCGAATAAAAGCAAGCAAACAATTTAAAATGCAGGGTCCAAAAGTAAAAAGCAACACTAAAATTATTAGTGGTCCAAGTAAGGTAGAAATGAAGGTAATTAAATGAGGTATTGAACCAGGATTCAAACCACCCCTGGTTATCTCTATGTGCTTTCTGCTGCTTTTCTAAATTTCCTCTGACTTTAGCTAATGACTCTCTTACTATTCCAGAATGATCTACGTAAAAACAGCATTCTTCCTTAAGAGTAGCACAGAGTCCCCCCAGTTGGAGGAAGAGGAGATCTAATCCTTGCCTATTTTGCAGGACAACTTCAGCTAGTGAGGATAAAGAGTCTTGTAAGTAAGTAATAGATCTCTCTAAATTCTGGATATCTGTGTCTATGGCCAGTCATGGTAATTTTTGCTCTCTATAGCAAGAACAGAGATGCCAGTCCCTGCACCTGCTAGGCCTAAACCCAATAACACAGACAAAGTTACAGCTGTAAAGGGTTCTCTTTTGGTCTTGCCTCCAAAATAATGTGGAATTTCCTCATCCGAATGGAAAAAAAAAAAAAAACCCTCTGGGACGAGCTGGACTAAGATGCAAAAATCAGGAGTCTTAGCTAGCACAGTTCCAAGGACACGAGGTGTCAGTCCTGACTTGCAAGCCCACCACCCATAATCAGGGGGAAGAATATAAACAGAAGAATTAATAGATACAGTTAAATTACATAGATGTTGATGGGTAGGGGGTACTTGGCCCAGACAGAGTCCCTTTCCAGTTACTGCTTGTAGAGACACCTTATAGGCACTTTGTTGCCACTTACATTGAGTAGGATTGGTGGTTGTTATTATCCTTCCAGTTACAGCAATACCTTCATAATAAGGGGTTTGGAACTGTAACATTACCAAAAGGGTTGAGTCCATTCAGGACGGGAGTAATTAAGAACATTGTAAGTATCGAGCATAAGATCCCACAGAGGGTCAACAGTTGGGTCCTCTTGTAAAGATGGGTCCGCTCATAAAGACAGGTCCCCTTGTGAAATCATTTTAGGTTGTAGGGACAGTGAGAGTGACACACTAGGTGTGGGTACAGACAGGGAAGGTATCGGTGGAATAAGGATTTTGTTAGGGCCTATTCCTTGAAGAGGGCACAGAGGATGACAGAGGCTGGGAGACCAAGCATATGTGGAACAGCCCCCTGGGTCATGCCATCCCATTCTAGCCCAATCATAGTATCTTATTCCCCAAGATTTTCCTAATTTCCAGGATTTATCCAGTTTTCCTGCCTCTGTAAACTTGATAAGTACGGGGGATACAAGGTGACCTGTCAGGACCAAAGTCGGAAACCCAGCCCTCCGGACTGTTATCAGATCTGATGTAGGCGGTGACCATTTTCCCCACCGGTTCCACCCTATAGAGGTATTTAGCCATGATGATAAGCAAGACCAGGAATTACAATAATATACCTCAGCACCCCCCCCCCCACACACACACACACAAGTTGAGAATCTATTTTTATCTTTAAAATGTCCAGGACATACATAGACATGTTGTTTCTGCATAAACTTTTCGCTCTAAGTGGTTGGAATTAAATCATCCAAGTCTACTTGTAATTCTGGGAACCAGGTTCCACTAAGGAAGGTCCCACTGACCTGGCTTAATATACTGTCTGGCCTAGTATTGATTATCTGCCAGGTGAGATTTAGGGGTTGGTGGGGGGATTTATCCATATTGAAAACAAGAGTACATAAAATTAAGAGGAACATTGCAATCTTATCTTGAATGGATTTTCTGGATCATTGATGACTTTCCATGTTTTGGATTCCTGTTGACTTTCTTTAATTACAGCTTCTTTTATGTCATCCTCTGTTACCGGGCCAGCCGGTTTGATGTGGGTGTGATGAATTCAGGCAGCAATCCCGTCCACTGTGACTGCAGTCGGTGTAGTCAAAAGAACGATGTGAGGTCCTTTCCAGTCAGCTCAAGGGTGTCTCATCGGTGGTGCTTTATGTACACCCAATCTCCAGGTTCATATAGATGAGGTTCCAGAGGGGACCCTGTTTCCTAGAGGGCACAGAGTTTAGGCCAGACATGCTGTTGGGCCCACTGTATACCTTGGAGGTCAGCTAGGAGCTGATAATTATTAAACTCAGTTAATCTTCCTTCCTTAGTATCTGGCAACATAGGAGCGGGCTGACCATGCATAATTTCAAAGGGTGTCAGCCCCATCATATAAGGGGAATTGCATGCCTGAAACAAGGCAAAAGGAAGGAGTGTCACCCAATCACCGCAGGTCTCTAAGGTTAATTTAGTCAGGGTCTCTTTTAGAGTTCTAGTCATTCTTTCTACCTGTCCTGAACTCTGGGGTCTATAGGCACAAAGTAGTTTCCAATCAGTCCCCCAGATTGTTGCTATGTTCTGACTTACCTTGGAAACGAATGCTGGTTCATTATCTGACCCTATCTCTACAGGCACATCATGTCTTGGAAAAACGTCCTTCAAAAGCTTTTTTGTCACTGAGCAGTCTCATGCTTGGTTGCAAAGGCTTCAACCCAACCTGAAAATGTATCTACAAAAACTAGCAAATATTTATGACCATATTTACCAGGTTTAATCTCAGTGAAAACTATTTCTCAATAGGCACCAGGCCTTGTACCTCTCTGTCGAACACCAGCTTCAGCAGAGTTTTTAGTGGCATTAGTTAGTTGACAGGCTTCACATGAGTTTACAATCTGTTCTGCAAGGGCATTGATGTCCCTAATTTGAAGATTTGACTTTCTGATCAAGTCCAGCATCTTCCTTCTTCCCATATGGGAGGCTCCATTAATTTTTTGGAGTAATCTGTTTCCCACCACCTGGGGAAGGATCAGTCTCGGCCGGGAAGTCCACCAACCATTCTGACACTGAGCAGTAGTAATTTTTTTGCCCATAAAATATCTTTTTCAGAATATCCCTGTTTTTGTGGTAGTTGAGGACATCCAGGGTCTGGCAAAAGCACAGCCAGAAATGGCTCAGTCTGTAGGGCAGTCTCCTTTAGCGGCTCGGTCTGCCGGATTATTGCCCCTTGCACTGACGTTATTTCCTTTTTGATGTCCGGGACAATGAATAATTGCCACTTGCTTAGGAGCCCAGATGGCTTCTAAGAGACCCAAAATTTCATCTTTATTTTTGACAGTTTTTCCTTCTGATGTGAGCAACCCCCTTTCTCAGCATATAGCCCCGTGAACACGGGCAGTCGTGAAAGAGTAGCGGCTGTCTGTGTAGATGTTGATTTTCTTTCCTCAGCCCATACAGAAAGCTGGGGTTAAGGCGATGAGTTCTGCTCATTGAGCTGACGTTCCAGCGTGCAGGGGTTGCTGCCAGAGAACTTGATCGGCAGTGATGACAGTGGCCCCCACGTGTCTGAGTCCATCCTCGATGAAACTGCTCCCATCAGTGTACCAGGTAGCATTCGCATTAGGCAGCGGAGTGTCTTTTAGGTCTTCACGGACTCCTGGCACCTGAGCCAGGATTTCTGAGCAGTCATGTACAGGGGCCTCAGAGTCTGGCAAAGGTAGCAGGGAAGCTGGATTAATGGTGGTAGGGGGTTGAAAAATGATCCTGGCGGGGTTAAGTAACAGCACTTGGTAGTGAGTAATGCGGTTGTTGCTAAGCCACCTCTCGGGGGGCTCCCTTAGGATACCTTCGATGGCATGAGGAGTTATAATAGACAGTGCTTGTCCCAACGTCAGCTTATCGGCGTCCTTAACCAGGAGGGCAATGGCAGCCACCATCCTCAAACAGGGTCGCCATGCGGCCGCTACTGGGTCTAGCCGTTTGGACAAGTATGCCACAGGCCTGCTCCAGGGTCCCAGGGTCTGGGTTAGCACCCCTTTGGCCATTCCCTTTTCCTCATCAACGAACAGCTGAAACGGTTTGGTGACATCAGGGAACGCTAGTGCTGGTGCCTCTGGCAGCGTCCTTTGCAAGTCTGTGACAGCCCGCTCTTGGGCTTCCCACCAGGGGAACTCAGGACTTTTTTTAGTGGCCTCACACAAGGGTTGGGCTTTAATAGTGAAGTTTGGAATCCACAGTCTACAGTGCCCTGCAGATTCCAAAAACTCCAGCACTTTTCTGGGATTCTTGGGAGCAGGAATACTCATGACAGTTGATTTTCTTGCCTGAGACAACCATCTCTGCCCTTTCTTTATGATATAGCTCAAGTACTGTACCTCAGCTCGGCATAACTGTGCTTTTTTAGCAGAAACACGATATCCCATTCTGCCGAAGTCTCTTAGTAGGTCTTCAGTGGCTGTTAAACATGTTTCCTTAGAGGTTGCAGCTAGGAGTAGACATCCACATACTGTAAGAGAGGCACGTTTGGGTGGTGTGATCTGTACTCACCCAGATCTTCATGGAAAGCTTCATTTAAAATGGTGGAAGAATTTTTAAATCCTTGAGGCAGTCTAGTCCAAGTCAGTTGCCCATTGGTTCCTTTGTCAGGGTCATTCCATTCGAAGGCAAAATAATCCTGGCTTCTGGGAGCTAGAGGAGGACTAAAACAGCATTGTTTAAATCTAGGACAGTGTACCAATCATGCTGGGGAGAGAGAGTGCTGAGTAAAGTATATGGATTGGGCACAGTTGATCAAATGTCCATGACTCTTTTATTGACTTCTCTGAGATCTTGGACTGGGCGATAGTCTCCAGTCTGGGCTTTCTTTTACTGGCAAAAGGAGAGTATTCCAGGCCGATTGACAAGGCCTCAGAATTCCAGAATCCAACAGGTGGCGTATGTGTGGCCTAATGCCCTGTTTAGCCTCCAGGCGCATTGGGTACTGACGTACTCGAATGGGGTCCGCCCTGGCTTTAGCTCAACAAAAATCAGGGAACAAGCCTATGCCCCCTGTTTCAGCCTTTGTCTGAAAAGTGTATTTGTGCCCGCATTTTTGTCAGGAGGTCACGTCCCAGGAGGGGGTAAGGGTAGTCTGGTATGACCATAAAGGAGTGGGATACCCAGCCCACACCTAGGTCTGCCGTTCTTCGAGTAGTCCATGTATGTTGTTTCATTCCTGTTGCCCCTTGTACCCAAGATTTGCGGGAGTCTAGGGGTCCCATTGGTGATAACAGAACGGAGTGTTGTGCCCCTGTGTCTACCAAGAAGTCAGTTGTTTTCCCCTCCACTTTTAAAGTTACCCCAGGCTCGGGGAAGGGTGCCATACCCCGTCCCCCCATTCAATCTCTCCAGCCAAAGCTAGGATGGCAGGCTTAGATCTGGAATTTTTCTTTCTCGGGCAGTCTTTTACCCAATGCCTTGTTCTCTACAGTAGGCACATGGGTGTTTGTCCACCTTGGGACGTTCGCACCCACCAGGTTGGTCTTTTTTACCTTCGCTTTCAGTTGACAGCTGTTGGAGCCAGCGGTGGCGTTTGCCTGGATTTGAGGTGTCCATGGCTAAAAGGATCAGAGCCAGACCTTGATTTGGCCATGTTTCAGCTCTGATCTGCTTTTCCTCTGCACTTTCCCCGTTATTATACACCCTTTCTGCTACCTCTACTGGGTCCTGGAGAGATTTTTCTCCTAGCTCTTCCAGCTTCTGCAGTTTCTTACAGATATCAGAAGTCAATTGGTTTATATACGCCATCACAACTGCAGAGCGACTGGACTCAGCCTCCGGGTCCATAGGTGTGTACCGACGGAAGGCTTCCAGAACCGTTTCTAGGAAAGCAGCGGGGCTTTCCTCTGGTCCCTGAGCTATGCTATAAACCTCAGCCATATTTGTGGGTCTGCCTGTAGCAGCCTGGAGACCCCCCAACAGAGTCCAGTGGTAAATGAGGAGACGCTCCCTACCGTTAGCTGAATTGTAGTCCCAGTTAGGTCAAGTGAGGGGGAATCCAGCATCAATCTCAGCAGGGATTATGGTGGGGTCCCCATTGATGCCCAGAACCAGCTTCCAAGCCTCATTCTGAATCCTCTGCCTTTCTCCTGTGGTTGAAAAGACCTGTAAAAGCTGCTGACAATCGTCCCATGTGGGTTGATGAGTAAAAAGGACAGTTTCTAACAAGTTAACCAGACCCTTGGGATTTTCTGAGAAGGGGGGTTCTGAGTTCGCCAATTATAGAGGTCACTAGTGGCAAACGGCCAGTACTGTAAAGTCTGGTTGCCGTCTTCATCCACCTGCCCCACCACTCATAAGGGCAAGATGGAGGTGGAGTCAGGGGCTGTTGCTCCTCGGCATCTTAGGGTCCCTCCAGCCAGTCCCACATCCGCCCCGGAAGCTGAACTGGAAGTTGAGATGGAATCAGCAACCAAAACTGGAGCCCAAGCCACGGCTTGAGCCCTGTAAGGGGGAGGAAAGATCAAATCTTCATCATTACCCTGTAAAACAAGGTGGAGTGGGGCTGATGGTTTTGATCTGTTCGCCGGCTGTTTTCCTGGAGTTGCTAATAAGACCTATTTGGAAAGACTTGAGGGAGGGAGAAAAGTCCTTACCCAGTCTGGTGGATTTTCTACCAGATCTCTCCAAACTATGTACGGAACTTGGTCAGGATGGCCCTCCCTTGGTCTGATAACCTCTTCTACCCAACAGATGGTTTCTCAGCCGAAGGTACCTTCTGGTGGCCAGCCGATGTTAGATGCCGGCCATTCAGACTAGCAAAATGTCACCATTTTTTTCTTTTTTAACTCTTACAGAGAGGCTATGTCCTCACTCATGCACTTCCTTGAAATGCGCAACAACTAAGTCTAGGGGCTTGGATGGTACTTGTCCCATTTCGTCCCTCCCAGTCAGTTAGTCACACTTGTCCCATGCAAACCATGACACAAACGAATCGAGACACACTCTAAAACACTCAAATTGCTAGCCAGCAAAAGCAAAATTGAAAACAACTTTCAGATAATGGAAGGGCGCCCAAGAAAACAGATGGGAGACTTTTATTTCTCCCAGTGGGTCTGGAGCAATTCCTGACCCCAGTGACCCTGGCCACTTCTAGCGTGTCTGCTTGGGCCGTTTTCTGGGTTGATACAGATACAGAATGACCTCGAGGTCTCAGAATATGACTACGGTTTTCAGAGAAAGACAGACAAAAATCTTACCAGTGACAGACTCTCCAGTTTCTGGGGTCCTGAGAGTCTTGGGGATCCCGGACAAGCCCCCAAATGTTGTGCCCAGATTGCAAGACCCCAAGGAAGACCCCAGGAGACGACACCGATGAAAGCACACAAGAGTCTTTATTGAAAACTCAAGCCTGGGCTTTCCCACTCCAGCGCAGTGGAGACAAAGGGAGAAGCCCTGAGCACAATCCACACTCGAATTTCATAGGCAAAAACCACAAGATTGTGACAGAAACCATTCAAGTTATTTATCACAAAACTGATTGATTATCACACAGGAAGAGTCCAGTGGAAAGTCTCTATCAGTTAAAGTTGACTGACTCTTTGTTTTGCAAGAGACTGCATTTCTGGTGATGTTTTCCAGAACCCAGGGACCCGGGTTTAGCCTTGAGTGACATACCTTTTCCCAATTCATAATTGTTAAACAGCTAACTAGCTTCAGGGAAACTGAAATCCAGACCTTTCCAGGAACCTGAGACTTTAGGCCTGCCATTTGAAAGAGGAGTTTAAGGCCTGTCATGGCGTCTCCATGGCTTGGGTCTTTCATTCTCAACCACGTGAGTGCAAGGCAGGAAGCATGTCCCTTTTAGGAGCCACCACTTCACTCCAATTTGGCCAAGGGCCTTCATATTTGGAGACAGACAACAGTCTCCAAGGCAGTATTCAGTCAGGGGTTTAAAGCCATCTTACAGAGCCCGGGGGCCTCTTCCTTCCTTTTCCTTATCTTTAGGGCTTCATGTGAACCCTGTGGGGCTTCTAGAGCTGTTCTGAGGCTTTGTGAGCCAATCTAAGGTTCAAGGTTCTAGAACCATTGGTCTGAAAAGTCCAAATGAAGAGGTCAGAGACACCGAGGTGTGTTTGACAAGGTCTGTTGTGTGTTTGACAAGATCTGTTGCAATTTCGGAATTGTAAGTACTTTTGGAAATTCACAGCTCCCAAGAAAAGATACAGTTATTTGAGACTTTAAAAAGGGAGGAGGAGCTTGGAAGTAGAAGCACACTCTGATCCTGCTCACAGTCCTTGATTCTTTCTACTGGTCTGCCTCAAAATAGAAACCAAAACTTCAGTTTGCTGAGCAGTGATTTTGTTTCCTTCTGTACTTATATTTCCTTCCTTCCCCCATTAGTCTTTTTATTAGTATCCATTTGTGACTTGTAATAATGTTGTAACTGAGTGACACAACTACACAGCAGAAGCACCTATTTTTAGAGGAAAATTTAGGAATCCTCTATTAGCCTGGGACTGAAAACTGGCTCAAGCCCCCAAAGAATTCTCAGTGCTGAATCAGGGATCTGGGGGGCTTGAAAAGGGAAAAGCCACTGGCTTGGGAAAGAAGGATCAGAAGAACAAAAGGAGAGGGGTGAAGAATAATTAAAAGTAGATTTACAGAACATTAAAATTAATGGCAAAAATTTAGAAGTGATTTGAATTTCAATGGATGCCTTGTCCCCAGTTCTGGGAGATTTCCAATATCAGTCTGGGGGCAGAGAGCAATTCACAGGGTCACTGAGGCAGCTACACAGGAAAATGATGGCAAGAAAGGCATTAGGGAAATCTAAAATGGCGGAGCTCTTGTCACTTCAATAATTACATTCAACTTGGGGAACTGGGGGACATATATAAATATCCTGTCTCAGTCTCTTTTACTTCCCCTTCTCCATTCTAAACTAGGAAGATGAGAAATTTGAGTATGATGGCTTGTCTCTGCTGTTCTCAGTGGGTACTAAGATTCCTAAACTGATTTCTTCTCTATACTAGAGCCCTTGAGCAATGGGGCCAGGATATGATGTGTAAACTTCTTGCAATCTATGTCTAAATTTTCTTACAATAGAATAGCTTTCAAAACCCTGACAAGAGCTCTATAACATTGGCTAAGACTTAAGATAAGGTAGAAAAAATTTCTCCCAGAAATGTAAAACAGATTAAATGGGCCACCGATCTCCTTTGAAATGGAAATTCTCACCTTACTACAGGAGCCTGACTTTCACACATGCCAATTCAGGACAGTAAAAAGGAAAAGCCATACCCATAGTGCTACTTTAAACCTGGTAAATAACAAACCTAAGCTATTCTTCTATGGATGTTCATGTGCATGTCTGTAGTACCTTATGTCTACATCTACTCGTGTTTGTGAATTATTTAAGTGGTAACAGTTCTTTTTAAAAGCTAAATCACTCAGTAATTAAGAAAGCATAAGTCCAAGTGTCTTTTAGTCCACATGATTTACACAAATGTTTAAATGATAAAATGGAGCTGTGTGTAGAACTGCTGACATACATCTTGCCTATGTTAGTTAATAGAATTGTATTTTGTCCCGGCCCATGGGACCATCAAGGAGGGCTCTAGGAAATAAGGGAGAAGGGGACAAGAGGCGTGGACAATGGAGACAAGACAGGCTTTCTGATCAAGTCTCGTTTATTGCAGGTTAGGACACGTATATAAGGAGAATAGTATGGGAGAGGTAATCTGCATAAGCATGATTGCTATGGCCACCAAACCATAAGACATTCCGATTTCTTATCTGCTATTCTATGCTAAAATATTTAATAGAATGCCCCAGAAAAAGAAAGGCAAAGGTCACGTTAGTTTAAGCAGACAGTTCTTGGAGAAACTGGGCCTTTCAGAGTGACAGGGTGTTGGCTGCTCTCAATCTCTCTCTCTCTCTCTCTCTCTCTCTCTCTCCCTCTCCCTCTCCCTCCCTCTCTCTCTCTCTCTCTCTCTCTCTCTCTCTCTCTCTCTCTCTCTCTCAGCAGCACCAAGTATGGTAGACTTGAGCCAAGATGGAGTTGCTTATGTCTCAGGTCTGGGGCCTCTAATACAGATGGCTCTTAACAATATTTTAGGTTTTTGACTTTCCAAAGAGTATTTTCAGTCACAGAGTTCACAAGCAAGACTGAGGAGCATAGAGAAAGCTTAAATAATATTCTTTGTAAATTTATCATTGCCTTAAAAGGACAGAATGAGTTGAGCTGACTTTGCAAACCAGAGCTGAGAAAATATGGTACTCACATTAGTATAGCACTGGCTGGCTGTTCCTATATTGACAAGTTTAAATTGTTTAGTTTGTTAAAATGTTATGCAGTGACAGGCAATGCCAAGGCTGCTGGGAGGGTGAGCAAAGGGGAATTAAGAAGCAATCTCTGCTAAACAGTGGTGAGATATTCACTTGCTGTGTTTACTGAATTGCAGGAAATGAGCAACCTTCAATTGACTGCACTTCATTTCAGATACAAAGGCAGTCAGAGGAAATTTTCATCCTAATGTGATAGCTATGCTCAGGTTTAAAAAAATAAACAAAAAACCCCTCAGATTCTGTGACTGATATAGAAGCATTTTTGCTTTGAACATGGTACAACAAAAACAATTTGGAAAACTTGAGTACAATATGGTATTATTCAAATATCAAGCACAGATTTATCTCGGGGTCACATATAGTTAGGATTTTAGCCTGCAATAGTAGCCATGGTAGAGCTTAACAGTCTCCCTTGCAAAGCATCCGTAGAGTGTAATGGACAAGAATTTTTTTTCAGGATTTGCTTCTTACAAGATAGAATTAAATTTGACAATGGATTCTAGATAAACTTAGCCAAAGAGCCACTCTTTCTAAATCCCTGATATTACTCAAATTTGACAAGAACATTGAGTCATCTATTTCACCTTCTGACATCCACAGGGCACATTCCGACTGCCCATCCCAGGGGTAAGCTTTCCCAGTCGGAGAAGAGGAAGTAGACAGCTAATGGGACCTGCTTTTGAAAAAAAAGCAAATGTGTTTGGAGACAAGAGAGAAAAGTTTTAAGCAAAGAATCATCTAAGCCAGCCCAACCAAAAATAGAAGACTTTAACATGCAGGCCAGGGTAAGATGGCGATTCGGGTGATGAGGTCTCTCTCTCATTAGAGCTCACCTTGAGTAAATTTTTTTTTTTTTTTTTTACTTCATCAGCAGAGAGCAAGTGAACAAGAGCACAAGATCTTAAGAGGTCAAAACGCTGTCCTGGCCACACGCATGTAGGTTCCACTGCTCTGCTGATCCAATCAAAAGAGGTCATTTATTCTGTTTAAACAGAAAGAGGATTTATTCAAAATCTAGCTTCCGGGAAATGGAGGAGCCCATCTGCTTCAAATCACCATGGAGGGATAGAATGATAAATGACTTAAAGGCCAATCTAGGCTTATGTCATTTCTTTTTTTTCATATCTTTCTACGGGTTTATTTTTGATCATACATTCATACATCCATATTAGTAATTTGCCTATTTTACAACTGAGTTGTTTGTTTTCTTGCTGTTGAGGTTTTTGGGGTTTTTTTGTTGTTGTTGTTGTCGGTTTTTGTTTTGTTTTATTTTGTTTTGTTTTTTTCCTGTCTAGGCTTCTCCCTTCCTAAAGAAATGAAACCAGGACTTTGAGCTCCTGGTGCCAGGGTCTGCATGCTGTCTAACCAGGTGGGTGGTAGACGGTGGGATGGTGGACTACATCTCAGCACTCAACAAATTCTGAGAATTCATTTTTCTTTAAAGGAAAACAGTCTGACTTCGAAAGTTCTTTTTTGCCATGCTGATTACTGTAACACATTCATAAAATGAGATATTATGAAGCTGTTAAAAATAACGAGGCACTGATAGGAAGTAATGTCAAGTGTATATTCTTAAAATGAAACAGCTACTAGGCAGCCCACTTGAGACCCCTCTGAGAATTGGAGCTGTCACCTTTCAGTCCTTTCTTTCTAAATTGAGACCTGTTGTTCTATATCTTCTGTCCTTTGTACACAGTTTCATTCTTTCATATTGTAGGACAAAAAATATAAAAATAGAATAAAATAGTAAGATAATAAACTATGTAAAAGAATGCTAATAGCTGCATTATTTTATAAAAAGAATATATAAGAAAATTCTTTTGTGTGCTTGATCCAATTCTGGAAGGATATGGAAGACAATAGCAACAGTGATTATTTCAAGAAAGGACAACTAGCCAATACATACCAGATAAAGGGGAGATTTGATTTTCACTGCCTAGTGCTTCTTCTGAATTTTACATTTCTTTTTGCAAAAACAAACAACTTGAACAAATAAATAAAAATCTACTTGTTGTTAAAGCTGATGACAATAAAATGCCTACTTGAAGATCAGCAATGAATGTATTATAGGTTATATTATTGGCAAGAAATAAAGAATAGAAAATAAGTATTTTTGAGGTAACAATTGATTTTATTTTAAATAGCAGGATTTCTAAGAGATAGGCAAATACAGAAAATGCTCAGGCTTTATTCCAAATTCATATTATTTTCAAACTTGATATTTTTTATTTAAACTAGATATTTTCATAATAGTTATTACCATCACTAGAGGTACTGTTATACCTTTGCTAAGTCAGGATTCCATCTAGAATTTGAAATAATTAGTAGGATGGTAAAACACCTTTTTAAAATATATGCCAGTATTTTCAGCTTTCAAAGCCAAGGACTCCTGGATGCTAAGGGCTCGAAGAATTTCCCACAATAATGCCAGGTGCCTTGAGGTGCAGGTATATAAGAAGCTTATCTGCGTGAGAACCAATTCCAATTTCTGTCTCTCCCTGGAGTGCTTTTATTCAGCTATCCACCTTAGCCTCAAAAGCCATTCACTAAAATTGTCCCTGAAAAGTCATTACTCATGGCTGTTTCACTCTCAGACTTTCATCTGCCAGAACTCAAAAAGCTCTCAATCGTTACACCGATGAAAATTCCTTTCCTAGGTTCCTCAGTATACTTCACGTCAATGAAAAGTCATTTGTATCTTGTCTTACAAAAATATGCAAGCATGATCAATACTTTTAGAACTGAAGAAGGCGGCCAAAGACTACCTTTACTCGGGAATTGAAGGTGGAGATTGTTAGTCACTGTGGTGCCAGGCCCTGATTCTGACAGGCCTACACCCCAAGTTTGTTTCTCCATGGGCTTGAAGAATAAGTCGTGAAGACGGTAGGCAGATTCTGAAGAAAAGGCCTCATTGGGAAATTTACAAAAGGGAAAAGAAAAATAGGATAAAGCTTCTGCTAGTCAGAAGGGGGACCCAGAAATGTGGGTTATTCCAGTAGAGCTTCTGCTGCACAGAAGGCGGACCTGGAAATCTGGGCTGCTCCAGGTGGCTCACCATGTAGGGGTTTGTATTGTGCAGCTGGGTAA
Source organism: Ctenodactylus gundi (assembly GCA_004027205.1). NCBI lineage: Eukaryota > Metazoa > Chordata > Mammalia > Rodentia > Ctenodactylidae > Ctenodactylus > Ctenodactylus gundi. The sequence goes on along the minus strand of PVKB01002212.1, from coordinate 14,625 downwards.
GAGGCTGGCCTAGGGCTGGTTAGGTTCTCCACCCTTAAACCCAGAGCTGCAGCCCACCCTTAACTAGTTCCCCTTAAAGATCTTTCTATTGTCTTCTAACTAAAGTTCTAGGGAGTGATCAGCTAGAGGCTGTCACAAGTTGTAGCCAGCTGCCTTCCAGTAAATCCTCCATTTCTGGGGGACCCAGTATCCCTGTCTATCTATAACCCAACTGCCTCCTCTCACAAGACCACAGCAAGGGCTTGTTAAGGACAACAGTACTGTGCACTCTAGTGTTAAAGTACAGAGGACAGTAAAAAATTAAGAGATCAACACTACGGTAGATTTACATTTTCCCAGATCTAGCTATTAGATTATTAAAATTATTAGAAAAATCATTAAATTTTAGCTAGATGACATGAACAAACTTGTTTCTAATGCATAAAATATTAATAAAAATGTTAAAATATTTCCTTTCTAAATAATTGAGAACCCAATTTGCTAACATGGATAATTAATGGTAACTACATTTTCATGGTATTTATGGAATTTACAGAGACACTCAATAACCTAAAATTTTGATAATATTTTCAGAAGAAAATACTCTTGGAGAATTGCTCCCATACGTTCGGGTCGATAAGTTGAAAACAGTGCCTTTCTCGGGATTTGCACCTGATAAAAATGGTAGCAAATGAAGATACAGCCTGCTAGACTGAAATGAATCATTATTGTGCTATTTTTTGCTTTAATATTATTTATTTTTCACAAGGAGATGGAAGACAAAGGTTGCTATCGGGCTGCTTGCTTTATTTTTAAGTATATGTCAGTTTCAGAAATCCTCGAGCCGTTTCTATAATGGGTCAATATTTTATGCTTTGTGGTTCACATGGTCTGCACCGCAACGACTCAGATCTGCCAGGGTACAGCAGCAGTCATAGGTAACAGGTCAGTGAATGGGCATGTTTGGGTTCTAATAAGACTTTAATTGCAAAAACAGGAGCCAAGCTACATGCAGTATGTGGTAGTTTGCCTACTTTGATATATTTCATAGATTTACCTACTTGATCAATAACTTTGCCATGCTTTGTCAAAGTAAAATTATCCCAAAACTTCAAATCTCACAAATGGTCCCCTTGTGACTCAACTGCCCGTGCCTGGCAGGGGCGAAGGCACCCGAGGGCGATGCCGTGTAGTTTCGTTCCTGTACAGTAATCCTTCTCTCCCACTGAATACAGATCAGTTATGCTTAGACATGGATTTTTTTCCGTTTCACAATCAATTTTTGATCTATAATGACTTCACAAGGAAAAACATATAGTTAGAGTAAATCATAGTATTTCAGCTCTGCTGTTAGATTACTGTACCACGGAGGGCAAACAAGTAATGATACAACCGAAGGAGGCCGGAGGAAGATGCAGCTGTGGTCATCACTGGAAACACGGCTGCTAGGGGAATCATTGAATTGGGCTGAATTCAATAAACTTTAATTAAATAAATTAGATTGTTGGTTGTTGCTTGTATGAATTATTGAATGAACGAATATTCAGGGAAAGCACACTTCACTTACAAAGACATATAACAGGGTCAGAAAATAGAGCAGTCTTTTTTTTCATTTTTTAAGGACTACTTCAGTTTTTTAGGGTAAGATAGTCACATTTAACCAGTTACACGTGGAATATATATATATATATATATATATATATATATATATATATATATCCTTATTTCATTTTTTATTGCCCAGGTTAAGAAAAAAATACAACCAAGGTGATCCTGTTTCACTTTCTATATTTTGAATGTTCTTCTAATTCTGTTTTCCCTTTTGAGATTATGAGGTACCTTGACATTGTGCAGCAGGCATCATTATGAGAGGTGCAGAGTAGGCATGAATTCTTATTATTTTAATTTTGCTCTAATTCACTCTGGTGCTTTTCTTCTCTATAACAGACACTCATCCCTCTTGCCCTGACAGCGCAGTGACCGGCACTTTTTCTGCGCTCTGCCTGATTTAATGAGTCCCTCTGGACATTTGGACAATACAATGAAAGAATTTTCAACAACTTGTATATTGACTAATATTCTTCTGGGAAAAAAATCTTTTAAATATAGGAATAATTATATGGTCTAGGACAGTTTATTCAGAACTCTACTTTTAGACTATTGAGAAACAGTTGACTAACAGTCATATTTACATAGCAGGATATTTCCAAAGACTTTACTGCTCTTAATATGTTTCATTCTTTCAAACTCTTTGAAGTACTCAGCCTACATAGCTGTACATCCATGATGCAGATAAACGATGCGTTTTCAATCAGGAAATAATTTAAAGATGGAACTTAAATAAGGAGCTAATTGTCCTTCCTTTTCTATTGGGTGTACAGTCTATTAAACTCCACAAAAATTATTAACCTTGGGGTGTGCACACCATAATGCACACTAAACATGTGAATCTAAACGCAGAAATTGAAGCATCTTCAGAGGTGGAGGAGGTGGTGGAATTTAGAAAAGCTGGATTGGGAAGCCATTCTCTGGCCCAGAATGGAAATGATGGAGCAGCTCCACTCTGGCCGTGATCTTCCTGGTCAATCCTGGCCTAGCCAGGCCCTGTTCGGGCAGGGATTGCGCTCCCAGGCCACTTCAAGTGGGGTTGAGAAAGAAGGGGAACAAAGTTAGGGTGCTGAGGATTCTCAAGGTCATGGTCCTGTCTCCCCAAGAAGGAATCAGACAGCGATTTCCACCACCATTCCAAACATGGTTCTCCACTTTCTCTGCATATCTGTTTACTGGAAATAAGAGAAAACTTTTCTTCTCTCTGCACAGCAGAAAACTATATGTAGAGAAAAATGAAAGACCCAGGCTAAACAAACTACAGTCTTCAGGCCCTTAGAAAAGTTAATAGGCCTGAGTTTCAGTTGGCCTTGTAAACTCATCTGATTCTCAAAAATCATGATTGGGTCCCACTGGATGTAACGAATATCCCACGGATTCCAAATGGTCACTTTTGTTACCATGAACGCTTTGTGATTGCAATTGGTACTTGTGATCACACGCTACACCTGCGTTGTGCTCACTGTAATCACCCCTTCCCCCACCCCATAAAAACCCTGCTTTGCAACGGCTGGAGGCTCTGGGCAAGGATCCGTTGTGTTGGTGAAGTCTGAGACCCAGGCTTAGGCCCGCCTGAGCTTAAACCTGAATAAAGGCTCCTTGCTCTTGCATACGTGCCTCGGACCCCTGGTGGTCTCTCTGGGGTCTTTGCGATCTGGGCATAACAAAAATAAATTCTCCAAGGAAAGAATTTGAACAATAGAGTTTTGGCTTGATAACTATAACTTCAAGGAAACAGCTTTCTTCATGGTGAAATTATTGATTAACTAAATGGATTCTGGAGGACCTGTGCAGAGCCTGGAATGTTTTACATGGCCAGACTGTGAGGGACTCTCCTAGCCCTTTTTCACGGCTGCATCTATCCTCCGCTACATCTAACTTAACATCCTGTGATAAATTCTTTGGTACATAACATTCCTCCTAGGTAGACCTTTTGGGATGTAAAAGCAAAACCCCTAGCTTCCCACCAACCCAAGAGCTAAGAATGTCACTGGATACCATCTGAGGCCTAGAACAGGGATTTCCTCACTTCAGGGCAGCCCACCTTCCTGATGCTTCCAACCAGTGCTTTCAAATTGTGCTTTGATTTATGATTTTCTTCTGTTCTAAAACTATAACTACTGTATGTAGCTGCTGCTTATTGGAACGTGTCATGTGGGAAATCCTGAATGCATGTTCCTGGGCTTGGTCATTAATATATGGCTTCAGAATAAACCATCTCTTAAACTCTGTAAGGCTAAAGTAACTGTTTTTGTGTTGACAGGCTACTTTCCACAAAAATGCCTGCGTTTCCAGGTGTTGGAGTGATAGTTTGCTATGAGACTGTATTCATGTTCACATACTATATTCTCAGATATGATTTAGGTCTTAAAGGTAGAAAATAAAATATGCAGAGTTTTTGCAGACATCACAAAGCGTTACTACGAAATGCCTCCGGTGTGCCTTTTTGCCTTCATGATGACACTGGAGTTCTGAAGCAGTTCTCTGTGGAATCCTAGGCCAGGTACCTCAGCTTGGCCCCCTGGTTTAACGCTGAACACATCCAAAAGCACCCACATTCTTTTCACTGTTAGTCCCAAGGGGAGAATAAAAAATAAACCTACCGATCTAGCCATTCCTTCAAGGCTTCCTGTTTTTTCTGTATTGTTTACTTTCTGGCACTGGGCTCTGGACTTCCTCACGTGGACAGGTAAGGATACCAGGACATCACACTCACCAAGTTCACCTTTTCCCCAAACCAATCCCTTCCCTCCCTTCCTAGTCCACATAAGGACAGCAATGCCCTGCAAGGCTGTGAAGTTCCCTACCTCCAGTCCCCCAGCCCTCAGCACCCACCCCAACCTCTTGTGTCCCTTCTCCCTGCCCCTCCCCACGGCATTTGCATCTGTCTCCTTCCCATACACACATATACCATTTTTATTTGGAGGGTTCTTTACCTTGCATGTTTTACTGCTCCCAAAACCGCATAGGCCGGTGGGCGGGGCTCACTGAACTGAAGTCCCCCCATTCACATCCCTTTTGTGTAGGGCTGAAAAACCTGTGTTTTGATTGTTTCTTTCCTGAATGAAAAAGATCTGCTAACCCCCCAAATTGTACCAGTAGCGTCTTTGCCTGCTTCCTCTTGTTCAGTCTCCAGATCCAGACGGCGAGCAACTTCCCTTCCTCTCTGCTCCTCTTGCCCGACCTTCACTCAGACTTCAGCGTCTCTCACCTGAGAAGTCACAATAAACACAGAACTTTGTCTCCCAGGCTGTACTGCTTTCTCATGTCATTACTTTCTTTCTGTAATAGCTATGGCTGATTTCCTAACTGTTAGATCTAATAAACTAATTCTCAGTTTGGAAGTCCTCATTGAATTCAAACTGCCTAAAGATACTGTTTCCTTGGAAAATTAGGTTTGGTTTGTGCTGGGAGGCTTTCAAAAGTTAGGGGAAAAACCAGGGAGAAGGGAAAATAAAAGAAGAAACCATTTCAGAATTTACAGAAACATTTTTACTTCAAATCTCTTTTTGGTTTACATCTTTAAAAATCAAAAATAAAATTTAAAAACTAGTGTAACAAATTATGCATAAAGATAAAATGTAGAGTAGATCCAGATTAACTTTCCTAAATTTGCCAACTGTACTATATGTCTGCATAAGAGGATATTCTTGATCTTAAAAAATATGCACTATTTTATAAGCTGGTTAAAGAGCATGTCAGACATAAATTAACATCAAATATTCTGATATAAATAATAATTGATATTAAAAATTGTTAATCAAGGGTAAAGTTGGTTTATTTTTCCTGACAGAATGTCTACAACTTCTTGCTTTTGAGCACACACTAGATGCCTTTGTTCTCACCCCTAATCTCTAATCACTCATGGATCGGAGTCCCCGGAAATTTGTTCAGAGTTTTGTCTTCCTAAAGACTGGCAGTGTCTGAGGAGGCATCCTTTTCTAACTCTGGGCTGTGGCACCTGCTCAACAAATTGTTCATTCTTGATTTTCTTCTCTTTGGTATGTGTGTTGCAAATAGTTGTTACTAAAATCTGTGTTCAGATCTTCAGTGTACTCCCTCCCCTCCTGCGTGTTCTGGTGCAATAAACACTTCTGAGTTCAAATTTCCTCATCAGCAGAGTAAGAGCAGTTGGGTAATCATCAAGCTACATCTCTAAAGTCCTTTCTACCCTCCAAATCTCTTCCATGTTTTACTTCCTCAACCATCTAAAAACAAAAGAGATTTAATTACCACTAGGGAGCAGAAAACGGTGCCGTTTGTTCATGATTGAGATGGAATGAGGTCTGTTGTCAGGCTTGCTCCTTTCTACACAATTTTAATTTCTTAATTGAGCCTAAAATTAAAAGAAGCTTGTTCTAAAGAAGATCTTAAAAATACTAACTCATGTCTAAGATTACTTGCATTCTTCCAAGTAGAAGAAAATTGTTGAAATAATTGAAATGCTGCCAGTAGAATGCTTTCAATTTATACGATGTCTGAGCTCCAGCTTGTGCATTATTGTTACACAGGTTTGCTGAAGTGTTCCTCGGGCATTTGTTGGAAAAAAGAAAGAAAAAAAAAGAAAAGAAAAGAATTCAGTGTCAAGGACTCATAGGAAGGACAGCCGCTTTCTTGGCTGCTGCCTTTCCAGGGTAATCAGTGCTTGTTTTGTAAATGATAAGATAAATAATGCAAATATATTTTCTCTTTCCTCTCTTTCCCAAGGAGACTCTGTAAAGGACTGAATGCAGATGCATCTGAGAAGATGGTATATTGGTAGTTTTCTAACTCACAAGGATTCCTCTTGGATCTGGGCGCTGGATGACAGGCTCACAACCACAACCACAGTAATGGCAGGTCTGCCGAGGCAGACAACAGAGGAAGGCCTGGATTCTAGTGTCATCTGTTATAATCAGAGGCCCCAGGATTCTATGCCAGAGATAAAAGAGCTACCTTAGAGCGGCCCCTGTGCCTGGAGTTGGAACCCAGCACTTAGGGGCTTATGCGGGAAGATGGCAAGTTTGAGCCCAACCAGGGCGATTTAACAACTTGGTGAGACTCTGTCTCAAAATGGGTATGTAGCTCAGTCTCGAAAGGCCCTGAATTCAAGTCCCTGTACTGAAAAAAAGAAGTTACCTTTAAAAATATTTAATTTTTATATTTAAATAACTGATTCACTAAACATACACTATTAGATAGGAGAATAGGCAGAGCAAAGTAAGCCCAAGCAGAGTCAAGGTGGAGTCCGGTCCCAGTCAAGGCCCCGGCCCCTCCGGGAACAATAAGGAGAAGCAGCTAAAACCAGCTAAAACCGGCATCTTATCTTCCCCTCCCTTTAGTGTCTCCTAAATGCCCTGAGGTAATTAGTGGGCTTACATTATCTACAACCCCCCACCCCAAAGGACCACCTGAAACCACAGGACAAACATTTTTATAAAGGGCTCTGGTCTGTCACATGACCAAGAGATCCTTACGTGAGACCCATCCCTTGACCTCTCCTGGAGAGCTTTACTTTCTCAAAAAAACATTCTTGCTTTAAATCTTTAAATCTTCTGTGTGAACTCCAACTGATAATTCTGAACCATTTTGAGAGTTCTGAACCGGGACAGTGGTTATTTGCAACACCAGTGGGCACACATGCTGAGTACTTATCATTTGCCAGTTTGCCAAACTCATCATCCATTACACAGATCTCTGCCTTCAGAAATTGTACAGTTTGCAAGGAAAATTTCACCTTTTAAAATATGATTTTTAGAAACCAAACTGAGAACAATTTTGGAGACTAATTTTTTAATTGTATTTTTAGACTGAAAGATATGTATAAATAAGGAAAGATCCAGAGGATTTATTTTCAAATAACAGTGAGTATAGTTCTTGGAGACCCTTTGGGAGGAAAATGTCTCAAAAATAATATTGAGAAGGCTGCTTCCTTCTCAACCACATTCCTAGTATCTTCACACATTATGATTTTCCTCGCCCCTCTACAAAAGCTTCCCTGTTGAAAACCGTACATGCATCTCCAGGGGTGTGCAGGATCAATACATTAGAAGAAAGTTATTCCACAGAAACTATTACTTTTATTTCCTACTGTGACATCCAGCCGACCTCCAGTTTTTTAAGATTCGGACATATGGCTAGCGTTGACAGCATGGTTAATCTTCCTACACAGACATTCGAGGGAAAGTTTCCAAAGCAGAGGAGGAAAGAACGTCATTTTAAAAAATGACTTTTACTCAAACAATATTGTCACTGTCTAAATGCCAAGGTCTTCTTGGAACTGCACAAGGCTTCATAATATCACTTCCAACCCCTTTTTAAGCCACTAAGCAGTTTTTGTGTTCTAAAATATTTTTCCTGTGATTTTTTTCACTCAAAACATTATTTTTGAAATCCCAAATAGTATTTTTAAAGTATCATTTAATTAAAATCAAGTTTTACTATAACAGCTGATATTAAACTATAAAAATATAAATAGTACTTTAATGTACAGTCACATTATATGTTAAAAGTAGGTACAACTGACCTGCACGAAGGGTAGAAATCATTTTTAGAGTCAGTTAAAACTCATCAAACAAAAATGCCTTTGTGGGAGCCACTGTCATTAAATTTTAAAATTTATAGCTGTAATTCAATAATAAATAAATAATTATCCAGTTAAAAAGTAGACAAGACTCTGAACAGGCATTCTCCAAGGAAATATATATATAAAGTGTCAATAGTAACATGGAATGAAATCACCACAGAAGCCACCAGGAAAATACAAATCAAAACCACAAGATACTGTTCTTTTGTCCACAATCGGCTGGCTATAATCACATTACAGGCCTTGTCCAGTATTTCTAATGTTGTGAAAAAATTAGAACCTGATATATTGTTGAGGAGAGTACAAGAATCCTGCAGCCATGTTGAAAAATAGCTGAGCAGTCCCTTGGGTTAAATTTAAGTCACCCTGAACCCGGGCCTTGCTGGGGCCGGTCTGAGGAGCACAGGCGCAGGCCAGTAAGGGACTCAGCCATCTCAGCTGCTGCCTCTCGGGACGTTAAAGTACTGGGAACCTGGGCCTGGCTGGCGCCAGGCAGGGCAGCTTCAGAGGAGGCTGCTAGGTCTCCCGGCCATCTTTGTCCCTCCACCCCTAACAGCCAAGACCTAGGGAAGATCCCGGGCTTGGCAGCAGGTCTCCCTGCTGTCCCTCACAGCAGAGGCAGGTACAGATGCTCCACTTTGCCAGCACCAGCAGAGCCTTTTCGGATTAGGCCAGTGGGACTCCCCACCACCTTCCCTGCCACCCCTTGAAGCAGAGGCACTCCTCTCAGTAGGGGTCAGTTTGGAGGGTGTGATCTACCAGATTCAAGCACAGCCATCCCGGGGAGAGTCCACAGGGGAAACCCAGGGACAGACAACCAGAGACAACCAAAGGCAACTGAACCATGAGGAAACGTGCAAATAAATCTCCTTCAAAAAAAACCTTGACATACCAGAAGAGCATACTAGAAATCCTGAAAATGCCGAATCTAATGATGAAAATGGCAAAAATGATGGTAACTTCTAGGCCCAGAAATACATCGAATTAAATCAGGAATTAAAATAGGAATCAGTGCAGGAAATGAAGCAGGAAATAAAAGTCATACAGCAAGAGCTATACCAAGACCTAGCTAAGCTAAAAGCAAGCTTCAATAAGCAAGTAGAGGTGATCAAAGAAGAAATGACCCAGAAGTTAGTGAAGGCAATACAAGAGATAAGAGAAGAACACAACAAAGACCTTTAAAAATGCAGATATCCAAGAAGTGAAAAACACACAGGTCACAATAAGCAACGGTATCAAACAATTTCAGAGTAGATTGTCAGACTTAGAAGACAAAATGACAGAGTGGAAAAAGAAAGACCATAAAGAAAGCAAAGTAAAAAAAAAAGAAGAAAGTGAATCATTACAACAACTGATAAATGATTCAAAGAGAAACAACCTGAGAATTATTGGAGTCCAAGAGAAGACTGAGGATGAAACAAAAGGCTTAAAAGTCATATTCAAGGAAATTATGGAAGAAAATTTCCCAAATCTATGAAGAGAAATGAACATTGAGCTACTGCAGGCATATAGAACACCAAACAATATGGATCAGAAGAGAACCTCATCACAACACATCATAATTAAAGTACTAGAAACTCAACACAAAGAGCACAAAGAAATAATACTGGAAATGGTAAGAGAAAAACAGAAGGTGACCTACAGAGATAAGCCCATCACGATAACTGCAGACTTCTCAACCCAGACTCTAAAAGCCAGGAGATCATGGAGCAATGTCATTCAAACACTAAAGGAACACAAATTTCAACCAAGCCTATTATAGCCTGCAAAACTATCTTTTAAACTAGAAGGAGAAATTAAAATCCTCCATGATATAGAAAGTTTAAAGAAATTTGCAGCCACTAGGCCATCACTGGAGAGAATTCTCAAAGGAAACTTGGATAGCGAAAGAGAGGCCAACGACATAAGTGACCCCAGAGAAAAAAAGTCAAAAGCTAGAGGAGAACGAGCTGAGAAAAGGGTAAAACCACTAAACAATGTGGAAAAACTACAACAATGGCAGGACACACCAGACATACCTTAATGATTACCCTAAATGTGAATGGCCTCAAATCACCTATCAAAAGACATAGACTAGCTGACTGGATCAAAAAACAGAAACCCACTATTAGCTGCCTACAAGAGGCACACTTCACCCACAAGGAAACTCATAGACTGAAAATAAAAGGTTGAAATTCAATATTTCATGCAACAGGTCCCAGACAACAAGCAGGGGTAGCTATATTAGTCTCAGACTCATCAGATTTCAAAATGAAACAGGTGAAGAGAGACAAAGATGGCCACTACATACTGGTGAAAGGAACATTAGAACAGGAAGAAATCACAATTATCAATACATATGCCCCCAACTCTAGAGCACCCAATTATGTAAACAAAAAATTACTAGATCTGAAAGGACACGTAGGCCCCATTACAATTGTAGTAGGGGACTTTAATACCCCACTATCACAGATAGATCAGCCAGACAAAAAATCCACAAAGATATACAACTGCTGAAAGACATTATAGAAAACTTGGACATAACAGACGTCTACAGAGTTTTCCATCTAACAACTGAATACATGTTCTTCTCAGCAGCACACAGAACATTTTCTAAAACAGACCATGTCCTAGGACATAAGTCATCCTTAAACAAGTACAAAGGGATAGAAATAATTCCCTGCATACTCTCAGACCATAGTGGAATAAGACTGGAACTTAACAGCAGCAGAAACAGAAGAAAATACACAAATACTTGGAGACTTAACAACTTACTACTGACCAAACAATGGATCACAGAAGAAATCAGAGAAGAAATTAAAAACTTTATAGAGTTAAATGATGATGAAAGTACATCATATCAAAATCTGTGGGACACAATTAAAGCAGTCCTTAGAGGAAAATTCATAGCTATAAATGCACACATCGAAAGAACAGAACAGTCACAAATAAATTCGCTAATGATGCACCTTAAGGATCTAGAGAAACAAGAACAACTTAACCCAAAAGGCAGTAGAAGAGAAGAAATTATAAAGATCAGATCTGAAATTAATGAGATTGAAATTAAAAAGACAATAAAAAAGATTAATGAGTCAAACAGCTGGTTCTTTGAAAGAATCAACAAAATCAATAAATCTCTTGCTAACCTCATCAAAAAAAAGGAAAGAAAAGGCACAGATTAGCACACTTAGAAATGAAAAGGGTGAAATTACAACAGATCCTGCAGAAATTCAGAATATTATAAGAAATTACTTTGAACACCTATATTCTAACAAGTGTGAGAACTGGGAAGAAATGGATGACTTCCTAGATACATATAAAATACCAAAATTAAATGAGGAAAATATAAAAATCATGAACAACCCCATCACGCACACAGAAATTGAAGCTGTAATAAAAGCTTTACCTACAAACAAAACTCCAGGCCCGGATGGATTCACAGCAGAATTTTTTCAGAACTTTAGGGATGAACTTACTCCAATCCTCCTCAAACTATTTCATAAAATAGAAAGTGAAGGAATATTACCAAACTCATTTCTTGAGGCTAGCATCACTCTAGTCCCAAAACCAGACAAAGACTGAACTAGGAAGAAAAATTATGGACCAATATCCTTAATGAATACAGATGCAAAAATCCTCAATAAGATTCTGGCAAACAGAATCCAACAAGTAATCAGAAAGATAATACAATCAAGTGGGCTTCATCCCTGAAATGCAAGGTTGGTTCAACATACGTAAATCAAACAATGTAATACACCATATCAACAAAAGTGAAAACAAAAATCACATGATCATCTCTATTGATGCACAAAAAGCCTTTGACAAAATCCAGCACCTCTTCATTGTTGGGAGCCATCTGTATTAGAGGCCCCAGACCTGAGACATAAGCAATTCCATCTTGGCTCAGGTCTACCATACTCGGTGCTGCTGCAGAAAGAGTAGCCAACACCCTGTCACTCTGAAATGCACAGTTTCTCCAAGGACTGTCTGCTTAAACTAATGTGACATTTGCCTTTCTTTTTCTGGGGCATTCTATTAAATATTTTAGCATAGATTCGCAGATAAGAAATCAGAATGTCTTGCGGTTTGGTGGCCATAGCAATCGTGCTTATGCAGATTACCTCTCCCATACTATTCTCCTTATATACGTTGTCCTAACCTGCAATAAATGAGACTTGACCAGAAAGCCTGTCTTGTCTCCATTCCTTTGTGTCTTTCTTGTCTCCCTCATTCGCACGCCCCTCCTCTAGGTTCCCCTTTGTCCTGCCCAGTGGGCCCAGGTATTTCATGATTAAAAACACTGAGAAAAACAGGTATAGAAGGGCCCTACCTAAAACTCACAGAAACCATATATGCCAAGCCTAAGGTAAATATCATAGTAAATGGGAAAAAAATGAAATTGTTCCCTCTCAAATCAGGAACAAGACAGGATTGCCCACTCTTACCACTCTTATTCAACATAGTCCTTGAAACACTTGCCATAGCAATATGACAAGAAAATGAAATAAAGGGAATCTGCATTGGAAAGGAGGAGATCAGACTTTACTTATTTGCATATGGTATGATTATCTACATGGAAGACCCTAAAAACTCCACTATGAAACTCCTGGAAATAATAAATAGATTTAGCCAAGTCACAGGCTACAAATTTAACACTAAAATATTAATAGCTTTCTGTATACTAACAATGAATTTATTGAGCAAGAACTCAGAAAAACAATTGTATTCTCAATAGCTCAGCAAAAAATTAAATACCTAACCAAGGTAGTGAAGGACTTATATAAAGAAAACTACATTACATTGAAGAAAGAAATTATAGGAGACATTAGAAAATGGAAAAGCATTCCCTACTCTTGGATAGGCAAAATAAATAGAGTCAAGATGATTATACTGCCCAAACTGATACATAGATTCAATGCAATTCCTATCAAAATACCTACAAGTTTCGCCAAAGAACTTGAAACAACAATTCTTAAATTCATATGGAACCAAAAGAAACCCAAGAATAGCCAAAGCAATCCTGAACGACAAGACCAAAGCAGGAGGCATTACAGTTCCAGACATCAGGCTGTACTATAAAGCAATACTTGTAAAAACAATTTGGTACTGGCACAAAAATAGACATATAGACCAGTGGAACAGAATTGAAGATGCAGAGACAAACCCAAATACCCTCAATTACTTAATCTTTGACAAAGGGGCCAAATGCATATAATGGAAAAAGGACAGCCTGTAAAACAGATGGTGCTGGGAAAACTGGACATTCACATGCAGAAGAATGAATCTAGTCACACACCTATCACCATGCACCAAAATCAAATCAAAGTGGATCAAAGACCTAGACATGAAAAGTGAAACACTAAACCTTCTAGAAGACAAATTAGGCAAATATCTAAAAGACATAGGCGTAGGCGAAGACTTCCTAGACAAGACACCAAGAGCAAAAGAAATTAACCTATCCCCATTATTAACAAATGGGATCTTGTCAAATTAAAAAGTTTCTGCACAGCAAAGGAAACTATCAACAATGTAAAAAGATAACCAACGGACTGGGAAAAAATATTCGCCACCAACAACTCAGATAGGAAGCTCATAACTAAAATATACAGGGAGCTAAAGAAAAGTAAGCCTACCAAAATAAAGGATCCTATTGAAAAGTGGGCAAATGAAATGAAGAGGCAGTTCACTCACAAAGAAGTGCAAGTGGCCAATAGATACATGAAAAGATGCTCAACATCTCTAGCCATAAGAGAAATGCAAATCAAAACAACGCTAAGATACCATCTCACTCCAGAGAGAATGGCTTATATCAACAAGTCAAATAGCAATCAGTGCTGGTGAGGCTGTGGGGAGAAAGGAACCCTCTTGCACTGCTGGTGGGAATGTAAATTCCTACAAACTCTTTGGAAAGCAATATGGAGAGCTCTCAAAAGACTAGAAATAAATATCCCCTTCAATCCAGCGACACACCTCCTGGGTATATATCCAAAAGAGGCAAAAACAACACATAGCAGAGATAACAACACATAGCAGAGATATGTGTATACCCATGTTCATAGCAGCACAACTAACAATAGCTAAAATTTGGAAGTCACCAGAATACCCGTCAACAGACCAATGGATACCCAAACTGTGGTATTTGTACACAGTGGAATACTACGCATCTATAAAGTCCAACAGCATGGAGGCTTTTACAGGCAAATGGAAGAAGCTTGAGAACATCATGCTTAGTGAAGTGAGTCAGAAGCAGAAGGTGAAACATCGAATGGTCTCTCTGATATGAGAGACTCAGAGCACAACTCTTATGGAACTTGAAAAACAAAGTGAAACAGGGGAGTAGGGCTGGGGAGAGAGGGGGAGGGTAGGGGGAAGCACAAAAGGAGAGTAGGAAAGTCCCTGTCACCTTGACAAGATACATATGTGCACAAAATGCTCAACTTCATTGTCAACCTTAAATTTTACACTTATACATATCAATAAAATGGGGGGGGGGG